>CM042014.1:18682562-19140062 GCA_023525715.1 Cichorium intybus
TAAGGTGCATCAAGAAATGATCCAGATCGTCTGGAGCGATTGTTCGATGTTTCAAACTGGGAATCCACAAGGTGGGACACAGTCACGGAAATATTGGAAAAATACTCCAAAGCCAAACCGTTTGGTAAACTCATAAATATCTTAGAATTCAGAACACCTGATCCTCATTTCCTTGATACAGGATGTGTTTCACACATTTGCACTGTATGCACGAACTCTGGAGGATGCGGGATGGTGTCGCACAGGAGCATATTCGGATTGGATCTGGAGCTCGTGCGGTTTTTGAGTTAAGCTAGATATTTGTTCTTGTTATTAGTTTATAGATACATACGACATGGATTCGCATAGTACATTGTTCTGAGGATAATTCTGGTTTAATGAAATATTATATTTTTTTTGAAACATGATTGTTTTGAATTGTCCTCGAAATGTTGTGTGAATGCGTTGATGACGTAAATGGTAATAACTTGAATGTTGATACATCCAATGGGATTGGATTTGTAAATTGTGTTCTTTATGATTGTTAAAGTGAATTTTATGAGAATCACTTCAACCAAAGGTCCAGTTGGACAGGACTTTGGAATCATTTGACTTAGAGTCACATGATGAATTGAGTGCTTAATAAAATTAATTGTGGCAAGAAAGGAATCGCCCAAAGATCCAATGGATAGGATTTTGGAATCAGTTGACTTGGAGTCAGGTGATGATTGCATGTCTTGAACAATATTAACAAAGTCATAAATTTACATGGAACTGTAAAGGTATTAAGATTTTGAGCAACAGACACATAAGTTACTGTGTATTGCTCGAATCTTCAAACAGAACACGATTAGTTATGCTTCATGATATTTGTCAAATGGTTTGACAAATATGGCTTTGTTTATCGGAATAAGCGATTGATTGGAACCTTGAAGTGTTCAAGGATTTCAAAGGAAGTATAAGATCAACAGAACCTGAGTAACAACATAGACTGAGAAAATGTTTCACAGTTTATCCTCTTCCAAGAACACTAATGGTTATAATGTATCTTAGGGAAGATGATGGAGCATCGATCGAAATAGTTTTGATCCTCGGTGTATAAGATACACTGGATACATTTCCGACTAATATTTTAATGAATTGAATATTCAACCAGTCAGACCGCAGAAGCCATATTCCGACCACATCTTAGACTAAGTAGGTTATGTTGACACTGTCTGAAATGTAAAGCTGGGATCGTCCCACTAGTACATAGAAAGTCCAGGGTCATGTAGCATTCGTCCGAATCTCTTGATAAGCCTGAAACTGATCAGCAATGTCGTTTCATTGGCCATTCCGGTTATCCTTTGAAAGAAGAGTACTTTTAGAAAGAACTCAAGTTCTAAGGAAACAATGGGAGTAAGAATAATTCTGAATGAGTTCAGGGATTAGCCAAGTGAAAGAACCTTTAGTCACCACTGGGACTTGACCAGGAATTAGATTCCTGTTAAACCTGACATACCCTCTCTTCGCTCGACCAGTAGTTATTGTCACTGTCATAAGGAGTTATGATTTGGGTGATATACCGGGTAGTGGTAAAACACTAAAGATGGTACGGATAAGTAATCCGACTGCTGGAAGCATTGGTGAGCCCAGTTGCTGCCAAATAAGAGAACCTTACCGCGAGACACAGTCTATGTGACAGTTTGATTGATTTTTACAACTGGTCTAGGAACCAGTGGGAGTAATTGAATCATCAAAAGAAGGGAACATAGAAATGTACTTACAGAACATCTGGTTGAATGAGTCATCACTTGGAGTCAAGCAATTGATTCTGAGAGAAGCACTCTCAATAGAAGATGTAATCTAAGAGGATTCTGCGTGGCATAGTGTGAGTCGTTAGTGGAGCGTGTGTGGTTTACCGGCACACTAATAGGGACTCACATAGAGCATGCCATTACAAAAGGTACACGGCCCCGGGATTCGTCCCATGGGCATCTCGCAAGAAAGGATATTCGGATTCTCAAAATAGGCGAAAAGGTTTGGATTTTGTGAATAGCCTGAAAGATTTCCTTTAATATGTCGGAAAGGTTTGGATTTCGGTTTCGCAAAATTTTCCATAAGTTATGGATTTTGTGAATAGTCTGAAAGAGTCATATAACGGTGTCAAAGCCAGTGGGAGTATCGTTGTTATCTGCTATCATTGTATGTGGGTTACATACTGGTTCTAGGAAACGTCTCTTATCATTACAAAATGTAATGACTTGGTGTTAAGAAACGGTTCGCTATGAAAGACTTTAAGAGATACAACATACTCAGGTGGTTGTGAACATCTATTAGATAGATCAGAATTCTGCCAATATGATCTTGATGAGATTCAAGATGCATAACCCCAGGAATGGAGTTTCCTGTCATTGCAAAGTGTAATGAGTTGGCATGAAAGAAACAAAGAAGGTGCAGCATGCTCACGTAGTTCATAGACATCTATCAGATAGATGAGACTGACAGTATTGACTTAGCCGTTAAGAATATGATCCTGATGGGATTCAAGATGTATAAGAAATAGTCCCTAAAAGGAAATGGTTTCCGGAAATCATGACACAAGGATTATTGGTAATCTTAGGATTCTGAAAGGGCTTGGAATGAGATTACATCAGGTTCCTCGAGCCTCTTGGACAAATCAGAAGTGTTATGAACATATCCTGATGACTTAATGCTTAGAGCATTGTAAGTTGGATTCAGGATATTGTCTGGCTGAGAATACTGAATGGATTTTTGAACAGACGTGAGAAATCATTGGGAAATGATTAGGGTGATTGATTTGAAAGGGTTTTCAAACCGGTAATTGTTTACACCAAAACGTGGTGCTGTAGGACTTTATGGTTAAAGAATTTCGTTGGTTTCTGATGGAGCGCGTGTGGTTCACCGGCACATCATGACACCTCGAAATTGTCTTAGGGTGTAGTCATGTAGACTAAAGACCCGAGAACCATGGGCAGTCACGGTACACATCACCGGAATGGAGTTGTGAGAGAGAATGACAAAATGACAAATTGAAATATCATCGGAAGAGTATCCGATAGGATCATCTGCAATAAAGTGTATAAGTGTTAGACACTTGGATACATAGAAAGAGTGAAAAGGTCATAGACATAGATATAAAAGGCTTGAATTGAAAGCTTAAAAGAGAATAAGAAACCGATAATAGTTATGATAAATCCGACTTGGTGATTACCTCGTAGAGACTTGGTAATAAGCAGGAGTAGCTGCCAGTCAGATTTTATGTTTCGCTTTTGCATGTTTACTTCCTGAATGATTGGATTATTCAAATATCCACAGTCACTCATACTTTTAGGGAGTAAGTATGAAGGAAGACTGTCATGAATTGGTTTGTAGATTGTTTAAGGAGTTAGACATAGCAATAAGATTGCTGCAACGTTCATGAGTACTTGGAAATAGAGATTTGAGTATTGGATAAACCCGCGCTCAATGGATTGCTTCATGGATTATATCACGAGCAATGTTGAGACGATAATATCTTATGGTCTTGAAGTGGAGAGATATGAGTTATAATTTGCAAGGCGGTTGCTCATTGATAGTACGAAAACGTATTGGTAACTCGGTGTTATAAAACGTGCTGTTGTGAGTGATTTGTCGGGTAAAAGATATAACATATTAGTCGAAGCTTATTCGTCCCTTGACCCAGACGGGAAATAGATATATGTTGGCCACTCGATGATTTTGAAGTTGACTGAAGCGCTGGCCAGCCAGGACTGAATTGATTCGTTCAATTAGAAGTCTAAAAGTCATAAGCAAAATCGGAAATCGGGAAACAGTGTGTCAGACAGAGATTGATCTCAATCCATGTCTCATGTCTGAAAATATCTTGTTGGACGGAGGATCATCTGATCACTTATCTATGGACAGAACTGACTAGGTCAGAGTTTGGCAGCAGTTTCTAGGAAGCTACAGTTTGCTGATTAATTAGAGGTTAAATTGGTAATTATAGTCATAGACTTATCCAAGTGGGAGACTGTTGGATTAGGTGTCTAAGCCATGACTAATAATTTGTATTTACATAATTAATAGAAGCAAAGTCCATTTGGGTTGCCCTCATAGCTGGAGGTTTGGTAGAAAGTTCGGTAGAGAGAAATGTTGGTTTATTATGGGATTAATAAATCAATAGAAATAAAAGATATGGTTTGTTAATATATTAAAGTGATAATATATTAATTAGAAACTATATTGATTGATTAATAATTAATCAGAAATTAATTGAATTAATTTCTGTGGCATTAATTAGATTAATCAGGAGGTCAGGGATTAAAGTCGTACAAATTCAATAGTTGAATTGCGGCGCGCAAACTACTTGGCCGCGGCGCGCGTACAGATAATCCGAAAATTGGGCTGCGGCTAGGGTTTTTAACTTTGCCACTTGGTTCCCTATAAATAGGGAACCCTAGACCTCATTATCAGTTGCTCATTCTTCAATTCTCTCTGGAATTTTCGTCCACCCTCTGGCTCCCTGGGTGTGATCTCATTTGAGGCAGGACACTTGTGCTGCTTAACTTCAAGATTAAAACTAAAGGTTAGTTTTTCTGATTTATTCTTTTAGTTAATTTTTGTTTGGCCTTTAGGAATTAGTTACATGTTCAAAGTAAGAAAACATAGATCTTTTCTAGGTTGCATGTGAACTTAGGTTATTTAGTTCATGGTTGCGGAAAACCTTTCAACTTCTACATCAAACCTATAAATTTACTTTCTTAAAATTTTAGTCCAAAACCTAGTTTTTTAAGTTAAGTCAAAGTCATGTCAATGTGTCTATAATTTATAATTTTAGTCTCTCAACATTTAAATTCTGATTTAACACTAAAATGACATTCTAAATAACATTTATAGTTCTTATTTATCTTCTATTTCAACATCAGGTAATATTTTGTTTTTTTTACAATCAAGTCTATATCTTAACTAAAGGGATTTATTTGAATATCATTCCTTATAAGTCACGTACTGAAATAGAATCGACTAAATAATTAATCTCTAATTAACCCTTAGTTATTCCAATTAAGGTTCCTAAACCTAATTAACCTTTTTTCTCAATTATACACTAGTCACAAGTCTATAGAAGAGTAATATAGGCAATTAGAGGCTACAACGATCAAAACCGAAAAGTTACAAAAGTGTGTATGTCAGATACTTACACGATCGTGTAATTTTATAGACATGCAAAAAGTCGTGTAAAACCCGCCAAGACAACAATTTACTATGCTTAAATTGATTCTAACTTTTCAATTAACATTTCTAATTAATTTTATTGATAGTAATAGATCTACTACTCATCTAAACAAAAAAATTTCAGTCATACAACATCATTCGTTTAATATAATCATAAATCTAAGAGATCAACTTATAATTTCCAATTTAGTCTTTCTAAACGTCAAAGTTGACCTCAAGAATTGATTTTTACCGATGATTTGCAATTAGGAGGGATATATCAAGCTCTAAAGTGTAATTAAACATTGTTAGCATCCTTTAATCAACATCTAATGAATTTAATGAATATTTATTCAAAATTCAACTAAAATTTCCATTAAAGTTTGATAAATCCATGTTTGACTTAAGTGAAGGTTTTAAAATAATGATTTGGACTAGCATCATCAAACTTACATCCAAATCAATGAATAAAATTGACTTCCACATATCAAATGATGGTTTTATGAAAATAGGGTTTACATTCCACCATGGAAACTTCATGAACTCATTTCATGAAGATGAACTTACACTACTAGCTAGTGATGGAAACATGAAACCCTATACTAAGCATCAAATTAATACAGAAGTTTATGATGAAGTCCAAACTTAAAGATATTTTTAATTGTTGGGAGATTAAATAACAATGAGTTGGTTAAATCAACTACCTTAAATGTTACTTTTGAAGAGTTTGACTTAGAATCACTATTAGATCTTCAACTCCACCTATAATATTCCATTTCTTTATTCAAAATTGAGTTCTCATTCTCTGAATCTCTCAAATCATTTCAACAATTCCCAACAAAGGGGAGAGAATGCGTTGGGTGGTTTTAGCTCAAATCATTGGTCAATTGGAAAAATAAACCCCTTAACTTTCCAATTTTAGATTTAACTCCTAAATGACCTCCGCTTATCATTTCTATTTTTAGAGATCCTATCATAACCCTAAAATGTTTATTTTAGAACAAGTAAGGTCCAAATCCTAGTTTAATTAAATTAAGTTAGAGATCATACCTTAAATTTCATATTTGGCAAGATTGAACCTTAATATTAAATTTTTTTATTTAACTCCAAGATGACATTCTAGTTAAAATTCCTACTCTTATGCCTTCTAATTCAACCCTATATGTTAACATTATTACAATTTAAGTCCAAAATATAGTTAAATAAATCAAGTCATACGTCATACTAAGACTCTCATGGTTGAAAAGTCAACTCTAAATCTCAATAGCTTTTACTTCAATGGTAACCTATCTATTAACAACATTAAATTTTAACTACTTTTAATTATTTAAATTTGAGATTTTAATTTATTAATAATAATAATTATTATTTAATTTTAATTTAAATACATTATTAACTAAAATTTTACTATTACGGATTTAAACTTCTAGCCTCAAATTGCGAGCATTATATATTCATTTTCTCTAATCCTAATAAAAGTTTTAACCAACAAACTCAAACTTTTTTTCCAAGCTGACAATTAGCAGCAATGATCAAAATCCCCTTGTTGAGTTTTTGGCATTCAAATTGATTATTTGACATCACAAGCAAATTACAGCAATCATAAGCCTTTGTTTTTCGAGGTAATGACTTATTTTTCTTCTGGGTTTAACTTTTAGTAGGGATGTGCAAATGGTCTTCGGAACCGAGCCCAAACCCAAGAACCGAGGAACCGGACCCGAGATAAGGAACCGACCATGTTACTCGGTCGGTACTCGGTCCATATATGTGGCTTAATTGTCTTGGTCCTTCTCGGTCTTTGTCCTTCGATATTGTCGGGTTATCGGGTACGGAACCGACTGGAAGTTTAATAGACATTAAGATTATGTAACCCTTTGAATGTAGGCCTTTGAACTTTTTACGCTTAGTCCTGCTCGGGTAAAACCCGAGCAAAACCTAACCCAAACCCAAGACCAAGTCCCATAGTTTGGTCGGTCCTTGGTTCCATTGAATGTCTTTCCTCGGTCTTGGTCCGGGTCGGGTCGGTCCCTGGACCACGCTCACCTTTAATTTTAGGGTTTTGAGGAAAGAGAAGAAAAAGACGGATGATAAAATGGTTATAGGGTTACTGTCTATAACTCAGGGACTAAAAAGTTACAGAAACATTAAAATAGTGTTCAATCATCAAAGAAACAAAAAGATTTATTGATATTGAGAACGAGAATGTAGTGATTGTTGTCTTTGATAGTGATACTGCTATTAAGAGGAGATATTGTCAAAGGCTCAAAGCACATTGACTCTATTATGCATGTTCCTGTGGAAAAACGTTATGCTAAGACGTGTGGTAGAATTTAGAATCATGTTTAGATATATTTGACAAAGCACAAATGTAAGCTACTCTTAAAACTAATATCGACTGAAATTATGCATGTAAAACTAGTTAGAATGAAAATGTATAATTGATTTGATACGGGGACAAAATTGCAGTTTACTCTTAAAAAAAAAAAAAAAAAAAACAAACTTGAAGTTCTTATTTGGAAAAAAGTATAGAGCCCGACCCGATATGACAACCCGCAAAGTTATCTTACGCCTTCAAAACCCTAGCTATAAATAAACACAGAAACAACATGTATGAGCGCAGCTTCTTTATTTTCAGAACATCGCAACTCTAGGAGAGCTGCAGATTATCACATTTCATGGTAAGCTCACCCTCGTCGTACTCTCTTATCTATGATTCGTCATCACTCGATATTCTCCAGAGTCTAACAATTTCATGTTATACTGAATTTAGGCCCCAAAAAAGGAGAAAGCTCCCCCACCGTCGTCTAAACCGGCCAAGTCTGGCGGTGGAAAGCAGAAAAAGAAGGTCGAAATTTGATTTAATATCATTGATTTACTCTGACGCTTATGATTTCTATATATGTGACTCAGCTTGGTTATGCATTTTCTTATTATTTGCTTTATTCGTACTGTTGCCCTTGATAATCTAGATTTTAGATCGTGTATTAGGGTTTTAGATTTTTTGTCGTACGTTCTATCTGGTATGAAATTAATCATGCACTGCAATCTGAAACCAATTCTGCCTCAACATAAAGTAACATGCTTTGATTTTTGATGTGAATCCTAGTCCTTTACAAATGCACATCTCTTGTGAACCTTTGTTTGAATGATCATGAAAATGGTGGAATCTTACACAAGCAGTAAGAAGACTACAGGTCCTCTCTACCCCCAAAGAAAATAAAAAAGAAGATCATGCATTCTCGAATGGCAAACTCTTGAAAAAATTTAGTTGTCTTTTAAAAATCAAGTAGAGTTTTAAGATTGTCTGTGAATTGGTTTTCAGAAATGGAGCAAGGGAAAGCAAAAGGAGAAGGTGAACAACATGGTTCTTTTTGATAAGGCCACATATGATAAGCTTCTTTCTGAAGCTCCAAAGTTCAAGCTCATCACTCCTTCCATCTTATCAGACAGATTAAGAGTACATTTACAATTCTATTCTTCATATATTCTATGCAAGTTTGTATGTAAATGAGACTATTAAGTTTAAATATGTTATACGTTATCTAATTATGTTGTAATTTGTTTTGTTTAGATCAATGGATCATTGGCACGAAAGGCAATCAAGGATTTGATGGCAAGAGGTGCAATTAGGATGGTATCTGCTCATGCTAGTCAACAAATCTACACCAGGGCCACTAACACTTGAGTGAGATAAAAGGAGTACTAGTTTTTCTGAAACATGTTTTCAAGGCATGATTTTCTCATTTTTCTGCCTCTAGTTTTTTGTTTATTGTATGATTACTAAGTACCTTTCTTCATGCCATACTTTTGTGATTTTAAAAGGGCACTGATGCCATATTGTGAGATTCAATTGTGCATTTGTGCGACTTCAGTTGAGAGAAGTTTATTTTGAATCATTACTGTCTTGTCCATTGCAGTTTTCGTTAGGCAAATCTGATAAGAAAATTTCAAACTATTTTGGATTTTGATAAAATCAAGTCATGGTCTTCGTTTAGCCAACATATAGTATGATTTTGTGATATTGGTAGTGAAATGAAATGTTACAAAATCATACTTTACAATTGCGTTGACTCATAACTTTTAACAATTTGTAGAGTAACCGATAAAAAAGTGGAGTTTGGTAGTAGCTAGTTTGGGACAACTATGTGTAATACTAATAAGTAGAGACTGACCACCGTTGGGCTTTGTGTAATTGTGTAATTTACTCCAATTAATATTATGTTAATAAAAATACTAATCTTATGACAAAGAATGTGTTTTTGTTAAGATATTTTACCTTTGATAATGTCAGGTTAATGTTGTCCTAATGTAATTTATTTTTGCACCAGTCAAGTGTCTGTATCTCTCACTATAAAGTTCTCTTTTAGTATTTAATATGTTTTATTTATGAAATTACAACGTTTGTAAGTAAATATTTAATGTAAACCAAATATTATATCTAACATTTATCTAGGTTTAAAAGTTGGATTTTATGTTGAGAAAATGATCACATTTTTCGTCAATATATTACCAAACAATCATTATTTTAGTTATTATTACAAAATGACAACTTTGGTCACAAAAATAGACTGTGAATTGCTGAGATGACTACTTTAATGGCCCCTCACACCACTCGATTACCTCTCACAAAGTCTTCTTGTCCCTTTAACCCTACTCTGCCCCAGTTACGTGAGTTTCTTTTCCCCTTCAACTTGCTTGGGACCATCAAAATGTCATCTTCTTCGAGGGTTTGCCTCTTGTGACTTGTAACAACCAAACAGGTCTACAACACAAGGCAAGAGACCACAACTTGCTGGGGACTGTCATAATCTTCTTCAAGGGTTTGCCTTTCGGACCATCATCAATTTAGGGGTGTTATTCGGACGGGTTATTTGGGTTTGGGTTATTCGGTTTTGGGGGTGGGGGTAAACCGACCGACACTGAACCGTTTAAGGTTTGAGTTATTCGGTTATTGGGTAATTCAGTTACAGGTTATTCGGTTACGGGTTAGTCGGGTATGGGTTATTCGGGTTATTTGGATAGTTACCAAGTTCAATGAGTTGTACCACAACTAAAGACACAACGTAAAAGTGGACAAACTGACAAAACGTTTTCGAGTCGACGCTAGCAATACATTGAAATGAAAATAAAGGGAAGGCATTCTATCGAGTTTTGAAGGGTTGTACCACGTTGCCTGAAATGGAATGAGGTGGAGGGGTATGCTTCAAAAAGAACAAAAGCATCCGAGTCAAGTTACAAAACTTTCTCGGATATTTATGTTGTGTTAGACTTGAATGACAAAGATGCCGAGCTTGAACTCCAAAAAATAACCTACCCGATAGGTAGGGATAAAGCGAAGAAAAAAGCATATTCAGTGCATCAGGAGTTGCAATTAAGGAAATGTAAAAGATGGCGATTGGATTTCAACAATATAATTTGAATTGTGAGGCACATATGCAGTTCATGAAAGAGAATTCAGCTAAGAAAAAAAAGTGTGTCAATAAAAGCAAAAAACATGCAAAGATAGACAAAAAACTGGCAAAGAAAAGCTACGAATGAGAGACACGAAATTTTTTATTAAACCTACTACTAGTCTTTTGGAAGAAGAAATTAACATAGTTTTAAGGATAAAAACAAATATATGGAATAAATTATAACTAGACTTGTTTTAATTAATGCTATATTTTAGTTTGATTTTAACCTTAATTATGTCATGTTTATTATTTACTTTCAACTAGTGAAATGATTTTTATTAATTATGATATTGGTTATAATTAAATTGTATTTGCTGTTTATTATTATTATTTTTTTAAAAAGGTGACAATAATTGAGGGGTTGTCATTTTCTAAGTTAGGCGAATGATGGGAGAGTAAAGAAAATATAACATGATGTTTATATGACAATTAATAAGCGACTGAAAACATAGAAATATAGTCTAATCGCCATGTATCCATGCCCTATCAATTGAAATATGCCTTTATTTAGTATAAAAACTTTTTGGTGTAAAATACGACGGATCCGAATTGACTTTAGACAATATTAGCTCAATGCGGAATGAGATCAAAATTATCAAACAGTAATAATCACAACGAAAATACGAATAAAGTAAATAAAATAGAGACACATGGATTTACGTGGAAAACCCAAATCGGGAAAAACCACGGGCGGAGGAAGCCGAGAAACAATTCACTATAATTTGCAGTGTTTACAGGGTTTAGACAAAGAGGAATACAATGAGCTATAAATGGTGTTGGTATATATATATATATATATATATATATATATATATATATATATATATATATATATATATATATATATATATATATATATATATATATATATATATATTACTCTGTGGTTTTGGGATGATCTTAAACGTGAAATAACCAAGCCTATATATAGGGCGAAGAAGAGTAACTCTTACATATTTGCTTACGTCTTTTGTTAAATTATATATATATATATATATATATATATATATATATATATATATATATATATATATATATATATATATATATATATATATATATATATATATATATATATATATATATATATATATATATGCTCGTTGAATGCGTCGACAATTAGGTGGACGTTGCATTTTGTTGAACGCCTTGCAGTACCATTCAAACACGTTGTCATCCATCAACTACTTTGACAATTTGAGATACAAATTGTCTGCCAAAAGAATTAATTTACACATTTGGCCCTTGAAGAATCTAACCCTTGCTAAATTTGGAAGCATATTTCCACAATCTCCACATTGACTTCAAAATTAAGCAAGTCTGTAACATGCTTTACGACCAGTCAAAACCAATAGCTCATCAAACTCTAAAACTTCCATAAGAAACTGCAATCACCATATAGAGAAAATTTGATCCTAAAAATGAAATACTTCCTCCACCACGAGCCTAATCAGGCTCAACTACGATCAGATATACCCATTAAGTCCAAACACAGTTTGAACTTGGATATTGGAAGACTCTTTGTGAACACATCAGCGGGATTATAATCTGTATCGATCTTTTCTATGACACAATCACCTTTTTCAATGATATCACGCACAAAATGATAACGAATATCAATGTGCTTTGTACGGTCATGAAACATCTGATCTTTACTCAAGAAGATAGCACTTTGATTATCACAGAATACTGTGGTAACCTTTATTCTATCATCGAGTTCTCTAAATAATCCCTTCAACCAAATATCTTCCTTAACTGCTTCTGTAATCGCCATATACGTTGTCATCCATCAACTACTTTGACAATTTGAGATACAAATTGTCTGCCAAAAGAATTAATTTACACATTTGGCCCTTGAAGAATCTAACCCTTGCTAAATTTGGAAGCATATTTCCACAATCTCCACCTTGACTTCAAAATTAAGCAAGTCTGTAACATGCTTTACGATCTGTCAAAACCAATAGCTCATCAAACTCTAAAACTTCCATAAGAAACAGCAATCACCATATAGAGGAAATTTGATCCTAAAAATGAAATACTTCCTCCACCACGAGCCTAATCAGGCTCAACTACGATCAGATATACCCATTAAGTCCAAACACAGTTTGAACTTGGATATTGGAAGACTCTTTGTGAACACATCAGCGGGATTATAATCTATATCGATCTTTTCTATGACACAATCACCTTTTTCAATGATATCATGCACAAAATGATAACGAATATCAATGTGCTTTGTACGGTCATGAAACATCTGATCTTTACTCAAGAAGATAGCACTTTGATTATCACAGAATACTGTGGTAACCTTTATTCTATCATCGAGTTCTCTAAATAATCCCTTTGTAATGACCCAAACTAATAATATAAATAAAGTGTGTGTAATTTAAAGTTTTATGTGTATTTTTATGAGAAAGTATGTTTGCAAGGGTAGTTTAGTCATTTTATCATGAGAAGGGTAATTTGGTCATTTGACCATATACAAGAATTTTTATAAAAGTATAATCCTAGTTTGGACCAAAAATGTAAGAATTATAGCTTCATGTGGCCAAACTTAATATTAGTGTTAAAAATATGAAGAATGGAAGTTCAGGGGCTGAAACGTCATTAAGCCAAAGTATGGAAAATATATATATGAGAAAATATCTCATAAATGACCATAATTATAGAAGAGAGTTCTGGGAACTCTCTGGAAGAAACGAGGGCACGGGTTCAAGAAGATGAGCGAGGAATTGGAGTTGGAACGGAAGAATCAAGCAAAGGAAAGAAGATTCCTAAGTGGGTGGAGGTAAGAAATCAAGTTTATGAACTTGTTCTTAGTAACTTCTTCCCGGGTCAAAACTGAAATTTCAGTTAAGGTTTAAATGGTTCAAGTGAATCAAACACTTCATCTAGTTCAAATCATTATAGAAAACAAGATAAAACCATTGATTTTGGTTAAATTTCAAGAAGTGGGTTTTTAGCTCAAGAACCCTAGAAATGGGTTTATGAGTTGAAACTGATTTCAAACGATTTAGTAAGCTCAAAGAGTCATAAAGGGTGTAAGAAATCAGTTCCATACATGAAAATTCATTAAAATGATTTTTGGTGAAAAATGGTGTTTTCGGAAGAAATTTCAAGATTTTAAAGATGGTTTGATGATTTTGAAGTTTAAAAATAAGTGTAAGTTGGTATTTAGGTCCTAGATATGACCCTAAATCAATTAAGTTAAGTATTAAGAGCTTAATAGGGCGAATAGTGAAACTGCAGTTTGGAAAATCGTCAATTAAGGCAATATACTTTGCCTTCGCGACGCGACCACTACCCTTGTCGCGACGCGAGGCGGCAGTGTAGATTGTGAAGTGAGTCTTCTGTCAAGTGAAGCTTGATTTTTGGACTTGATGCTAAACTTGTCCGTTTGACCTCAAATTTTGAACACAAGTCCAATATGGTCCAAAATGACACAGAAAATTATCGGAATGAAAATACGACCCCTCGAGGGTACTGTAGTAAAATACGTATAATATACGATTTAACTAAAGTTGGTCATTTAAAAGTTATATAATTGTTATGACCCAAGATAGTATTAAAAGGACTCTAATGAGTTATAGAGTCAGTTAGCATGAATGTTAATGTATAACATGTTAAATATAGGTCCATGCCAAGTGACTAATGGATCAAAAGAGTATAAATGCAAGGAATGCTTAGTCAATCTACTAGCAATACACGAGGTGAGTACATGCAGTATTTTTACCCATTCTGGGGTACATGGCAAGTAAGTATTTTCAAGATTTTCCTATAAAATATCTATATGTGAAATTATATGCAAGAGTATTGTTTCTAAATTGTTGTGAAAGTATAATGCTATATTTGAAGCTAAGTTTTGAATTACAAACTATATTAAGTGAAAGTATGTTGGTCTATGTACCAATTATGTGAAAGTATATTTTGAAATACATGTTTGAAAGTATGGATAGGCATAAAGCCACAAGATGTTTAAGAAGTATGTTTTGGTTACAAACTGTATATATTTTCAAGTACTAACGGGCATATAGCCATAAAATGTTTGGAAAGTATGATTTGGCATTAAGCCTAAAATGTTATAAAGACGTGATTTAAACATATGGTTTATGTGAAACAAAAGTTATGAATTTGGCATTCAGCCATAAAGACAAGAAATGGTGAAGTTTGGTAATTAGCCACTATGAAAGTAAGTAATGTTAAAGTAAGCAGAAAGTGTTTTGTATGACTGGTAATTGTAGCAAGCAGCGTTAGTAAGGGAACTATGTTCCAACCTACCCGGGTTAGGTAAGGGGTCTACTGGGGAAAAACCCCATCGCGAAGTAGATTGCCTCAGCACTTCTATGGTGAGGATTGATCCGTTCTTTCTAGCCATAGAGACTTGGGGTATCACTTATGGTGATTAAAGCCCTAAGTATAAAAATCCAGCAAGCTTATAAAACCAGTCAAAGAAAGTAAGAAAGAAGTTATTTTTATAAAGTATGTTATGAAATGATTTTGAAAAGTAAAGAGTTATAGTATGTTACTACTATAAAGTTTTGAAAGATGTTATTTTTTTGTAAAGTATGTCATGAAATGATTTCGAGAAGTAAAGAGTTATAGTATATTATTACTATAAAGTTTTGACAGAAGTTTTATGTTATAAATTTACAAAAAGTTGGAAAAAAGAAATTAAAGGCTTGAGTCTAAAACTCATGTAACTCACGAGACATTATTGTCTTACGTATTTTATGTTTTGCCATGTATTCCAGGTTAAGATGATATGCTATAGTTAAATGAAGTTTAGCTGGAGTGGAGCCCGAGTTAGCTCCCGTCTTGGACTCAAGGTCAAATCCTTTCTTGCTTACTATGGTTAGTTTTGATATGGATTTGTACACCCATTGTTTTAAGCATTTAAATTATCGGTTTTTGATAAACCGTATTTTTGTATTCATGAATTTATACGAAAAACCATAGTATTTGCAAACAGTAGAAATGGGGTGTCACAAGTTGGTATCAGAGCCATAGTTTAAGCGAATTAGGATTGGCTTGTTCCACTCCTAGGCTTAAACTCATGCTATAGAAATGTTAGTTTATGAAAATATGATATATGATGTCTTAAATGATTAAGACATTATGCATTATTTAAAATATGTAGATATATAACACTAAGAAGTGTTAAGCTAACGTTTAGAGTGAGCAAAAATATGACCGTTAGGAAAATTGTATTATATTTTCCGTAACCGTTTATATTTATTAAAGACTATGTCTATAAAGTAGTAAGATTTCTAGTAATGATCACCATGTACTTATAATGGTGTTATATGTTAAGGGAACCAGTGTCCCATGAAACCTTGTGGTAACAGCAGAATCAATATGTATAGGTGATTATGGTAATATGGGCCCGTATTATCATAATCACAGGATATGTATTGAAACTGGTGGAATCGCAAAGGAATTATGGTATTCTGGTGGGTAAGGTTTGTGAAGAGAGTAGTAAGAATAGCATAGGAATTATATGCCCATGTAACAAGAACAAGTAAGATCATAAGTATTAAAAGTTAATGCAGTGGATATATACCACTTAGTATGGTAAAGTAAAAGAAATAATGTGATAATTAATATTTCTTAGACAGATTGAAAGACATTAAAGTATATGCCTGTTGAGGCGAGAGGAAGTATGAATAAGAGTAATTTAAAGAGGAGTTATAGGTATTGATTACCTATATAAGAGTTGTAAGACTCTTACATGAACAATGAAAAAATTATAAGCGGAGTGTATTAATGGTATATAAATTTTTATAAAAAAAGGGGTTTAATGTTGACAAGTGGTGTGCTTTAGGCATAACCATTAAATGCAGAATCTTATCTAAAAGTCGTGTGAATATTAAAGGTATAAAGGAAGTAAGATATCGTTGCAGAACGATAAGAGTAAAATGATGAGAAAAGTTACAGATAGAAGATGACAATGCTAAAAGGGAGTGGAAGACTAATTTATAGATTGAACAAAGAAGATGCATGAAAGTGTCCCAAAGATTTAACAATTGAATAAGTTATAAGTATAGTGCTATAATGAGTAATAAAAACAAAGTAAGATACCCAAATGGGAAAAGAATGATGAATGGTAAATTGGGTTACAGTAATGAGATTAAATGAATATGAATTGAGGATTAAAGGTTTAATGCCTAAATAAATGTTAGGCAAGAAATTGAAGGTGAAACAAATGATGAAGATAATTAGAAGATTATAATGAAAGACTTTAAAGAAAATGATGGTAAAATATTGATTAGTAGGAATTAAATTCCGCAACCAAATGAAAGAAGCATAAGAAGGAAATACCAGTAACGAAAGAGTATAATGATGAATGTTAATTGAAGAAAACCAAAAGCGTGTAAGCAAAATGACTAAAGGTCACAAACAATATGAAGTAAAGAAAAGGAGTAAATGTCTAAATAAGCAGTAGACGAAGAATTAAAGATAATATAAGAACTATATTAAACAGACAGGAAGTTGCTACTTCCGAGTGGGAATGATGGGTAAAAGTCTCCAAAGATTGTGAGAAATGGTTAGTACATAACTAGTAACCATGAAATACAAGAAAGTGTATATATATATTTATACGTGATTATAAATATAAAAGCATGAGTAAGTTTGTGATAGACACGTATAAAAGTATAAAGGTGGTTATGAAATAAGTATTCTAATTAGAATACCATAAAGTATGAAGCAAAAGAGTAAGATAATGTATTGAGCATATTGTTTAAAAACACGAAAGAATGAAATATAATGAGAAAATGAATGACCGATGTGTATCACCTAGAGATACATAAGAAGTAAGTCTCATATAAAATATAGAGTGTAAAAAGTGGAGATTAAATGAAATAACAAAGTAATGTGTTAGGCATGTAGCCTCATAACACATAGAAAAGATAGTAAAATATATAATGAAAGGAAGTGGGGTTAAAGCCTAAAAAGTTATAAGTAAAAGTATGTAAGATAAAAACGAAAGAAAAGAAGAGTACAAGATAAAAGTAAGAAATTGAACATCAGATTGAAAATCTTTAGATATATGTTAAAAAGTGTTTTGAGACCCTGGTTAGCACTACAGTGATAAGTTGGAACCAAAATATGATCAAAAGTATATAAAGTTGGAAATTAAATTCTTTACAGCTTTGACTATCTATAAGAGTCAAACTTAGAAAGTAATCATGGAACCACTTGAAGTATGTAAAAGGTATATGGAAAGTACGATTGGGATTATAAAATAACATATTTGATAAAAGAGTAGGATTACCAAGTAGTAATCAAGAGATAAAAGAGAGCAAAATCTAATTGTAAAAGTCTAAAGTGAGACAAGAGTTTGAGAGTTGATATTTGTGATCAAGAAGTTAATAAATATGATTTATGAAACCTAATTACACCATGAGATGATAATATCATAAAAAAGTGTAATAAGATGAAAATGGTACACGGAGTACCTTAGAAGATAAGAAATGTACTCATAGGAGTACTGTAAGAAAGCTAAGAAATGAAAAAGACAGAATTGTATTAGTAAGTGTAATGAGTAAATGAGACTAAAACCTCATAATTAATAAAAGAAGATGAAAGAAATATCTAAGTTGATTATACGTTGAATATGAAAGTAATACAAGTAAAGAATGGTATAAGACAAGTATTAGAGAAGGTAATACATAGGAAGTGAATAAGAATTATGCGAAAAAATGATTTTTCTTAAAAAGTGTGAATTAAGAAGGAAGTTGACTGAAATAATAGAACAACTTCAATAGTAAAACTGTACAAATTTACAAGGTCAAACGTTATGTATTATACATAAAAAGAAAGCTATTCATGTGTAGTTTCTAAAATAAAAAGCGGTATGTTGTTTCGATTCTTCTAAAGTAAGATATGCAGATTGTTATGAAAGGTATATTGTTTTGACAGATTCTGTCCCAAATAGAAAAGTAAGGATGTGAAATAAAACGAAAGGAATGCATTCCTTATGAGTGGTAATAAGTCGAGAATTGTTAGTAGGGGTAAAGAATAATAAAGTGAAGTTTAAAAGATCTAAAGAACAACTATGTAAAGATAAGAAGTTGTAAAACTTCTAAAAAGAAAGAAGAAGTTATGTTCGAGTAAAATGTCCAATAAGGGACAAAATTTATACAAGGAAAAGATTTTGTGTATCTATGAAATTGCATAAATACGAAACATATATAATTATGTTTAATGGTATTGGGAATCTTTATAAATAAAGAATGCTGTGAGTAAAATCTCACATGTTATAGTAAAGATATGAGAAGAATTATAAAGTAGATTGCTATTTATGATAAAAAAATATTGAAGTATGAAACTATTTTGTAAAATAAGTTTACTAAGAGATTGTATATAAATGAAATGAGGAAGAAAGGAAAGTAACTAGAATGAAGAGTATGAAACATGAATGAATGACTAAAAGGTTGAGAAAACAGATGAAATGATCGAAAGGGGTATTTTGGTCAATTAATAAAAGTAATGTATTTTTTATAAGTATTATGAATATTATAAGGAAAAGAGAGTAAAATGACCAAAATGATATTTTGGTTAACTGGGAAGATATAAAGTTTTAAAGAGATTATGTTAATCCTCTATAAAGGATTGAAAGCAGGAACCGCTAAGAGCTGATTAAAGAATCAAAAGCAACCAAAGAAGGAAAGATTAAAAGATAAAGGAATAAAGGATATGATTATGTGTTGGTAAAAGGAAGTATCTACTAGTAACCAAACTTTGGCTGAGAGCCTTTGAAGAGGAGGGAGAAGTGATTCCTTAAATTAATAGTTGTGTGATGATTCCGAGGACGGAATCCCAATAAAGGGGAGGTAGTTGTAACGACCCAAACTAATAATATAAATAAAGTGTGTGTAATTTAAAGTTTTATGTGTATTTTTATGAGAAAGTATGTTTGCAAGGGTAGTTTAGTCATTTTATCATGAGAAGGGTAATTTGGTCATTTGACCATATACAAGAATTTTTATAAAAGTATAATCCTAGTTTGGACCAAAAATGTAAGAATTATAGCTTCATGTGGCCAAACTTAATATTAGTGTTAAAAATATGAAGAATGGAAGTTCAGGGGCTGAAACGTCATTAAGCCAAAGTATGGAAAATATATATATGAGAAAATATCTCATAAATGACCATAATTATAGAAGAGAGTTCTGGGAACTCTCTGGAAGAAACGAGGGCACGGGTTCAAGAAGATGAGCGAGGAATTGGAGTTGGAACGGAAGAATCAAGCAAAGGAAAGAAGATTCCTAAGTGGGTGGAGGTAAGAAATCAAGTTTATGAACTTGTTCTTAGTAACTTCTTCCCGGGTCAAAACTGAAATTTCAGTTAAGGTTTAAATGGTTCAAGTGAATCAAACACTTCATCTAGTTCAAATCATTATAGAAAACAAGATAAAACCATTGATTTTGGTTAAATTTCAAGAAGTGGGTTTTTAGCTCAAGAACCCTAGAAATGGGTTTATGAGTTGAAACTGATTTCAAACGATTTAGTAAGCTCAAAGAGTCATAAAGGTTGTAAGAAATCAGTTCCATGCTTGAAAATTCATTAAAATGATTTTTGGTGAAAAATGGTGTTTTCGGAAGAAATTTCAAGATTTTAAAGATGGTTTGATGATTTTGAAGTTTAAAAATAAGTGTAAGTTGGTATTTAGGTCCTAGATATGACCCTAAATCAATTAAGTTAAGTATTAAGAGCTTAATAGGGCGAATAGTGAAACTGCAGTTTGGAAAATCGTCAATTAAGGCAATATACTTTGCCTTCGCGACGCGACCACTACCCTTGTCGCGATGCGAGGCGGCAGTGTAGATTGTGAAGTGAGTCTCCTGTCAAGTGAAGCTTGATTTTTGGACTTGATGCTAAACTTGTCCGTTTGACCTCAAATTTTGAACACAAGTCCAATATGGTCCAAAATGACACAGAAAATTGTCGGAATGAAAATACGACCCCTCGAGGGTACTGTAGTAAAATACGTATAATATACGATTTAACTAAAGTTGGTCATTTAAAAGTTATATAATTGTTATGACCCAAGATAGTATTAAAAGGACTCTAATGAGTTATAGAGTCAGTTAGCATGAATGTTAATGTATAACATGTTAAATATAGGTCCATGCCAAGTGACTAATGGATCAAAAGAGTATAAATGCAAGGAATGCTTAGTCAATCTACTAGCAATACACGAGGTGAGTACATGCAGTATTTTTACCCATTCTGGGGTACATGGCAAGTAAGTATTTTCAAGATTTTCCTATAAAATATCTATATGTGAAATTATATGCAAGAGTATTGTTTCTAAATTGTTGTGAAAGTATAATGCTATATTTGAAGCTAAGTTTTGAATTACAAACTATATTAAGTGAAAGTATGTTGGTCTATGTACCAATTATGTGAAAGTATATTTTGAAATACATGTTTGAAAGTATGGATAGGCATAAAGCCACAAGATGTTTAAGAAGTATGTTTTGGTTACAAACTGTATATATTTTCAAGTACTAACGGGCATATAGCCATAAAATGTTTGGAAAGTATGATTTGGCATTAAGCCTAAAATGTTATAAAGACGTGATTTAAACATATGGTTTATGTGAAACAAAAGTTATGAATTTGGCATTCAGCCATAAAGACAAGAAATGGTGAAGTTTGGTAATTAGCCACTATGAAAGTAAGTAATGTTAAAGTAAGCAGAAAGTGTTTTGTATGACTGGTAATTGTAGCAAGCAGCGTTAGTAAGGGAACTATGTTCCAACCTACCCGGGTTAGGTAAGGGGTCTACTGGGGAAAAACCCCATCGCGAAGTAGATTGCCTCAGCACTTCTATGGTGAGGATTGATCCGTTCTTTCTAGCCATAGAGACTTGGGGTATCACTTATGGTGATTAAAGCCCTAAGTATAAAAATCCAGCAAGCTTATAAAACCAGTCAAAGAAAGTAAGAAAGAAGTTATTTTTATAAAGTATGTTATGAAATGATTTTGAAAAGTAAAGAGTTATAGTATGTTACTACTATAAAGTTTTGAAAGATGTTATTTTTTTGTAAAGTATGTCATGAAATGATTTCGAGAAGTAAAGAGTTATAGTATATTATTACTATAAAGTTTTGACAGAAGTTTTATGTTATAAATTTACAAAAAGTTGGAAAAAAGAAATTAAAGGCTTGAGTCTAAAACTCATGTAACTCACGAGACATTATTGTCTTACGTATTTTATGTTTTGCCATGTATTCCAGGTTAAGATGATATGCTATAGTTAAATGAAGTTTAGCTGGAGTGGAGCCCGAGTTAGCTCCCGTCTTGGACTCAAGGTCAAATCCTTTCTTGCTTACTATGGTTAGTTTTGATATGGATTTGTACACCCATTGTTTTAAGCATTTAAATTATCGGTTTTTGATAAACCGTATTTTTGTATTCATGAATTTATACGAAAAACCATAGTATTTGCAAATAGTAGAAATGGGGTGTCACAAGTTGGTATCAGAGCCATAGTTTAAGCGAATTAGGATTGGCTTGTTCCACTCCTAGTCGCTCATCCAGAAGACGAGTCATTTCCTGTCTGTTTTGTACTTGTGAATCATGTAACAATTTCTGAATCGCCTCCAAAGTCAATGGAGGTGGGTTGGCCTCACCCCTAGCATTGCCATCGTCAACGGCTTGGGGCTGTCGGGGAGGAATAGGAGGCCTTGCATTAGGATCCGGATTTTCTGCGTACGATCCTTGACCACTTCTAGTTCTCATTTTGCTATAAAATTTTCATATACTTTAGTCTTTCATACTATATCAAAATATTAGTTTACTACTTTTCCACTAGTTTCCCAGTATTCCCTCGCGGTTACACTAGTCACAATACGCGTCCTGTGATTATGATAATACGGGCCCATATTACCATAATCACCTACACATGTTGTTCCCGATGTTTCCGCTCAGTTCCACTGTTCACTAGTATCAATTAGCTACTTTTAACTCATAAATATATTCATATAATACCATTAGCAAATAATGTCCTATTTCCTTAAGACATATCCATTTATGTAATTCACTTTAACTAACTATTTTACCAGTCTAAGCCTAGGAGTGGAATGATCCAATCCTAATTCGCTTAAACTATGGCTCTGATACCAACTTGTAACGCCCCAACTTTTCAAACCATTTTTAATACATAAAAACGTATTTTACAAAATATGGTTTAACAAAAACCATGTTATTTGTTTAATTACAATCAAAAAGGGGAGTTACAAATACATATCAAACCATAAGCTTAAGAGAAACGGATTCAACCAATACCAAATATGGAAGCTGTATTCAGCTCCACTCCTTTGCACCTAGTGCTTATTTAGCAACTTCAAACTATCTCACAGCCTTATACCTGAACCTGGAATACATGGCATAAAAAAAAAAAAAATACGTAAGACAAATTGTCTCGTGAGTTACATGAGTTTTAGACTCAAACTTTAAAATTCTTTTACTAACTGATATAAACATTCGTAACATAAATCTTTGTCAAAACTACATAATATACACATATACTTTTCAAAAGCATCATATATCAAACTTTGCAAAAACAATGTCTTTTATGCTTTCTTTGACTGGTTTTATAAACTTGCTGGGATTTTTATACTTAGGGCATTAATCACTATAAGTGATACCCCAAGTCTCTACAATTAGAAAGAACGGATCAATACTAACGGTAGAATTGCTGAGGCAGTCTACTTCGCGAAGGGGTTGTCCCCAGTAGACTCCTTACCTAACCCGGGTAGGTTGGAACATAGTTCCCTTACTAACAATGCTAGTCACAATACCAGTCAAACATAAAATACTTTTCTGAAAACAAAACATTACTTGCACGAGAAATGGCTATATGCCAAGCTTTTGACCCAAACATATCTCTATCACGATTTAAGCTATCTTCAAGAATCATACTTTCAAATATAGTAGTCAACTTTCTATTTAAACTAAAGAGTGGACCATTTTTGCAAATATTTTTCACATATAAAAATAATATATATGAAATCTGAAAATACTTACTTACATGCCATGTATCCCAAAATGGGTAAAAAAATGCTACATGTACTCACCGAATAATTCTTGAAATGTCGTTTAGACGTCCCTCGGTTCTTTACCCTTTCGGTGTCCGATTACTTGGCTTGCACCTATATGTGGTATATGGTACATTAATTTACATTTTAATTGACTCTATAGTATGTTAGAGTCCTTATTATACCATTAATGGTCAAAACAAGTGTATAATTCGTGAATGACCAACTTTAGTTAAATTGTATTTTATACGTATTTTACAACAGTACCCTCGGAGGGTCGTATTTCGATTCCGATAAATTTTTATGAAGTTTTGAACCATTATAGACCTATGTTTAAAATTTGGGGTCAAACGGACAAGTATAACTCCAACTTCCAAAAATCAAAACTCAAATTCCTCCTCAGTGAGTTACACGGTCGTGTAACTTTGCCTTGCAAATTACACGGCCGTGTAACTTTGTTGGTCATTTTGGTTACACGGTCGTGTAACTTTGGCCTGGAAAGTTACACGGCCGTGTAACATTCCTGGCCTGGTTTCGGGTTCGATTTTCGAGCTGCAGACCTTTATTTTCGCTTATTAAGTGCTTATTACTTAACTTAATCATTTTACTATCATTCCATGACTAAAACCTTTACTTTACATCAGGTTTTAAGCCTTGGAATCACTGATTCTAATTCCAATTTCTTGAAAACCCGTTTTTGATGATTTTCACTAAAAATCCAACTTTTTGAAATTAATCACTTAGGAGTGTCTTAATACATCCTAAGTGATCATTTGGACTTAGAAAAACCATAAAAACTGGTCTTGATCTTGCAAACCCGTGAATTAGGGTTCTTGGTCAAATATCTTCATTTTCCTTAATTTTAACAACACTTCATAATTGAAGTGTGTTTACTTGGTATTTTAGTATAACTTGATGGAAATAACTTCTGGAAACATTCCATGAACTTCATTAATCGAATGTTCCAGAGATTCCACACGAAGAAGATGATGAATAGTAGGAGTTCTTACCTTGATTACTAAGGAACCTTCAATTCCTTCTTCAATTTCTTTGTTTCTCTTCGTGATTTCTTGATCTCGTTTCCTTCCAAGATTTTCTCCCGTGCTCTAGAACTCTCCAGGAGATTGTTCTGATTTTATGTTAATTATGAGATATTTTTCTCTATTTATATTTTCATATTTACAGTTTTGGTCCCTCTAGTTCCCTTCTTTGAACATTGGCCACCAAAACCCATTATCTTTTCATGGAATCAATTCTTTAACATTTTTAGTCCTAAAATATAATAAATTTTTTTTTTATAATAATTTCTGCATAGGGTCAAAAGACCAATTTACCCTTTTCATGGTAAAAGGACTAAATTACCCTTACATCCATAATTTCTCATAATATTACATATAATACTTAAATTACACACATTTTAGTTTATATATTTATATTACAAATTTTCGGTCGTTTCAACTACCTCCCCCTAATTAGGATTCCGTCCTCGGAATCGCTTCAAAATCTGTAAAATTAGGGTATCTCTGCTTCATGCTTTCCAATGTTTCCCAAGTCAAGTCTGAGCCCAGTGAATGCTTCCATTTGACCAACACTAGATCAATCTCTCTGTTCCTTAACTTTTTGGTTTTCACCTCTAACATCGCTTCAGGTTCTTCTACTAATCTGTTGGGCGTTTCCACCCTTAATTCTTCTAAAGGAATGGTTAACTCCTTCTTTCCAAAGTATTTCTTGAGATAGCATACATGGAATGTATCATGTATTCCCCTGAGTTCTGGTGGTAGCTCCAACTTGAACGCTTGTAAACCGATTCTTTTCAGAATTTTGAAGGGTCCAATATATCTTGGACTCAGCTTCCCTCTCTTACCAAACCTTATCACTCCCTTCCAAGGTGATACTTTTATCATCACCAAATCGCCTTCTTTTAGATCATAAGGTCTTTTCTTTAAATTTGAATAGCTTCTTTGGCGATCTTGCGCAGCTTTCATGTTGGCTTGTATTACACCAATCTTTTCATTCGTCATTCTTACAATTTCTGGCCCAGTGAGTTTTGCTTCACCAGTTTCTAACCAACATACCGGGGTTCTACACTTCCTACCATATAAAGCTTCAAAAGGAGGCATCTTGATGCTTGAGTGGTAACTGTTGTTATACGAGAACTCTACTAATGGTAGGTGTTGGTCCCAACTACCTCCAAAATCAATGACACACGATCGCAACATATCCTCCAAGGTCTGAATAGTACGTTCGCTTTGCCCATCTGTTTGAGGGTGATAGGCTGTACTCATCTTGATTCGAGTTCCCATCTTTTCTTGTAGAGAATCCCAAAAGTTAGACGTGAATCGAGGATCTCTATCTGAGATTATGGACAAAGGTGCTCCATAACGTCTGATCACTTCATCGATATACAACTGAGCTAATTCTCCAAGTGAGGCAGTTTCTTTATACGCGAGAAATAGGGCACTTTTGGTCAATCTGTCAACAATGACCCATATACTATCGTGTCCTCTTCGTGTTCTCGGTAGCCCCATGACAAAATCCATGGTCAAATCTTCCCACTTCCCTGCTGGTATCTGCAACGACTGCGCACTACCATACGGCACCTGATGTTCTGCTTTCACTTGTGCACAGGTCTCACAGCGGGATATCTACTTTGCTATTCTCTTCTTCATCCCCGGCCACCAATAATGCTGCTTCAAATCTTTCTGGTTGCCCCATATTTAGGAACCCAAATACGTCCCTTGAAAGTTCGCAACCCTTGAGTATTTACTTCAAACATCACCTTTTTCCCAAGCTTTTCTTTCTTTATGTTCTCTTCAGTTAAAGCATCATCTTGAGCTTCTTTAATCTTTTGAATTAAAGTTGAGACCACTTCAATTCGCATGGATCTTCCTTTAATAACTTTTTCACGAACTTTTCGGCTTAAGGCATCGGCTACTACATTAGCTTTTCCTTCGTGATAAATTATTTCACAGTCATAATCGTTCACCAACTCAATCCATCGTGTCTGTCTTAGATTTAATTCTTTTTGAGTAAAAAGATATTGCAGACTTTTATGATCTGTATATATCTTGCATTTCGTCCCATATAGATAGTGCCTCCAAATCTTCAATGCAAATACAATTGCAGCCAATTCTAGATCATGAGTAGTATAACGTGTCTCTGCATCTTTTAGCTGTCTGGAGGCATAGGCAATAACTTTGCCCCGTTGCATAAGCACACAACCAAGACCTCTATTAGATGCATCACTGTATACTACAAAATCTTCTATGCCTTCAGGTAAAGAAAGTACTGGAGCTTCACATAACTTCTTCTTCAGTATTTCAAAGGCTTCTTGCTGTTTTTCTCCCCAGATAAACTTCATTTCTTTTCGAGTTAACTGAGTCAATGGCACCGCTATTTTAGAAAAATCTTGGATAAATCGTCGGTAATAACCGGCTAACCCAAGAAAGCTTCTAACTTCTGTAGGTGTCTTCGGTGGTTCCCATTTCATTACTGCTTCTATTTTTGCTGGGTCTACTTTAATACCTTCAGCTGAAACAATATGACCCAGAAACTGAACTTCCCGCAACCAAAAGTCGCACTTTGACAATTTCGCGTATAACTGTTCATTCTTTAAAGTACGTAACACTTCTCGTAGGTGCACTTCATGCTCTGCTTCACTTTTCGAATAGACTAGAATATCGTCAATGAAAACGATAACAAATCTATCAAGGAAAGGTTTACAGACCCTATTCATAAGATCCATAAACACAGCTGGGGCATTAGTGAGACCGAATGGCATCACTAAAAATTCATAGTGACCATATCGAGTTCGGAATGCAGTCTTGCATACATCTTCATCCTTCACTCGGACTTGATGATATCCAGAACGAAGATCAATTTTTGAGAAGTAACTTGCTCCCTGCAACTGATCAAACAAATCATCAATTCTCGGCAAAGGATACCGATTCTTGATTGTCACTTTATTGAGCTTGCGATAATCTATACACATGCGCATAGTACCGTCCTTCTTCTTGACGAACAATACTGGAGCTCCCCAAGGGGAAAAACTGGGACGAATAAATCCCTTGTCAAGAAGTTCTTGCAACTGAGACATAAGTTCTCTCATCTCTGTAGGAGCAAGGCGGTACGGCGCACGAGCAATGGGACTTGCTCCCGGGACAAGATCGATACGAAACTCGACTTGCCTAACGGGTGGTAACCCAGGTAAATCATCGGGAAAGACTTCCGGGAATTCATTAACTACTTTTATATCCTCCATTTTCTGCTTCTCTTTCTTCCCATTCATCACATAAGCAATGAATGATTCGCACCCTTTTTGGATGCATTTACGGGCCTTAATAGCAGTAATGAGACTCTGCATATTCTTCCGTCGTTCTCCATATATATATACTTTGCTACTATCAGGGAATTTGATCGACACCATTCGTTTCCCGCAAAGGATTTTAGCATTATGAGTTCCAAGCCAATCCATTCCAATAACAATATCAAATCCTTTAATCCCGATAGGTAACAAGTCAGCCTTTAAAATTCGTCCATTAATCTCCACCGGACATTTTTCGTACACATGATGTACCGTAACTAACTCTCCGTTCGCGACTTCTATAACACAAGTATCATCTAATGGTTTTATCGGTATGTTTAGACGCTTACTAAAATCATGAGACACAAAAGAAAAATGTGCCCCAGAATCAAAAAGGACATAAGCAGGTTGTGAGTTTACAATAAGTGTACCTGCCACCACATCCTGGTCTTCTTTGGCCTCATCAAGAGTTATCTGAAACGCTCTTCCCTTCGTCTTCGCTGGTTCTGTCTTCTTATTACTTGCGGTAGAAACTAACGTTTCATTCTTCTTCTTGGGACAGTTGGTGCTGTAATGACCCTTTTCATGACAATTGAAACATTCCACTTCACTGATATCTTTCACCTTGCAATCTTTAGCCTGATGACCCGGAAGACCACATTTATAGCACCCACTAGTGCCCTTCTTACATTCCCCACCGTGCTTCTTTCCACACTTCTTACACTCTTTAACTTCACTTTGCTTAGAAACCCCTGATGAAAACCGACTCTTCTTATTTGCTCCAGAGATTCCTGAAGACTTTCGCTTTTCCGCAAATGCTTGTCGTTCCTTAATCTTTTTCTCTATCATACTCTCGACCCTAGCCGCAGATTCAATGGCTTCATCAAGAGTTGTAGCTTTGCTAACTTCTAGCGAGTAGTCCGCCGGCAAACCATTAACATATCGGTTTATCCTGCCAGCCTCGGTCGGTAAAGTATCTTCCAGAAATGGCAGCATCTCACAGAACTTTTTAGTATACTCATCAACCGTCTGTTTATCCTTTGCAAGAGCAAAGAATTCATTAACCAAATTCTCTCGATGCCTAGCCGAACAGAACTTGCCTTTTAATCGCTGAACAAACTCTTTCCAAGATAAAGCATCAACAAAATCACTTCCCTTGGTTCGGCGGAGAGTATTCCACCAGTCAAGAGCACTCGCCTTTAACATTTGAGAAGCGAATCCAACCTTCAAATCCTCTTCACAACGACATATGTGAAGAACTTGTTCCATTTCAGTTAACCACCGTATTGTTATTCGCGGATCCATTTCCCCGTTAAACTCCTTTGGCCGACAGGACATAAAGTCCTTGAAAGTACAGGCTCCTTTAGTCTTGAACTGAGGCTGTGATTTGGAAGATGAATCTCCCTGAGAAGAAGTTTGTCTCGGATTAGTGCCTTCAGGAGCCACACTTTTCTCACTATCTTCAGGTTGTGACCTTGATCTATCGCCCAGTCGCTCATCCAGAAGACGAGTCATTTCCTGTCTGTTTTGTACTTGTGAATCATGTAACAATTTCTGAATCGCCTCCAAAGTCAATGGAGGTGGGTTGGCCTCACCCCTAGCATTGCCATCGTCAACGGTTTGGGGCTGTCGGGGAGGAATAGGAGGCCTTGCATTAGGATCCGGATTTTCTGCGTACGATCCTTGACCACTTCTAGTTCTCATTTTGCTATAAAATTTTCATATACTTTAGTCTTTCATACTATATCAAAATATTAGTTTACTACTTTTCCACTAGTTTCCCAGTATTCCCTCGCGGTTACACTAGTCACAATACGCGTCCTGTGATTATGATAATACGGGCCCATATTACCATAATCACCTACACATGTTGTTCCCGATGTTTCCGCTCAGTTCCACTGTTCACTAGTATCAATTAGCTACTTTTAACTCATAAATATATTCATATAATACCATTAGCAAATAATGTCCTATTTCCTTAAGACATATCCATTTATGTAATTCACTTTAACTAACTATTTTACCAGTCTAAGCCTAGGAGTGGAATGATCCAATCCTAATTCGCTTAAACTATGGCTCTGATACCAACTTGTAACGCCCCAACTTTTCAAACCATTTTTAATACATAAAAACGTATTTTACAAAATATGGTTTAACAAAAACCATGTTATTTGTTTAATTACAATCAAAAAGGGGAGTTACAAATACATATCAAACCATAAGCTTAAGAGAAACGGATTCAACCAATACCAAATATGGAAGCTGTATTCAGCTCCACTCCTTTGCACCTAGTGCTTATTTAGCAACTTCAAACTATCTCACAGCCTTATACCTGAACCTGGAATACATGGCATAAAAAAAAATAAAATACGTAAGACAAATTGTCTCGTGAGTTACATGAGTTTTAGACTCAAACTTTAAAATTCTTTTACTAACTGATATAAACATTCGTAACATAAATCTTTGTCAAAACTACATAATATACACATATACTTTTCAAAAGCATCATATATCAAACTTTGCAAAAACAATGTCTTTTATGCTTTCTTTGACTGGTTTTATAAACTTGCTGGGATTTTTATACTTAGGGCATTAATCACTATAAGTGATACCCCAAGTCTCTACAATTAGAAAGAACGGATCAATACTAACGGTAGAATTGCTGAGGCAGTCTACTTCGCGAAGGGGTTGTCCCCAGTAAACTCCTTACCTAACCCGGGTAGGTTGGAACATAGTTCCCTTACTAACAATGCTAGTCACAATACCAGTCAAACATAAAATACTTTTCTGAAAACAAAACATTACTTGCACGAGAAATGGCTATATGCCAAGCTTTTGACCCAAACATATCTCTATCACGATTTAAGCTATCTTCAAGAATCATACTTTCAAATATAGTAGTCAACTTTCTATTTAAACTAAAGAGTGGACCATTTTTGCAAATATTTTTCACATATAAAAATAATATATATGAAATCTGAAAATACTTACTTACATGCCATGTATCCCAAAATGGGTAAAAAAATGCTACATGTACTCACCGAATAATTCTTGAAATGTCGTTTAGACGTCCCTCGGTTCTTTACCCTTTCGGTGTCCGATTACTTGGCTTGCACCTATATGTGGTATATGGTACATTAATTTACATTTTAATTGACTCTATAGTATGTTAGAGTCCTTATTATACCATTAATGGTCAAAACAAGTGTATAATTCGTGAATGACCAACTTTAGTTAAATTGTATTTTATACGTATTTTACAACAGTACCCTCGGAGGGTCGTATTTCGATTCCGATAAATTTTTATGAAGTTTTGAACCATTATAGACCTATGTTTAAAATTTGGGGTCAAACGGACAAGTATAACTCCAACTTCCAAAAATCAAAACTCAAATTCCTCCTCAGTGAGTTACACGGTCGTGTAACTTTGCCTTGCAAATTACACGGCCGTGTAACTTTGTTGGTCATTTTGGTTACACGGTCGTGTAACTTTGGCCTGGAAAGTTACACGGCCGTGTAACATTCCTGGCCTGGTTTCGGGTTCGATTTTCGAGCTGCAGACCTTTATTTTCGCTTATTAAGTGCTTATTACTTAACTTAATCATTTTACTATCATTCCATGACTAAAACCTTTACTTTACATCAGGTTTTAAGCCTTGGAATCACTGATTCTAATTCCAATTTCTTGAAAACCCGTTTTTGATGATTTTCACTAAAAATCCAACTTTTTGAAATTAATCACTTAGGAGTGTCTTAATACATCCTAAGTGATCATTTGGACTTAGAAAAACCATAAAAACTGGTCTTGATCTTGCAAACCCGTGAATTAGGGTTCTTGGTCAAATATCTTCATTTTCCTTAATTTTAACAACACTTCATAATTGAAGTGTGTTTACTTGGTATTTTAGTATAACTTGATGGAAATAACTTCTGGAAACATTCCATGAACTTCATTAATCGAATGTTCCAGAGATTCCACACGAAGAAGATGATGAATAGTAGGAGTTCTTACCTTGATTACTAAGGAACCTTCAATTCCTTCTTCAATTTCTTTGTTTCTCTTCGTGATTTCTTGATCTCGTTTCCTTCCAAGATTTTCTCCCGTGCTCTAGAACTCTCCAGGAGATTGTTCTGATTTTATGTTAATTATGAGATATTTTTCTCTATTTATATTTTCATATTTACAGTTTTGGTCCCTCTAGTTCCCTTCTTTGAACATTGGCCACCAAAACCCATTATCTTTTCATGGAATCAATTCTTTAACATTTTTAGTCCTAAAATATAATAAATTTTTTTTTTATAATAATTTCTGCATAGGGTCAAAAGACCAATTTACCCTTTTCATGGTAAAAGGACTAAATTACCCTTACATCCATAATTTCTCATAATATTACATATAATACTTAAATTACACACATTTTAGTTTATATATTTATATTACAAATTTTCGGTCGTTTCATAAAGTATGACATGAAATGATTTCGAGAAGTAACTCACGAGAAATTATTGTCTTACGTATTTTATGTTTTGCTTGTAACACCCGGCTTTTTAAAACAAAACACCCCTGAAAAATTTTTCATTTAAAACCATAACAAGGGGGTATATTTTAGTAAAAACGGGTACAAGCGTATCAAGGAGAGTATAAAATACCGTAGTCTCCTTTGAAGCCGGGCTGCTACTGACATCATCTAAGAGTCCTACTTCACGAGTCACGGACTCCATCTATTCCCTATCAGGATCAAGCTAACCTGCAGGGACATTTAACAAACGGTATGAGCTACAAAGCTCAGTGAGTAATCATTTCTGCAAATAACATGTATCAAATATATTCGTATATCTGTACGGATATCGAATCCAAACTCATAGCCTTACTGGCTGACCATATATCTCTTAGGATTTCATATCCTAATTTTGTAGCCTTACAGGCTACTTCATGACAACCTGCAATTATCAAACCACATCAGTTATTTGCACAGATAACTATATCTATCGTTTCTGTCCCATGTTTCTTAGTCACAATGGACTGCATCATATGTCATGGCTATATAAGCCGCACCCTGTGTCATAGCTATGTAAGCTGCACCAAAACAATATCAATATATAAATCATAGCCCGCAGGCCGTATCAACTGGGTTCAATAACCCGATATCATAGCCAAAAAGGCCGCACCATGTACCTGTAATAATATCATAGCCAAAAGGCCGCACCAGTTAATAGCTTGTTTCACGATCAATTATGGCTCACGGGTTTACCCGCTATTGCCTAGACTCACGGCTCCGTTCTTGTCATCGCAATGACTCACGGCTTATCCGGTATTGCCTTATTTAAGTGGACTCACAGCTCCGTTCTTGTCATCGCAATGACTCACGGCTTATCTGGTATTGTCTATATAAGTTTGACTCACAGCTCCGTTCTTGTCTATTAAAGACTCACGGCTTATCTGGTATTGTCATATCATAGTGTATATATATATATATATGTATTGACTCACAGCTCCGTTCTTGTCATCGCAATGACTCACGGCTTATCTGGTATTGTCTTTTACATATATCTTCATATTTGTCATTTTCGTCCCTCGAAGCCGTTTCAACCTGTAACAGTTCAATCATGATATATCATATATGATATCAGTGAGATTACTCACCTGGATGCTAGCTGCGTTTCAATTTCGGTTGTTTCTTGCCTTTGCGTGCACCACAACCATTTTGTCCCATACCTATATATCCATTTATATTTCAAATGATAATAGGTTAATAATCATTCCAACTGACTCTAATACACTAGAGTTCAATACAATAACATTACAAACAATGCCTAGTTAATAAACTTTCCGTTTACTAACTTTTTATGAATTTTACTATTCACCGAGGCATTGGAATCGATCTACAGTGCCCCCGAGGGGTCGGAAACTCAATCTAAAAATTTTCCCAAACTTTTCAGACCATAACGAGCCTATGGTCCAAATTTGAGCTTAATCGGACAAGTAACGCAAAAGTTAGCGTTTCAAAGTTCCTGCCTGGCCACTGCCTTGGAGGCGCACTGCGCCAGGGTCAGGGCGCACTGCGCCTGGGCGCACCCCGCCTGGCTTCTGGGCGCACTGCGCCTGGCGCCTGGGCAGACCCCCTGGCCAGTCGCGATTTATGCACTGTAGCAAGCAGTTTTTGCTCATTAAGTCCTTAATCAGGTCCTTAATCGATTGGGGTTTGTTCTAGGACTAAAACCTTATACTTTAACAAGGTTTTCAACCATCTAAAACAACCAAATCAATCAAAATGAAGAATTAGGGTTCTTAGTTCTAACAACCCCAAAACTTCAAATTCATCACTAATAACAACCTACTTCCATTTTCTTGAGTTAAGTCCTTTCTAGCATGACTCAATGGAAGCATTAGGCTATTACAACACATATTCACAACTGAATTTCAGTTTCTAGTTCATCATGTGAAAAACACATCCAAGAACTTGGCTAGAAAGTGAATTTACTAACCTTCAAAGCTTAGGAATCACCAATTCCAAGCTAGGATTCCAATTCTTGTATTAAGCCTCATGATCTCTGCAGAAAATGCTCTCCAAAATCCACTCCCGTAGCTGCACAACAATGGCCAGTCAACAAGAGAGTCAAACTCTCTATTTATACCACAAAATTTTGCAAATTTAGTCCCTAAGTTCATTTCCTTGAACTTTGGCCACAATAATCAAGTTTTATTACAATAAAACTTCCATTTCTTACATTTTGGCCACAACCAACAATATTTTTACATAATTGGTCGTTGACTTGGTCAAATGACCAAAATACCCTTTTTCGGTAACACGACCAAAAATCAGTTTTTATAACATTTTAAGTCCAAAACTCAAAATATTATTTCAAACCAAATACTTTTCTGTCCAAAAGACCAATTTACCCTTACAAGGTAAAATGACCAATTTACCCTTTTATTATAATTATATAATAAAGTATCTTGGCGTTACAAATTCTCCCCTCCTTCAAAAGATTTCGTCCCCGAAATCATATTATCACGCGAGGGTATTTCTTTCTCGTTACAATTCCGGTTTCTCATATCATATGGAAACCTTCATGGTTTTGCTACAGCTCTTTAACCATACCAAACTTCGTATCTCGTGGTTATATCATCACGAGCATATCACTCATCCGGTTGTCCCGGGCACTATAATCACTTATCTTCCTCATTTCAACATGAGGGATTCGTTAACATTTATCAATCTATGTTCTCAGAACCCTGAGACCCATAGAAAACTTTACAATCATCTTGAAGTTCATCAAGGATATTCAATCAATACACCGCAATTCTTGCGTTTGGGATATACGGAAAGGTCCAATCAATAAGGACTCCACTTTCCTTTTTGTCCCACATCAATTTCTAGTCCTTCCGGAGGGTCACTTTGATTTCCACTATCTTCCCTTACTCGGGGTTTCAATGGTTTTACTTGACAATCCGTATACTACTCTTGTCGATCTTGGTCTATTTCCAAGCTTTCTCGACCTTTGCCAAATCTTTTCTTCTGTTTGAGGTACAATCTCAGGTTTAGTCAACAGCTTCTCCCCAACTTTCGTCTAGCAAATCGGCGTGCAACACGGTAGTCTATACAATACTTCCTACGAGTCAATAAAATACTAGTATAATACCTATACTAATCTATAACTTCTACCAAGGATAGACGGTCGTCTAGTTTCCGCTAGGGTCAGTTATGCAGATTTCAGGCATAACTCCTAAGGCCTGCATCATTATCTCACCTCGTCAATCCATCTGCGATTCGCACACAGTACTTACTAGTACTTTTGAACTAATTATTCTTGAAATTTATGTCAAATTCAAAGAATAATTCTGTTATCTCTGTCCGATACAATTCGCGCCGATAACTCACGTCGACAATTTTCTTTTTCTATGTAGTTTTTCACTATTTTTCCACTCTTAATTTCTTCTTAGCCAGTATAATTCTACACTGATTTCATCAATCGAACCGCAATTCACCCATATGGTGTCATACCCATGCGGTACTTGCAAAGACTTTACTACAAAGTCTATGATAGTTTTCGTCCCATTTCATTTTTGGGACCGACAGTCCACATACTTCTAATGATTTGACTGTAGTTACACACAAGTCAAACATTTTTCACATGTCTTTCTTCAGCCCCGGCCACCAACACATAGGTTTTATCGACCTATACAGTTTGGTATTGTCCCGGGTATGCTGCATATCTGATACAAAATACATCTTTTCGAGATGATTTTTATGTTTCACTTGGCTTTGGAACTCACATACACAATTACCAAGGTTTTTCAAACTCTGTGAATTTCTAATTAGCTTCATTCAATAGCTAATCATTCATTTACTTTTCACAATTTCAGACTTGTACACGTCTTTCTGTGCTACCCGAATCAACTCAGGTAATCAATTTGCCACATTCACGCATGTAGATGTAACCCTCAAAGGTTACTCTTTCAATTTCAAGGCATCTGTAATCACATACGCCTTTCTGAGATGGTACAAGATTTCATACCCGAAATCTCTAAGTAACCCATCTATCTTTGCTATCTCATTTTCAGCTTCTTTTGATCAATTAAGTATTTCAACTTTTATGATCTTATCGCAATAAGCTTTACACCATACAAGTAGTGTTTCCAAAGCTTAAATGCTACGTTCATAATTGCTACCGCAATGTCATGCATCCACAGTCAACTTGGATACATTTCAACGGTCCAATCCATCTTCTCTACTTAGCATCATTGCTAATGTTAGAGGTTCACACAAGGTTCATTCCAAACCTTTACAACATATCTGTGGTCTTTCTACCACTCAGATTTTACACTTTTTCTTGGTCAACTCCAGTCAGCTAACCAGCAATCAAGGAGCAGTTTTCTACAATTCTCCTATAGTAACCCGCCAAATCCAAGGAACTACAATGTCAGTCAGATTCCTCAGGCGGTTCCAGTTTTACCACATCATCTATCCCACTGGATTTATTTCATCATCTTTGGCAGTATTATCATGCCCAAAGGGTTGAAACTTCTTTTAGCCAAATTTTCATACTTGGAGAATTTTACATATCACTGAACTCAGTGAAGTAATTCCAGTATCTGGTACAACTGTACCTCATTTTCAATCTGGTTTCGAGAATATCATATTCTCAGTAGTCAATGTACATACACATTAACTTATCTTGCTTCTTTTCAAACAAGATAGGGCTCTATCTGATGACACCTACAGTCATATGAGATCCCAATTTAAAAACAATTTCTTCCAATTGTTTTACCACTCTGCCATCTCTGCAGAGGCTAATCAACACAGAGCCTAGATAACAGGAACGGCTCTCAATACTAGCTTAATCATAAGCTCTTCTTGCCAATCTGGCAGAAATCTTGGAAGTTCTTTTCAAAAGAATCATCCGAAAATTATTTAAAGTAGTACACTACTATCACCACTTTATTAAGCTTGGCCCATACCACGTATGCCAACTATAACATCATTCCTTTACTATCTCTTTTCCGAGTTTAAGCAAAGAAGCTAACCGGTATTCTCAACAACTGTCATTTACCATGGATTTTCATCCGCTCATTTCTGCTTTCTGAACCATTCTGTTCATATTTCTACAATTCATGTTAGCATAATTCATTGCTAACCAATTCATAAGCACAATTGCTTCAGATTTGCTGGTAGTCATCGGCTTCAGATTCATAGGGAAAAATGGTCCCGTAAATCTTAGGCAGACTACTTTCCAGGTGTTCAATATCTTGAAAATACTTGCTATCTACAATAGCTATTTCAAATATTTCATCCAAAATCATTGATGAAAAATTCAAACAAAACATCGAGTCATCGATCCAAAGCATAGCTTCATGGATCAAATATAACATACACGAGTTATATTCAGTACAATGACATATGCGACTATATCAGTCTCCTCACGAGCTTCTTCCACAATCTACTGGGATGCTCATGGTACTATGGGTCCTTTTCGACCATTCGTTCTTTCTTTCTTTCCTGGGTTCACCACCCGTTACTCCACATTTCTCATGTGAGTATTTCATAAAGAAGTGATCTATAGTTCCACGCTGGAATCACTTCTGTCCCATACAACAAGCTCGAGCAATCTGCTCCTATCATCTGCAATTTCAGCATGTCAACAGTAGAGTCTCAACTCTACAATCTTCCTTAGTGCCTTTCCTGCACTGATCACTATACATAGTGGCTCTGTTTTGGTCCCTTCCCTATAAGGTTGGACCCAGTCTGTGGTAACTTCTCCCGAAGCATCCACTAATCGTTTTCTGCTTTTTCTTGTAGTCTCAGCTACTTTTCTTTCACCTTGAATATTAGCCAAGGTGAGCAACCAGTTCCTTTATCTGACCACATCAGCTAACATTGCTCGTCATGTGGATTTTCTGCTACTTGTCTCGTTGCCCCTCGTTCAATGGAGTCTTGAGAAAAGGCTGATCCGCCTCTTAAAATTACACGCACTAAATTTCTCCAAATACGATTCGCTGCTCATACTTCTTATACGTTAGAAGTCAGCAATAGTTAGGTTATATATGTATAACAAAAATTTATGTACACCTAACGATACATCGTGTCTACTATCTCAGGGTATAAGTCCAGGAATCTACTCTATAGACACTTAGTTCACTTAAACCACGGCTCGGATACCAACTTGTAACACCCGGCTTTTTAAAACAAAACACCCCTGAAAAATTTTTCATTTAAAACCATAACAAGGGGGTATATTTTAGTAAAAACGGGTACAAGCGTATCAAGGAGAGTATAAAATACCGTAGTCTCCTTTGAAGCCGGGCTGCTACTGACATCATCTAAGAGTCCTACTTCACGAGTCACGGACTCCATCTATTCCCTATCAGGATCAAGCTAACCTGCAGGGACATTTAACAAACGGTATGAGCTACAAAGCTCAGTGAGTAATCATTTCTGCAAATAACATGTATCAAATATATTCGTATATCTGTTCGGATATCGAATCCAAACTCATAGCCTTACTGGCTGACCATATATCTCTTAGGATTTCATATCCTAATTTTGTAGCCTTACAGGCTACTTCATGACAACCTGCAATTATCAAACCACATCAGTTATTTGCACAGATAACTATATCTATCGTTTCTGTCCCATGTTTCTTAGTCACAATGGACTGCATCATATGTCATGGCTATATAAGCCGCACCCTGTGTCATAGCTATGTAAGCTGCACCAAAACAATATCAATATATAAATCATAGCCCGCAGGCCGTATCAACTGGGTTCAATAACCCGATATCATAGCCAAAAAGGCCGCACCATGTACCTGTAATAATATCATAGCCAAAAGGCCGCACCAGTTAATAGCTTGTTTCACGATCAATTATGGCTCACGGGTTTACCCGCTATTGCCTAGACTCACGGCTCCGTTCTTGTCATCGCAATGACTCACGGCTTATCCGGTATTGCCTTATTTAAGTGGACTCACAGCTCCGTTCTTGTCATCGCAATGACTCACGGCTTATCTGGTATTGTCTATATAAGTTTGACTCACAGCTCCGTTCTTGTCTATTAAAGACTCACGGCTTATCTGGTATTGTCATATCATAGTGTATATATATATATGTATTGACTCACAGCTCCGTTCTTGTCATCGCAATGACTCACGGCTTATCTGGTATTGTCTTTTACATATATCTTCATATTTGTCATTTTCGTCCCTCGAAGCCGTTTCAACCTGTAACAGTTCAATCATGATATATCATATATGATATCAGTGAGATTACTCACCTGGATGCTAGCTGCGTTTCAATTTCGGTTGTTTCTTGCCTTTGCGTGCACCACAACCATTTTGTCCCATACCTATATATCCATTTATATTTCAAATGATAATAGGTTAATAATCATTCCAACTGACTCTAATACACTAGAGTTCAATACAATAACATTACAAACAATGCCTAGTTAATAAACTTTCCGTTTACTAACTTTTTATGAATTTTACTATTCACCGAGGCATTGGAATCGATCTACAGTGCCCCCGAGGGGTCGGAAACTCAATCTAAAAATTTTCCCAAACTTTTCAGACCATAACGAGCCTATGGTCCAAATTTGAGCTTAATCGGACAAGTAACGCAAAAGTTAGCGTTTCAAAGTTCCTGCCTGGCCACTGCCTTGGAGGCGCACTGCGCCAGGGTCAGGGCGCACTGCGCCTGGGCGCACCCCGCCTGGCTTCTGGGCGCACTGCGCCTGGCGCCTGGGCAGACCCCCTGGCCAGTCGCGATTTATGCACTGTAGCAAGCAGTTTTTGCTCATTAAGTCCTTAATCAGGTCCTTAATCGATTGGGGTTTGTTCTAGGACTAAAACCTTATACTTTAACAAGGTTTTCAACCATCTAAAACAACCAAATCAATCAAAATGAAGAATTAGGGTTCTTAGTTCTAACAACCCCAAAACTTCAAATTCATCACTAATAACAACCTACTTCCATTTTCTTGAGTTAAGTCCTTTCTAGCATGACTCAATGGAAGCATTAGGCTATTACAACACATATTCACAACTGAATTTCAGTTTCTAGTTCATCATGTGAAAAACACATCCAAGAACTTGGCTAGAAAGTGAATTTACTAACCTTCAAAGCTTAGGAATCACCAATTCCAAGCTAGGATTCCAATTCTTGTATTAAGCCTCATGATCTCTGCAGAAAATGCTCTCCAAAATCCACTCCCGTAGCTGCACAACAATGGCCAGTCAACAAGAGAGTCAAACTCTCTATTTATACCACAAAATTTTGCAAATTTAGTCCCTAAGTTCATTTCCTTGAACTTTGGCCACAATAATCAAGTTTTATTACAATAAAACTTCCATTTCTTACATTTTGGCCACAACCAACAATATTTTTACATAATTGGTCGTTGACTTGGTCAAATGACCAAAATACCCTTTTTCGGTAACACGACCAAAAATCAGTTTTTATAACATTTTAAGTCCAAAACTCAAAATATTATTTCAAACCAAATACTTTTCTGTCCAAAAGACCAATTTACCCTTACAAGGTAAAATGACCAATTTACCCTTTTATTATAATTATATAATAAAGTATCTTGGCGTTACACCATGTATTCCAGGTTAAGATGATATGCTATAGTTAAATGAAGTTTAGCTGGAGTGGAGCCCGAGTTAGCTCCCGTCTTGGACTCAAGGTCAAATCCTTTCTTGCTTACTATGGTTAGTTTTGATATGGATTTGTACACCCACTGTTTTAAGCATTTAAATTATCGATTTTTGATAAACCGTATTTTTGTATTCATGAATTTATACGAAAACCATAGTATTTGAAAACAGTAGAAATGGGGTGTCACACCCTTCAACCAAATATCTTCCTTAACTGCTTCTGTAATAGCCATATACTCTGCCTCTGTAGAAGACAGTGCAACTATAGACTGTAACTGGGCTTTCCAACTAATAGCACAACTGTTTAGTGTAAACACATACCCTGTAATGGATCTTCGTTTATCCAAGTCTTTGCCAAAATCTGAATCAACATATCCAACCACCCCAGTGTTAGATTGTCCATAGCGTAGACACATAGAAGACGTACCGTGTAGATAACGTAAGATCCACTGTACTGCTTTCCAGTGTTCTCTTCCTGGGTTCGCCATATATCTACTAACCATGCTAACTGCATAAGCCAAATCAGGGCGTGTGTAGATCATAGCATACATCAAAGATCCAACAGCACTAGAGTATGGTACGCGTGCCATGTACTCCATATCAGTCTCAGTAGTAGGACTTAAAGCGGATGATAACTTGAAATGAGCTGCAAAAGGTGTGTTGACAGGCTTTGCTTCATGCATATTAAAACGTCTTAGGACTTTCTCAATGTAACCTTTTTGAGAAAGATACAAGATCCTAGACTTCCTGTCACGAACAATTTCCTTACCTAAAATTTTGTTGGCAACTCCTAAGTCCTTCATTTCAAAATCAGCTTTCAACTGGTCTTTTAACTTTTGAATCTCCATCATATCTTTTGCTGCAATCAACATGTCATCCACGTACAAGAGTAAGTAGATATTTGAACCATCGTCACCTTTCTTGAAATAAACGCAGCTATCATAGGTGCACCTGTTGAATTTGTGACTGGTCATGAAAGAATCGAACCTCTTGTACCATTGTCTAGGAGATTGCTTGAGGCCATAGAGAGATTTCTTCAATTTACATACGTAGTCCTCCTTGCCAGGAACTATAAAACCTTCAGGTTGTTGCATGAAAATCTCTTCCTCAAGCTTACCATTTAGGAAAGATGTAGTAACATCTAGTTGCTCCAACTCATAATCATTTGAAGCAACTAACCCCAACAATGCACGAATAGAAGTGTGTTTGACTACTGGGGAATAGATGTCAGTATAGTCAACGCCTGGAATTTGACTGTAGCCTTTAGCTACCAACCGAGCTTTATATCTTGGTTTCTCATTCGGGTTAACAGGTTCTTTGAGCTTGTAGACCCACTTGCATTTAATTGGCCTTTTCCCTTTTGGAATAGGAACGAAATCCCAAGTACCATTTCTTTGCAAGGATTCCATCTCATTATGCATAGCAATCATCCAATCACTTGAGTCTTTGGATTTGATAGCCTCATCATAATTTAGAGGCTCCGTTTCCGACTCAATATCATTAGCAACAATAAAAGCATAAGCAACAAGTTCAGCTTCAGCATACCTCTTTGGAGGAAAAATTTGTCTTCTCGGCCTATCTCTTGCAATGCTTCGAGTAGTAGCTTGTGGTTGTGAAGTTGTTGTTTCTTCAACAACGACATGCTCATTTGGCAAGGAAGACTCTTGTTGCTCAACTGGACTCGGAATGGTGACAGGTGAAGTAGGAAACTCCACCTCCATTTGAGCTTTCTCTTCATTTGCTTTTGATGATGCGACTGTATCTTCTGTAGAGTCGGAAGTTTGATGAATCATAGCAGACTCGTCAAAAATAACATCTCTTGAGATGATGATTTTATTTAGATCATTGCTCCATAACTTGTAACCTTTAACTCCTGGATTATAACCAAGAAAGACACATTTAAGTGCTCTCGGTTCTAACTTCCCATTGTCAACTCGTGCATAAGCTGGACATCCGAAAGGTTTCAGATGTGTATAATCGACAGGTTTCCCGGACCATAACTCATACGAAGTTTTCTTTTTGATTGCTCGTGACGGTGATCGGTTGATAACATAGCAAGCAGTAGAAGCAGCCTCTGCCCAAAAGGACTTTGGAAATTTGGAATTTGAAAGCATAAATCTGACCTTCTCCATAATGGTGCGATTCATCCTTTCGGCTACACCATTTTGTTGAGGCGTATGGACTACCGTGCGATGTCGAGTAATGCCTTCCTTTCGGCAATAGGCATTAAACTCTTCTGAGCAAAACTCTAGTCCATTATCCGTACGAAGATACTTTACTACCAATCCTGATTGCTTTTCAACCTGAACTTTCCAGTATCTGAAGGTAGAGAAAACGTCTCCCTTATGTTTTAAGAAGAAACACCACACCTTCCTGGAGAAATCGTCAATGATAGTGAGCATATAGTTAGCTCCACCTTTAGAAGCAACTCGAGCTGGTCCCCACAAATCCGAGTGGACATAGTCGAGTGGTCCTTTCGTTGTATGGATACCACTTGCAAACCTCACTCGTTTTGCCTTGCCATATACACAGTCTTCACAGAACTCCAAATCAACAATCTTTTGTTGACCAAGTAAACCTCTTCGACTCAATTCTGACATGCCTTGAAAACTCATATGGCCAAGTCGAAGGTGCCAAAGACGGGACTGATCTGGATCAGAAAGAGACTTTGAAACAACAGCAGCATCACTCGAAATTGTTTGCCCGTCAAGAAAGTAGAGGTCGGAGGTTTTTCGACTGGCTCTCAATTTGTCGGAACCATCTTTGAACACCCTGAGAACTCCACCTTTACCGGCAAACTCATATCCTTTTTTATCAAAGGAACTCAGAGATAGCAAGTTTCTTCTGAGGTCAGGGGCATATCTAATATCCCCAATGGTTCGGATAACGCCATCAAACATACGGATTCTGACTGAACCATGTTCAAGAACTGGACATGTAGTATTGTTACCCATCAACACATAGCCCTGGTTAACCTTTTCAAATGTGTAAAACCAACTTTTGTTGTGACACATATGAAAAGTACAACCAGAGCCGAGTATCCAATAACCAGTGGAATCCAGTTTATCTGAATAAACTGTCAAGATTTCTCCAATACATTTGACCTCTGCTACATCGGCTTCACCCGAAGTGCTAGCTTGTTTACCATTTGATGTAGCCTTCTCTTTTTCTTTATTCTTCAACTTGAAACATTCTTCAAGCACATGTCCCTTCTTGTGACAATAGTTGCAAAACTTTCTTTTGCCTTTTGACTTGGATCTGGTTCTGTTGGAAGATTGAGAAGTTCTACTTCTCTCTGTTGTTCTTCCTCTGACATTCAAACCTTCGGCTTTAGAATCAATTGAACCACCACTGGTAATATGCTTCATCTTCTCTTTAGAATCCAAAGCTGTAAAGACTTCATCTAAAACAAGAGTGTCACGACTGTAGATGATTGTATCACGAAAATGGCTATAGGATTCGGGCAACGATGACAACAAAAATAAAGCCAAGTCTTCATCTTCATATTGAACATCCATATTCTCCAAGTTATTTACTAACTCTTTGAATGTAGACAAATGTTCAGCTAGCGAGCCTCCTTCAATCATCTTGAGATTGAACAACCGTTGCTTTAGATGCAACTTGTTCGGTAAGCTCTTTGTCATCAATAACTGCTCCAACTTCAGCCACAAAGTAGCCGCCGACGTTTCTTTTAGAACATCTTGTAAAACATCGTTTGACAAGTGCAAACGAATTTGAGATAAAGCCTTCAGATCTTTCATCTCATTTTCTTCTTCGGTCTATGTATTGGGCATCCTTTCGAAGCCCAAGAGCGCCTTGTGTAAATCCATCTGAATGAGAATATCTCTCATATTTACTTGCCACAGCGGAAATCGGGTATTCCGATCCAGCAGCGGAATATCGTATTTCACCGAAGATATGATTAATTACTTGATAAAATGATCCCAACAAGCTAATATCAAAACCCGAACGCTCTGATACCAATTGTTGTAAAATACGACGGATCCGAATTGACTTTAGACAATATTAGCTCAATGCGGAATGGGATCAAAATTATCAAACGGTGATAATCACAACGAAAATACGAATGAAGTAGACAAAATAGAGACACAGGGATTTACGTGGAAAACCCAAATCGGGAAAAACCACGGGCAGAGGAAGCCGAGAACCAATTCACTATATTTTGTGGTGTTTACAAAATGTTTGAAGAATAAAAATACTAAGAGTTTAAAAACTCTTATGTATTTACAAGAGAAGAAATTGGATGTGAGAGATGTGTTTTGATGTTTTTGATGTGTCTTGTAAATTGATTTCTTGCTCCTTTATATAGGGATTTCTTCAAGTGTGAAGCAAGGAGTGTGAATCAAGAAAAAATAAATGAAGTTGGAAATGTTGAAGAAATGCAGCCATAATTGTTGGTTTGTCAAATGTAAAAGAAAGAATTTAGTAGCCAATTTGAACAAAGAAAGCTGCATCTGATTTGTTGGGCAACTAAATTTGACAAAGTTGGTCAATTTGGAAGCATGCATTCACACCATCCATGTAAATATTTTGATATTTGTTCTTAATGAGTGAGTTTTTACAACCACATGGACTAATCGAGTAATTTTATCTAAGTTAACTAATATACTACTATGTTTATTGATGAATAGGTATGCAAAACATTTTTCTACCATGGAAAACATTTTGAATGATTAAAGACGACTCTAAAACAAGTGTTACAAAAGTAACAAACATCTATCAGTGACGTATACGATTATTTGTTTAAATTTATTTGGAAAAACATAATTTATTTGAACTTATGTTTCCATCAAGTTATTCCAAACAATGTATACAACAATACTTTTCACAAATACATGTAAAAAATTTTTGGTGTACAGTTTGGTGGCCACGTATCTAACACGAGAATTGAAGCGGAGAGTAGTTTTCCACCAGTAAAAGGCCAAAGCCGTGCCCAACGACAACCCCACCTTCTGCTACGTGGTTGTACGGACGACGGGTTTCAGAGAGAATCTACAGAATGAGCGTGTTGCACGGCGCGTGCGCATCGACGCTTTTTACCTCCACCGTAACGCGCCAATTGAGTCTCTTCAGCGGAATTAAACGGCAGCCGTGCCAGCAACTGAGACATAGAGCTATTAGTGCCAAGGGTGGAATGGCAGTTGCGACGGCGGATGACCAGCGGTTGAAGCAAGGAATAGCAGAGTTCTACGATGAATCATCGGGAGTTTGGGAGAATATATGGGGAGAACACATGCATCACGGCTTCTACGACCCCGACGCCGTCGTACAAATCTCCGACCATCGCTCTGCTCAAATCCGTATGATTGAACAGGCACTCCAATTCGCCTCTGTTCCTGGTATTCATCTAACCTTTATTTTTTCAATAAACCATGGTATCTCGCACTTTTATCCAACTAGTCGACGAAGTGCATGCAAATTGCCTACTTCAATAGCACAGTTCGAGTATAAGCCATGAGTGCAGCATGTCGACTACTTGATACATCATTTATTCCTTTGTCAAACGAACCCCTTGGCTGCTATCTATCTAACCAACTACTTTACTACCTCATCGTTTTGAATTCAAATTGAGTCTGTTCGTTTGATTTTCAACTTCAGCTTTCATTTCAGTCCTTGCTTCCTTGAAATTTGAATCCATTCCCGGTCTGTACTGTTAGTGTATTAGGGTTTGGGCTTGGCCCAATGTCTATTAGGGTTTAGGTGTATTAGGGTTTGTGTATTTATATTATGTGTTTTGGTGTTATGGAATGAACGAATATCAAAATCTATCATGGTATCAGAGCGGGTTGGCTGACCACAACCACGTGCCGCCACCGCCACCACCTCCGGCGACATTCCTTTAGCGTCGTCGGAGGTGCCTCCCTTTTGCTTCTCTCTGTCTCAATCTCTTTTTTTCAGAACCGAGCTCCTCTCCGGCCTCCTCACCGGACCTCTTCTCCAGCCTTCTTCTCCGTTTCCGCTTTTAATTCTCCAACCTTCTTCTCCGTTTGGCATTTGCTCTTAAGATCTTTGAGTTGAGGCTTTGAACAGTCAAGTCGTGTTCCTATTTCTGCTTCTTCTTCTTCTGCCTCGCTGTTCAAATCCCTCAGCAGCTCTCTTATTTCCAGCTTCTCTCGATTGATCTACAACATAAGGGTCACGGTGGTGGAGATCCACCCGAAAACAACCCATCGGAAACAGCTGCTTACCTAGATACGTAGCCTCACTCCTTTCTCTCCTTCCTTACGATCGGAAACAGCTGCTTACCTAGAGTCCCGTCGCCCTCCTCTCACCGGCTCTACTGCTCACCTCCGTCGTCTCAGACACCGGCGCCGCCGCTGCTTATCTGTTGTTGCTGTTCTGCAACATCAGGCGCGCCGCTGCCGCCTCCTTATCCGGCATCTTCTTCTCCTTTTGCGGCTGTCTTCTCCGTTCGCCCACTCCTCTCCAGCGAACACCTCTTCCGTCCTCTTCCTGCTGCTGCATCTTCTTCCTTCTCCTTGGTCGATGTTGGAGGCGGCACCGGTACCAGCCTTAGGATCGTCTCTAAACACCCTTCCGTCAAGGGTATCTTTTTTGATCGGCCCTATGTCATCGAAGATGCCACCACTTTATCCTGATATTTAACATGTTGGTGGGGATATGTTTTAACACGTTTGGAGTGGATCTGTTTTTTTGCAATATCTTAAGTTTAATTGAATGTTTCACCTATTGTCCCTAGAGTTATTTTTTTTTTTCCATTTTAGATGTCTTATTTTTATTTGTTCTCATGTTGGTTTGTTTCGGTTGTATTCAGTTTCATCGTTCCTCCCGATAAAACTGCGGGGGAATGTTAGTGTATCGGGTTTGGTTGGGCTTCGGCCCAATGTAGTTTAGGGTTTAGGTTTGTGTATTTATATTCGTATGTAATGGTGTGATGAGGACAAGCGGAGTATTTCACAATCTATCATGGTATCAGAGCCTCTTGCTCCTTCATCCTCTCCGGTCCTGCGTCTTCATCCTCTACAACTCGCCTTCCCTCTTTCTCTCCTCCGGTCAGCCTGCGATTAACCAGCCGCCGACCGCCACCTACTCATTTCACCGGACGAGCAGCATCTCTCCTTCTCCATCTCTTCTGTCGCTCATCCTCAAACAACAGCGACCCGCTGCCCTCCCGTATGCTTCTTCTCACGCTGCCGGTCTCCGACCTCTCTTGCGATCTGCTTCCATCACCACTCCGATCCGCTGCTGCTACTTCGGTTCTACCGCCGATCTGCTCCTCTGCAACCTCCATTTTCGGAGGTACCTTCCTTTTGGTTCTTCCTTATTTCCAGCTTCTCTCGATTGCTCTACAACATATGGGTCTCGGTGGTGGAGATCCACCCGAAAACAACCCAGCTCAACCACCCCCGCTGCCTTACCTCACCAACGACCGCCACCTCTTCTTCATCCCTCTCGGTCGAAGTATCCTTCGTTCCCTTCTTCCTTTTCGCACCCTCTGTTTGCGACTCGACCCATCGGGTCCAACTTGCATCTCTCGATTTCACCTCCTAGCTTTCCGGTTCTCACTGCACCACCGCCGGTTCCGACAACCGGTGACCCTCCGCTCCAAAAGTGCGCCATCTTCTGTCTTCGGTACTCACTCTTTCTTCTCATTTCTTCGACTGTTACTGCTGTCTCTTTGGTTGCTGCTGTCTCATTTATTCTCTTTCTCTTGCTCGGTTTGCACCAAGCACCTCTTTCTCTCCAACCTCCTCTTTTCCCTTTCCTGCAACCTCTCTCGGTCTTTCTCCTGCTCTTGATCATATCGGGTGCCGTTGCTGCTGATCACAAGGCTGGACACCCACATCCAGGTCCGGTTGGCACCCCTTGTCTTCAACCTCTGTTGGTTTGGGCTTCGGGACACTTGCTTTCTCCAAGATCACAGCCCCTGAGTTATTTTTTCTTTTCCCGCTGTAATGTCTTATTTTTGTTTTGTTTCGATTTTTTGTTGTTTTTCAGTTTCATCGTCCCTCCGATAAAACTGCGGGGGGATGTTAGTGTATTAGGGTTTGGGCTTGGCCCAATGTCTATTAGGGTTTAGGTGTATTAGGGTTTGTGTATTTATATTATGTGTTTTGGTGTTATGGAATGAACGAATATCAAAATGTAACATGTACTCTGTACTCTTTGATTCGAATCAGTTCAAAATACGCAGATATGTTCAATTTGATTCTGGTCGTTTGATATTTCCTTAAAGCAATCTATATGTTTTCAATTACGGTAGACATGATGAACAATTTTCCTTGTAGAGGACTCCCAAAAGCGACCTAAGAGCATAGTCGATGTTGGGTGCGGCATAGGAGGTAGCTCAAGGTACCTATCAAGAAAATACGGGGCAGAATGTTATGGCATCACCCTCAGCCCTGTACAAGCCAAGAGGGCCAATGCTCTTGCTGCTGCCCAAGGATTGGCCAACAAGGTATCAAATTATATTCTATCATATAGGATGTAACCATTGTTACATAACTTGACAATCTATGAACAATAAACAGGTCTCATTTGAAGTCGCAGATGCTTTAAACCAGCCATTTCCTGATGGAAAGTTTGACCTGGTTTGGTCAATGGAGAGTGGAGAGCATATGCCTGACAAACTAAAGGTTCTCATAACCTTTCATTTTGTGTTGACTTCACCAAATGACACATCGGATAAATTTTGAGTCCCATTTTCATGTGTTCTGATGTTTATGCGACACTTGAACAGTTTGTTAGTGAGCTGGCTCGCGTGGCTGCGCCAGGTGGCACAATAATTATAGTGACATGGTGCCACAGGGACCTCTCCCCTAGTGAAGAATCCCTACGACCAGAGGAAAAAAAACTTCTGGACAAAATTTGTGATGCTTTTTATCTTCCTGCTTGGTGTTCTACTTCTGATTATATAAAGTTACTAGAATCCCTTTCACTCGAGGTAAATTAATCCCAAATCATCAAATTTTGTAATACATTTTTGAATCAAAATGAAATCATTTCGATTTTTTGTCAGGATATCAAGGCAGCAGATTGGTCGGACAATGTTGCACCATTTTGGCCAGCTGTCATAAAGTCTGCATTGACGTGGGATGGTCTAACGTCATTGCTTCAAAGTGGTAATTAGCTTTTACTTGTCTTTTTACGGTTTTACCCTTGTACTGTTGCTATTTGGTGATTTTAATTTTTGGTGTATTGAGTAGGATGGAAGACTATAAGAGGGGCATTAGTAATGCCATTGATGATTGAAGGATTCCAAAAGGGTGTGATCAAATTCTCCATCATTACATGTCGAAAGCCTGAATAGAGTGTTTCTGCCACATTGGTAGCTAAAATGCTAAATACACACGTAATTGGAAAGGAATTATTGAATGAACAAGTATAATTATATCTCCTAGATCAAGGAGTTGGGTATACGTTCTTCACTTACTTTTATTTTCTGTTAGAAAAAGGGGAAATTTATTGCCAAGTTGTGTTGATTCTGTTTTGGGCATATGGGAGACTAGTACATGGTATCCAAATTCAGTGGTTTTCACGAAACTAGAGTTTGAAGTTGATGGTTTTCTTACTTCGGGCCGTTTTACATGAATATTTTCTTGGAAACTGATAGCTATGTTTTAGTATGTGGAAAGTAGAAAGTAGCATCGAGACTTTTGGAGGTAGAAGGTAGACAAAGTTATAAAAACCATATACGTGTCCGTTTTGCCATCTTTTATACGTGGATGGTTTTACGATCTTTTTTACGTTTTCAAGTGGATGGTTTTATAAAAACCATATACGTGTCCATTTTGCCATACAAAATCCAAATTTGTCCACCTCAAGAACTCACCAGAAAGAAATTGCAATTTGCAAACGATAACTTCCTTCCAAATAAATAACATATAACGACAATATTTATTTTCTCAAAACTTCTCGACGCCTCCATCATATCAAATTGGAAAACTAAGACATGATTCGATCGTAATAAATTTTAGTATTTTGAGATGTGATAATCGTAATATCCGGTTTTTTATTAAATTAATCATTAGTTTCAAATAGATATTTTTTTTTGTCGTTCTCATTATAAAGAGTCAAGACAAAAACAGTCTAATTCATTAATCATTTTTTAAAAGATAAATAAAAATCGGTCAAATCCTCAAAATAGTCACTGATTAAAAAAGTTCCATTTTCTCATCCTTACATTCTCATTTCGCAAAAGTGTATCTGATAGAGTAAGTTTTACCGTCTTTTATACGTTTTCAAGTTTTATGTAACCTTGTTTTCGTTTTTGGTTGAATTATACGTGCAAAAATATTATTTTCTCATATAGATATAATAACAAGATATAGTTACATAACTTACATTTGGTTCTACCAAAGAAATTGGATTTGTATAATTGTTGCAGTGACCGCTAGTGCTACAATTTGCATTTGCATGTATAACACGGTAACGATAGCACATACTCACTTTTGGGCTTAAAGAGTGATTCACGTGGTTTATGTAACAAATATGACCAACATAACACAAAATGAGCAAATTTGGGCCTGAACATTGATGGTGTTCTCGTCATTTCGTAATAATTCGTATGTCTTTGTGACGGATTAGATTACAAGGCAGTTTTCGGCGTTTGGGGATCATATAGACAGAAGATACGAGACTATAGTATTGTGGGCCTTTCGGTAACCGTAATGTATACATTGAAAATGACAATAAAATTATAATAATTGTTATGAATAAAGTACAAAATTATGCATAAAAAAAAGTACAATTATTTAGTTATGGAATTATTGTCCAATTTCATTGTGTAGAAATTATAATATGGAGACTTTTTCAAGGTACTTGGAGACAGCACAAGCCTGTCATGTGTATTTCAAATTAAAAAAACATGCTATTGCATGATATAACACATATAATTGTGTCTGAAGACATACAGACTCGGAAAGACCATAGCAATATAGCATGACAAGTAAAATTATAGTACTTGTACATGCGACTATGTCATCTATGTACTTATTGGGCATACGGTAATTTCTTAGTTGTCACCAAAAGAAATCAAGTCTACAATGTGTATCCGACCATTAAAAGTTGTGTTAAGAGTTTGAAGCACCTTGTAAAAAGATTATTTGTTTAGAGTATACATTTATGATATAATAATAAAAAAATAAAAATAAAAAAAACGCTTAGAAGGCAAGTCCACTTTGAGGAAATTTTCTATCAATTTTACCGACTCTTTGAGGCGGCCACAGAATGTGTGTAACCCTTCCCCGAATTAAACCCAGTGGAATCTGTAAATATAAATCAATGAATTAACATCTTACTTTCCATCTTTCAACATAACAAGCTATAATAAAGGCAACATACAGGGCCAAAGGACCGGGAGTCCATGCTATTGGTTGGATTGTCTCCTTCAACCCAACAATGACCTTCCGGAATCTTCACAGTATCATATGAATATGGAACACTGATCCAATCACCTGGCATGGCAGTTATTCGTTTTATGTGTTTCTCCTTGTAACTACTTGGAGAGCTGCAAAAACATCATAAAAGTTTTCTCAAAGAAGCTCAGTTAATCAATCCTGTCTATAATTGTAACACATGGAAACAAATAAGACAATGATGAAAGTAGAAATAAGTTAAAATCATACCAGAAAACTACAACATCACCATGTGAGAACTTGTAATCTGTCAGGCAACGTTTCTCCACCAAGACATGGTCATCTGCAAATGAACTGTTAACCCTCAATCTACTAGCATACAACAATTTTGTGTATATTTTTTTTCTAAAATAGAAACCTACCAGTGAATAATCCCAAGGAAGTGCTCTCGTGAGGATTGAATGTGGGTGACATGGAGAATCCCCGAACAGGGACAATACTAGCAACACGGTCTGATATGGTTAGACCTATTAACCCAACTGTGAAGGATGATTTACAGACAGTCCAGAAAAAATTTGGAGTTACCATATTTGTATCAAACTAACAAATTATCATCACCATGAAGCAGAATCCATCTGCAATATGAAAAGTAAACTATCAAGACCCTAATAAACACTACAGCTCTTGTTGTTTTTTTATATAGAAACATTATCGACTCAAAACATTTCATGAATATTTGGTGAAAGAAAAAAGTGCTTGGAAGTAGCATTGTTTGCCTAGTAATGCATGATCAACAATTGAAGAAAATTAATTACTATAAATAAAGAGCCACCGTTTGATTTCCCTGTCAAACTTAGTAGTAGCACTAAGATATCCTTTACCAGTAAGCAAGTGTGCAATATAACTTCAGGAATCCACCTCAATTTTGAAGTGTTTTTTTTTATTTTATTTTTTTTTTTTTGACTTCGCAGATAAGTCAGTTACTGTTTATCCTCGATGTTCTATTGAAACTCCAACTTGTTTATTAGAATTTACACCAGAGAGAAAAAAATACACAATGTGAAATCTGAGAGAGCTTTCTTGTATCACAATCAAGAAATCCATGGCATTTTAACAACATTAGAACTCGTGAGTAACCCCCGCGTCCATTTATGTATATGATAAATGATTAGCTCACAGAAAATGTGAGATAAATAGACAGAGAAAGGTGAGAGAATACGCACTTGGTTCGCAACCCGCCGGGAGGGACGGAGGGGTGGTGGCCGGTGGGGGAGGTGCAGCCGTCCGGATGTGTGCTGGCCGAGAATGGGTTTTGTGTTTGGCTTTCCCCAATTTAGTTTGTGCAAAAGTTGCAGTCAGCCCACGCGGACTTTACTCTAATTATTATTTGACCCTCCAACAGTTAATTAGGGGCTGTTTGTTTAAGTTAAGAGGCTGGGTCTGAATGCGTTTGTTTCGCCCACTGAATTCGTTTTCTTCAGCTCCGCCGTCCTCCCGCCCCTGCCCCTCCGCCAGCCGGACCACCTCCATCATAGCCCTTCGCCAGCGCCGCACTTCTTCCTTCCTTCCCCTCCGCCAGCGCCGCACCCTAATCACTATTTTCTCCTTATTTTTCTCGCTGAAATCTCTCTTCTACTGGAATCAGGTACTAAATGTTGGTCCATTAATATAGTTGTTGCTTCTACCTCAATGAAAAGATTGAACCAGACACACTATTAGTAAAGATATAGTCAATAATTTTTCTGATGGGTCTCAAATAGAAGTAGGCGATGTAATGTGAATCGGTCAACTTGGTTGGAATGCCCAAATTTGGCCACTGCTACTGCTCAAATGTAATTCCCATGTTCTATATTTATTTCCTTGTGGCTTTCAGTTTCTCAATCTCCTTATACAACAACTGTATTTGTTCCTTGTAGTTTTTCAAAAATGGTCCTTGCCCATCTTCTTCATATCTAGATGCCATAGCTTTTGTTGTTGGAGCTTCTTTTGTGTGCATTCCAAACAACAATCTTTCAACTCTTTGAGAAACATTTAATTCTTCGTAAACATGAAAACTATCTTCTTAAGAATCAATACTTTCATGAATCTGCAGTTCACTATTTGTATCAGATGTTGGATCATAACATTGTACTATTTGTACAATTGGCATCAATAGCACTGCAACTCCTTCTCTTGGCAATCTTATGACATGGAAATAGAGATGGAAAAGGGAGTGGTGAGATGGTTAGTGAACGTATCACAGTGGGACCCATCACCCCATGAATTCTCCATCGCCATGTCTGTTTTACCTAAACAAGAACACTCTTCTATCACCAGGTAAGGCCAATATTATCATTATTTATAAATTCAATTTGGCTAAAATTGAATTTTGGTGTTGGGATGAAATTAATTAGGTTTGTGAAAATTGAAGACCGAAAAAGGGCACTTGTGAGCCGGCTGTTACAGCATGCACTAGTACATCAAGTTCTAGGGATTCCATTTAATGAAATTATTATCAATCGAACTCCTGAAGGCAAGCCTTATCTGGTATCTATTTGAATTGGACTGAATTTTTATTAATATTTCGTATTCTGATTACTACTGTGCATTATTAAAATGTGCTTGCTTATGTCTCCTAGGAAAGCCACAAGAAAAACGTGAAATTTCCAAATTTCAACTTTAACGTATCGCATCATGGTGACTACGTGGCAATTGCTTCTGAACCAATTTGCCTTGTGGGTGTGGATATTGTATCTTGCTTCATTCCTGGAAAAGAAACAGTTTCAGATTTCATTCACAATTTCTCATCGTACTTTTCAAGTTCAGAGTGGGACAACATTGTGAATGCTGGTTCCGATGATGATGTCATGGACGTGTTTTTCAGGTACAAAATGCATAATGAAGATAGTTGAAAATGGCATGGTGTTAATAATGGTTTGAAAGTGGAACAGGTATTGGTGTTTGAAGGAAGCATTTGTGAAGGCGTTGGGGACAGGTGTCGGGTATAAATTAGATTGTGTGGAGTTTCAGCACAAAGACTGGGATGATATATACGTCAAAGTAGATGGAGATGCATTAAAGGACTGGAATTTCTGGCTTTTTCAACTTCAAGGGAGACATCGGGTTAGTCCCCTAAAAATTCTACAATTTCATAAATTGAAATATTGTCTGTTTTGACTCTTTTTGTGGAACTATGTAGGTAGCGGTTGCTAGAGGTCACCCAAGAATTGCTTCTGAAAGTTACAAGAAAACTCTCAGACAAACTCATTTTGACAATGATCTATACAAACTAGGTTTTCATCTACCAAATCCAGAGTTTGTTACAAAAACAATTGAAGAGCTTTGTGCTCTTTTTCCCAAGTTTGAACTGGATCCCCATATTCATCCGTGAAGTCATGCCGAAATGTCATTTACCCTTTCTCTTGGTGCGGATAGTATTGTAGAATGTTGATGTGCATGTTAAAGGACTTGGTTAAGCCTCAAAAGTCTAATCCAACACAATTTTTTTGTGTCACGTTGATAAGGAAATATGTATATTATGTTCATCCGACACTTTACTTCGAGAACATGTCAATTGTACTGATATTTCAAGTATTTTAATTGTAGATGTCAAAATGCATTGTAATTCAGTTGATTCCATCTTTTGAAGCACGTTAACAAAATCAAAATAGTGTTGTGCATTAAATAGTAGTATCAATTCGTAATTTATTTTCACTTCTAAGCTTCCCTATGGTTTGCCGAAGGTGTAAACACATGAACTTTTTGTATCATATGCTTCAATTGTAATTTTGTGTTAAACCTTGATAGTAGCTTGTACGAGACAAAACTGAGAATGATTTTTTTTTTTTTTAAACCCAACCCACTTGGTGGGTTTGAACTTGAAGGGTTTTTTAATTATTCAATTTAATTTGTTATTTTGTCTATTTTACACTCCGTCCCCTGATCGGTTGATAATGATTCATTCCATACAGCCAAATAAATATGCGTTCTTTTATCTTTCCTTGTCAGTTGTCACATAGGTGACCAGCCCATCGCGGAGACAGGCTTGCAAAATGCAACCGCCAGGGCCCAAAATTCCCTACAGCCCAATTTATGGTATAAAAGTCCCAACCTAAATCCCAATTTCGACCGTTATCGCAGAGTGAGAAACGATCCGCAAGAACAAGGTTCAACCGTTGTATTTTCCACACATCTCCGTCCATCGCAATCGCTCCTTCTGTTGTTGAGATATCATCGCAAATTCGCAATCGCAGACCGTCTCTCTGTCATCGCAGTCTGCCTTACTTCTTACTTTCTTCCCATTGAACTATAGAAGGTACCATTCAATTATTCAATTAGGCAATTACCAGACTTCTTTAATCATTACTGCATCTGTTTATCCGGAAATTATTATTTTATTGCTTAGTTAAGAGTTTGGCCGCATTAACGTTGTATATTAGTATATTTTTATTAATATCAATTTTTTATGTATCAGTAGGTTCCTGGCGAGTTTTGCTTTCTTGAATAGTTCAGTTTATCTCTAGATAGTCTGATACTCATGTTTGCCTTTGCCATTGATGTTATGTCCAGGCGGCGTCTGGCCATTGTATTTTCTATTTTTTTTATTATGGTGTGCTGTTAATGTATTCCCGTTTATATATATTTGTAGGAGGGTAGAGGTAGATGTAATATATTTTTCGATTTTTTTTGTGCAGGAAATTTTGAAAAGAAAGGACTATTGTTCTTGCAAGTTCAGGGGAAAACAAGAAACAAAAAAAGAATAACATCTCTATCTCTATCAGGTGTTTTTGTTCCTTCTTCTAGTTTCTTTTATTATCACAATTTCTTATAATGTTTCCTAGAAAACATTTATGTGAAAACGAAAAAGGGGAAAAAAGACAAAAAGTTGAACAACTAATACAATCTCAAAAAGGATCCGTGGATAAATTTCTGAAAACAGCAGGTTCTTCAAGCTTTTTAAATGAGAAGGATGATGTAACGAATGAGACTAATAATGTAACAGCTGATAAAGATTTACGACGAAAATTTATAAACGAAAAAGAGCATTGGAGACAAGTTCTCGTAAGAATAATTGCCGCCGTGAAATATTTGTCTAAATACAATTTAGCTTTTCAAGATTCTAATGAGAAACTTCATCAAAATAGCAATGGTCATTTTTTGGGGGTAATTGAGATGATGACAGAATTTGATGTTGTAATGCAAAATCATGTTAGACGTATGGAAAATCATGAAACCCGTCATCATCACTATCTTGGTCATGAGTTTCTGAATGAACTTATTTCTATTTTAGCGCATGCAGTGAGAACTTCTATAATTAAGATAATCAAAAAAGCAAAATATTTTTCTATAATTCTTGATCGTACCCCAGATGTAAGTCATCAAGGACAAATAACTCTAGTAATTCGATGTGTGAACATGTCTAATAACAAAATAAAAGTTGTTGAGTACTTTTTAGAATTTTTAGAGGTAGATGATATTTCTGGCATTGAACTTTTTAACAAATTGTTAGATGTGTTTAAATTGCTTGATCTTAATGTTGATGATCTAAGAGCTTATGATAACATCATTATTAAAGGAAAACATGAATTGGTTGAAAAACAATTACTTGAAATTAATCCGAGAGCATTATATATGTCGCCTACTTGTCATAGTCTTAACCTTACTATCAGTGATATGGCTCTTTCTTGTGATAAAGCTGTTTCAATTTTTGGAGTTTTGCAACGTATATTTGGGTTATTTTCAAGTTCCCCTAAAAGATGGAAAATCTTACATGATAATGTTCCTAATTTAAATGTGAAATCATCATCAAATAATCGTTGGGAGAGTAGAGTAAAAAGTATCAAAGCTATAAGGTTTCAAACTCCTCAAGTAAGGTTAGCTTTGATAGAATTAGATAAATCATGTGATGATGCAAAATCAAAGAGTGAAGCAGATGATTTGGTTGGTGAAATAGAGAGTTTTGAATTTTTACTTGGTATGATTATTTGGTACGATATTCTATTTGCTATTAATACAATAAGTAAAAAGTTGCAATCTAAAAATATGTGCATAGATGCTATCATTAATCAAATAGAAAGTATGATGATATATTTCGAAAAGTATAAAAACACAGGCTTTGTTTCTAGTATGAATGCTGCTAGGGCAATTGCATGTGATATGGATGTAGAACCTACATTTCAAGATGAAATACAATCAACTGAAGAGTCTTTTAGAGTCGAGTATTTTTTGGTTGTTGTGGATATAGCAATTGCTTCATTGAATGATAGATTTAATCAGTTAAAAACATTCAAAAATAGTTTTGGATTTTTATATGATTCGGAAAAGTTGAAGTCTTTGGATGAAACCGAACTTAGAAGATGTTGTATTAATTTTGCAACTACTTTTTCACATAACGATGCATGTGATGTGGATTCTGATGAACTTTTTACTGAATTAAAATTCTTGCAAATGAGTTTGCCAAATAAAATGATGTCTGCGGTTGAAATTTTAGAGTTTCGAAACGTTATTGATTGCTTTCCAAATGTCTCTATCGCATATCGAATCTTGCTGACTGTACCTATCACTGTTGCATCAGCAGAGAAAAAAAATTCAAAATTGAAATTAGTAAAAAACTATTTGAGTTCATTAATATCGCAAGAAAAGTTGGATGGTTTGGACATGTTATGTCTCGAGAAAGATATGTTGGACAAGATTGACCTTGATAGTATTATTAGTGATTTTGCATCTAGAAAAGCTCAATCAAGTATTTTATTATAATATTTTTTCTGTTTCTGGAATATTCTAGGCTTATATATATGTCAAAGTAGATGGAGATGCATTGAAGGACTGAAATTTCTGTCTTTTTGAACTTCAAGGAAAACCGCGGGTTAGTGCCTTTAACTCATCTTCCTTAAATCGTTTAAAGTGTTGTTTCTTTTTTACTTAATGAACTTAATGAGTACACGACTTAATCTGATTATATATATATATATATATATATATATATATATATATATATATATATATATATATATATATATATATATATATATATATATATATATATATATACGCTGTTTCTTTTTGACTTAATTCAAAAAGAACAACTTAATAGAGAAAGTCATGGAAACGAGGCATTCCCTATTAAGTCATGGACATATCACAGCATTTTTCTTTTGGGATGTCCCATGAAATTTGTACAATTTCCTTCTCTAGAAAAGATTGCAAGTTAAAATCATCTATCTGTTTACAAAAATATTGATCCCAAAAAATTGTTTGTTTTTATTGAAGGGTTAAATAAGTGTAAATTAGTTATACCTTGAACTATATATAAATTGAAATATCATTTATTTTGACTCTTATCTTGTGGAACAGGTCGCCGTTGCTAGGAGTTACGCAAGAATTGCCTCTGAAAGATACAAAATTTTAAATTTTAAATGCAAAGCTTCTTGCTCTTGAGACATTATGAATTTATGATTTGTCTCTCTCATGTTGACTATGAGAGTGAGACCCGTCAATGTAGTCGTTTACTCTCTCTTGACCTAAAACAGTGAACTAGTGATATTGTTGAATGCTGTTAATGGGGCAAATCCAACACTATTTTGTAAGAGACACTGAAGGATGAATTTTCTTGAACCCAACACGCTGGTGAAGTTGAAATTTTTTAAAATTATTGGATTTAATTTTGTTATTTTGTCTATTTTATTTCTTTGCTTCAATTCAATGATTCCATCCAACTGAATAAGCGGCCTTTGGTTAACATGACGTTTTTAGAATAGATAAATTTTGTCGAAAGAAAAAGGAATTCGAATTTGTCATGTGATTTGGTTGGCATGTTGTGAGATGCAATTCTTTGTTTTTTCTTTTTGATTTGTAAATATGCTAATTTAATCTAATTTGTAACTGGTCTTATACAAATGTGCCTACGCAACATCGGACTTGTATAGAATTAAACACTTTTAAAAATGTCAAGGTTCAAGACAAATATAGTATATAAAGTCGTAAAACACATTAGGAATAATAATTAGTTGAGTAGATGTGTAACGCTCCAATTTTAAAATAAAGTTAAAACTAATTGGATGGAATTTCTATAAATTGTTTAAGCTCAAAATTATAAATAAAACACTACTGCAAGACTCTAAATAATCTATGACATTTTGGGAAGATTCTAGAACATCATAAAAATCCTTGGAAGATGTAACGACCCAAAAATCTTGAATTTATATTCGAGAAAATAAATAAGAGAAAGGTTAAAATATATTGAAAGTCTTAAAATAATTTATTGAGAATTGTAGTAAAATTTCCAAGAGTTTGGAGAAAAATGGTAAAAAAGGGAAATTTGGTCATTTTACCATAAGAAGGGTAAAATGGTCTTTTGATCCATTATAAGACTATTATGTAAAATAATATGTGTTTGTAAAATAATATGACAAGAAATAAAAGTTTAGGTGAAATTTGGAATTTTACCGTGTGAATAGTGAAATTTGACCAAAAAGGGCAAAATGGTCATTTGACTTAGAAATGACCAAAATGTTAAGAAAATGTTAGGATGGTAGTTAATGGAACTTGGTTTGCAAAGATTTGAACCTTGGGACTAGTTTTGAACAAAAGGAAAGAAGAGAGGGTTTAAAGTGTAAATATGTTATAAAAATTAAATATAAATGAGAGTAATTTAACTCTCATTCTCCAGAAGTTTTCAGAAGAGGCTAGAGAGAGATCGAGAGAGAGAGAGCAAGAGAAGAGCATGGAAGATCAAGAAGCTAGAGAAATTCTTCAAAGGAATCAAAAGAGAAACTTTGGAATGGGTGATTCCAAGCTTCAAGAGGTAGGGTTTTCAAACACTAAGCTTCAATTTCTTGAACGGGAATCAAACCTTGATTTCTGATTTTTCCAGAAATCATGGTTCCAATATAATCATTCAATCTATCTTGCTCAAAATCATCACAAGAACATGTTCTAGTTAAAGAATATGTGAAAATTAAGAAAAAGATGATTTTTGTTCAAGAACCCTAGTTCACGGGATTGTAAGATCAAAACTGGTTTTTATGGTTTTGTTGAGTCCAAATGATCACTTGAGATGTATTAAGACACTCCTAAGTGATTAATTTCAGAAATTTGAATTTTTGGACCAAAAACATCAAAAACGGGTTTTCAAAGAATTGGAATTTGAATCGGTGATTCCATGGTTTAAAACCCGATATAAAGCAAGGGTTTTAGTCATGGAATGATAGTAAATGATTAAGTTAAGTATTAAGCACTTAATAGGCGAAAATAGAGGTCTACAGCTCAAAAATCGGACCCGAAACCAACCCAGAAACATTACACGGCCGTGTAATTTACAGGGTAAAGTTACACGACCGTGTAATTGATATAAGGCCTGCAAAGTTACACGGCCGTGTAACTTGCAAGGCAAAAGTTACACGACCGTGTAACTCACTGTGATGGATTTTGAGTTTTGATTTTTGGAAATTGGGGTTAGACTTGTCCGTTTGACCTCAAATTTGAAACACAAGTCTAATATGGCCTAAGATTTCATAAAAAATTGTCGGAATCGAAATACGACCCTCCGAGGGTACTGTAGTAAAATACGTATAAAATACGATTTAACTAAAGTTGATCATTTAAAAGTTATAGACTTGTTATGACCTATATTGGTATAATAAGGACTTTAAGGAGTTATAAAGTCAGTTAGCATGAATTTTAATGTATAATATGTTAAATATAGGTTCATGCAAAATGAGTATTGGTTCAAAAGAGTATAAATACAAGGAACGGGTAGTCAATCTTCTAGCAATACATGAGGTGAGTACGTGCAGTAATTTTACCCATTTTGGGGTACATGGCAAGTAAGTATATTTATGATTTCTTATAAATCTCTTTATATGATGATATATGCAAGAGTATTATTAATGACTTGTTTATGAAAGTATAATGCTATAATTGAAGTTATGATTTGGTCTATGAGCCAATTATGTGGAAGTATGTTTGGTCTATGATATAATCATGTGAAAGTATATTTTGAATACAAGTTATATAAGTTTTCAAGTATGAAAGGCATAAAGCCACAAGATGTTTAAGAAGTATGTTTTGGTTACAAACTATAATTATGTTTTTAAGTATAAATGGCATATAGCCATAAGAATTGGAAAGCATGTCTTGTCGTTAAGCTTAGTATGTTATAAAGATATGTTTTTTTAAACATATGATTTTTATATGATGAAAGCTATGTTTGGCATTTAGCCATAAAGATGTAAAATGGTGAAGTTTGGCACCTAGCCATAAGTTATGTTTATGAGAAATGTTCAAGCAAACAGCAAGTTTTTATATGACTGGTAATTGTAGCAAGCATCGTTAGTAAGGGAACTATGTTCCAACCTACCCGGGTTAGGTAAGGGATCTACTGGGGGCAAACCCCATCGCGAAGTAGATTGCCTCAGCAATTCTATGGTAATGATTGATCCGTTCTTTCTAGCCATAGAGACTTGGGGTATCACTTATGGTGATTAAAGCCCTAAGTATAAAAATCCAGCAAGCTTATAAAAACCAGTCAAAGTAAGTAAGAAAGAAGCTATTTTTGAAAAGTATATTATGAAATGAATTTTGAGAAGTAAAGAGTATGGTATGATATTATAGAAAGATTTTTGAAAAGTAAGAGTTGTATTATGATTCTATTATTAAGTTTTGAAGGAAAGTAATTATGAAAAGAATGATATGAAATGGTTTTGAAAGAAATAAAGAGCTAACGTATGTTATTACTTTTAAAAGTTGAAAGATGTTTTATGTCATAAGTTTTATAAAAGTTCGAAAAGAAGTTAAAGGTTTGAGTCTAAAACCCATGTAACTCACGAGACATTATTGTCTTACGTATTTTATTTTTATGCCATGTATCCCAGGTTAAAAGCTAAAGTATTTTTGGATGAAGTTTAGCTGGAGTGGAGCTCGAGTTAGCTCCTATCTTGGACTCAAGGTTAAATCCTTTATTGCTTACTATGGTAGTTTTGATATAGATTTGTACACCCGCAAATTTTAAACGTGTAAATTATCGTTTTTTGTTAAACCGTATTTTTGTATTTATGAAATTTTATGAAAAACCATAGTATTTTCAAACAGTAGAAATGGGGTGTCACAGAAGAGTATAGTATGTAATGTCCTGGACTTTTGTAGGATGCGATAGAACGATATAATGACATATAGAAGCTTGTAAATATGTAGTGAGCATCATATATACTTCTAGAAAGTTTTTCTAAGGAGGTGGAACACTCCTACAAGTCAAGAGGAGCTTATTTGCTTCAAGCCATCGAAGAATCACCATAAGTGCTCTTATAAAGCTCTTTTGTAGTAATATACTTTCTTGCATCCTTTGATCTAATCTCTTGCATTCTTTAATAATACCACTAACTTCTACTTTTACCTGTAATGAATTAAGATCGTTATCATTCTAGTTTATTTCTGTATTAGATTGTATGATCTGCTTCTTCTTCATTACATAAGGATTTTTTTCATAGGGATCTTTGACCTATTCAATTCATGATAACGAATGGTAATACTATAATTTTTATAAACCAATTAAGAGGGTAAGATCATATTTTGTATTATTCAACCAAAAGTGATCGTATGGAAGATCTAACCACTTCCAAAGCCCTTTTGAGATTTCGTCGACCTCAAATATAAATATCAATAACAATTTATTTTAAAAATTAATTATATGGTTAAAAAAACCCTAATTTAAAAACTAAAAAAATACAAGTCAAAAAACTCTGGATGAGTTAAGTTTGCCCTTAGACTTATGTATGTCACAAAAAACCTTACACTAACCCAAAAAATTGCATTACATATGGAATCATACTTACTCTTATCTATCACTATGGCATCAACATAGAGAAAATTTTAAAAACTAATTATTAAAAAAAATGATTTGATTTCATTAATATCACAAGAAAAGTTGAGTGTTTTAGCCATGTTATGTTTCGAAAAAGATGTGTTGAAAGATATTAATATTGATACTATTATTAGTGATTTTACATCTAGAAAAGCAAATTGTACCTTTTTATAACTTTTTTACATGTCATAAGCTCAAGGGATGAAAAAGATGTTGAGATAGTTCTAGTCCCTCCATAAAATGAAATTATCAATTTGCTTTCTTATGGTTATTGTTTTTGGATTCATATAGTTTAAGTGCTAATTGGAACATGTGTGATTCACCTACGACATTGTCCTTACTATCCAGGTGCATTTGTTAATTGTTTGTGAACTTCTCAAGGCATGCTTATATGAATTTCAGAAGTTCAATAGAGAATATGTTGGAGAGGTTTATTTCACAATATCAAGATTTCATATTTTTGTTTTAGTGTTTATTTATTTTTCTTTCTTTTATTAGAAAACGCGAGTTAATCATTTTCTTTGTTTTTTTATATTTGTCCATGCTAGCAATAAGTATTCTATGCTTAAAGACTCTTTAATTTTGCATAGTCTTGGGCTTAGTCATTCTGACATGAAGCCAGAGAATATTTTGGTGAAGACACAAATGCTAAATTTATTTCCTTTTTGTTAATAAAATTATTCTATGGAACAATTTTTATGAATGACTGAATTTATTAACAAGCTAGCAAAAGGAGCAAAACACCTACAACAGAATAGGCATCATTGGGTTTTGTAACCATAAAGTCCATGCTATTTTATCTTATAGTTCCTATTATTAAACTAATCAAATGAATTAATAACACTTGTATTGTAGATAGCCCTTTTCGGAAATTTACACGGATCAAACACCACTGACATTCCGATATGTCCAAAGCACCCATATTGTCGTTATAATAATAGCCTCTGATGCTTTCCTCTTCATTATCCACTTCGATCTAGTATCCACCTAATTCGAAAGATGGTACAAATCCAAGAAACAAAGGAAACGGGAGGTTCATTCACTTCATCACCCTCGTACTTGAGATGCAACGTCACACAACAGGATCACATGTGTAGTATCTTCAATATGTGCTTCACAACACGAGCATAAAAGCTGAGGATAAATCAACACATCTAAAGAACAAATTAACTCTAGTTGGAATCCTATTTAGTAAAACCCTCCATATAAGTATATTAATCTTTAGTAAAACCCTCCATATAAGTATATTAATCTTTCACTGCTGAACTTTATAGATTAGTACCCTCATATATGTAATGCCATACCCTTCCCCATTACCATGACACCCAACGTATACCTTTGTTCTTTCTCAAAAAGGGGTTATTAACTAGTTTGACCTTTACTTGAAGTTTTCAGAATTTCAAATACCGAACTCTCTGGTGAGTGATCTTTCTTACATCAAAATTATGGATCTCATTTTTTTCCATAACCATAGAACCCCCAACATGTTGGACTGGGTTTTTTTCTCAAAAATGAGGGTTATTAATCCATGAATCAGCTTATTACATGTTGGATAATGCAAATATCTGTAGGTCGCATGACCCGTCCGAGTTACGAGTCGAACCAACTCGTACCGAGTCATATCATGACTCGTAAAAATTGACCGAGTCAGTGACAAAAACGAGTCTATCCTACGAGTCGACTCTTTTTGGGTTTTATTTGACTCGACTCGTACGAGTCGACTCGTGACTCGTACGAGTTTAACAACTATGATCTCTATTGTCTAAAAGAAACTCGTAAATATGTTATCGAGTGCACCCAACCGTAAACATGTCAGTGGTATAAGTATATTAATCTTCCATTCATTTTCATCCCCACCCCAAATAAATTTCCATCTCATTGATTCTAACATCTGATACAACAGGCCTGGAGCTTTACACAAAGACATTAAATATATACCTAAACTTCCAAGGACATACTTTATTAGGGTGAGACGTTCCCAATAGACAACATCTTGATTTTCCACTTACCCAACCTACTCTTGAATCATTCACTACATTTCAACTCACCATGCACACAAGTCATCTTGGAAGCAATTGGGAGACCAAGATAAGAAGATTTGAAGGGAAGCAAAGCTACGTCCTGTAACCAACACTAAATTAGAAACCTCGGTTAGATTAACACTAATGCTCATGAGGTTCGATTTCTACATGTCAATATTAATGCCAAAAGCAAAGAAAAAACATCGTAAAAGTCAAACTAAATTCATGACAGTACCTTCATTCCAATCACCCATAAAGAGTGTGTCATATTTATAGAATATATGTGAGATACCATACCTTCTTATTCAATCGAAGCACCTTTAAAAAAAACTCATGCATAATGGCGTCCTCGATAGCAACATGCAGTCCCTTCATAGTCGTAATAACAAAAACGGAGATAATTGATCCCCTTGACAAAGGCATATATGGAACTCCATAGTAGGACTTATGTTAACCAAAATAGAAGAGCGGGTGGAAATAAGACACTTCTATACAATCCATATATCTCCGACCAAATCCCATAAACTTCATGATCCCAGCTGAGAGAATCATACACCTTTTAAACATCCACATTAAAAACCATCAACTTTTAATTTTTCCTTTTAAACCGATCAATAACCCCATTGACTATCAACGACCTATTCAACATACGTCTACATTTGACGAACGCAGACTGGTCAACACCAACAATATCATCAACCACCTTTGAGATGCGATTTGCTAATAGTATTGCAATAATTTTATACTGCACTCTTGTCAAGCTAATCAATTTATAATCATTAAAAACCATCTACTTTTCGTAAACCGATTGTATACCACCACTGATAAACACTAGAATAGACGATATTCACTGGGCCAAGAGCACCCATCGAGTGTTGCAACCTCACGGTATACTACTCGTCTCATAAAACTGATTAATAAACACACAAACATCTTTCCATATCTCAAGTTCTTTTCGGTCCTATCCGGTCTTATATACCAAACGCTACCTAAACAAACCAAACGAGCACAAATAAAGACTTGTTCATGTTTATTCATCTAATTGAATTAAACAAACAAATGAACAAAAACACATAGAAGAACGACTTTCTTGATTGTCCATCTAACTTTAATTAAACAAACGAATCAACAAAAACACATAAAAAACGCCTTTCTTGTTTGTATTCATTCATGTCACTAAGATGTTAAATGAACACAAACAAATAAGAATAGATAAACTAAAGCATTATATGCAAATCCTATCATCAATGGCAGATCTAATAAAATTTACATCCGCATCACTATAGATATGATTAAGGCGTCATAGAGAATTTTAAAGGTTTTTAACTAATTTTAGCCTTCGGCTTTAAGCTTCAACACTTCTAGACATGAGAATCTTTGAAACTTCAAAATGACAGAAACAGAGCATCATCAAGACAGGTTGCTATGAACTAATTCAACACATTCCACTACATATGATCAATTGTTCGAGTTCAGAATATAAATACGACATGACCCTTGTCTTTACAAGGCAACCACACCAACTACAACCATATTCCGTTCGTTTCCTAAACAAACATTAAAACCAAACATAAATAAATAAACAAAAGAGACCATAATTACAAATGATGGGGATTGCGGCTAATACATGACACCCTCTTACCTTTTCCTGTATAACACTCACAATAATATACATCAAACTCCCAAGTTTTTATCCCTTACCACCTTCCACCTCACCATTTCACTTTCATAATAAACCAAACCAACATCAAAACATATTCAATTCCGCAAGATCATCCATTGGTATATCAAGTCCAGCTGTATACTGATCTTGTAATTCCTCTTCATCAAAGTTCAACAAAGAACTCAAATCCTGTGGCCCACCAAGCTCCGGGCCTACACCCAATTCCTCCAACGGGTCCAAGTCATGAAGTGGCATCATGTCCTTACTTTCTTGTGACACCATACGAATGTCTCTTCTCTCGACATTTACCGACGGCTGTACCGGGTGTAACGTTCTCGTACATTGGTTACCAAATCCGTTCCCAGACATTGGGAGCCCAGCCGCCTTTTGTTTCGGCTTAGGTTTCGTTTTCCGTTGATCACATCGCTTCCCTCCTATAACCGTCCCAACATCATCCAACAAAAGCTCCTTCTTCTTTCCTCTGTTTGATATCGGCCCGTTTATTGCAAAAGCCTCGTCTGTTACATAATCAAAATTTTCAAACATTGGATGCATGATTAATTATGAAATAATTACGGTGTTTATAAAAATTGGTGTACCAGATGATAGCCTTGAATCTTGGTTTTGGAATCCGATATATTTGGTGGTGGTGTTAGCAACAGAAACTGTAGGCTCTAACTCGTGGTCCTGAGGGGCAAAAAGGACATCTCGCAGTGTAGGCACATTGAAGCAACTTATACCTGATTTTGCAAATTTGCGACACCTGGCGAGTGTCCTCCTTCCAAATGCCAATGCAACTTGTTTTGGAACTTTAGGAATCCCGGCTCTTGAAGCTCCTCTAGTCGCCTGTAAAACAACACACGAGAATTTAATTAAATATTATAAAAGTCGGATTACGGATTTATAAAAAAAGGGTAAGAACTTACTAGAAGTTTCCTGTGTGCTAGTTCCACCAATCTATCTATTGCAACCTGCTCTAGATCTCTGTACAACAACAAAATCATATTTAAACTTTAAAATTTTAACTTCAGGTCTAAATTGACAAAAAAAAAAAATATTTAAAGTTCTTACCGCCCTACAAAGCTCCCTCCAACGCCTTTACATATTTTTTCCAAGTACGCCTTCTTTTTACCATTCTATATTTAAGAAACAAAATAAATTAAAACCACAAGAAAAAATTGAAATCAATTTTCGTGAAATTAACCTGTTGTCTAAGTCTTATCTTCAGCTGGTCAATTTCTTTCTTGATTGCTTCATCTTCCTTGTCATCCAAGTTAGGCTGTTATGAATTTTATGAATAAGAAAGAGTTAGAATTTTTTTTTTTTTTTTTTAAGAAATTGTGAGTTGAAGGACAGTGGGGCCTACCACTAACTCAGGGTATAAACCAATGCTTTGAAGCTCTAGAAGAAGTCTGTCATCTACACGCATTTGATCATATTGATTATCAAATGAAGAAATGTTAAAACCTTCCATTTGTGAGATTCCAGCTAAAAGCTCAACTTCTGAATGGACATCTTCACATGGAGAGTCATTAATGCTAGGGCTTCTAAATGAGTTAGAACATCCACTTATAGAAAAAGAGACTTTCACAGAATGAGGACTTTGAACATGGACACTGTCAAATTCCCTTCTTGCCCTTTTTCTAGGCTCGTAATCATCGACTTCATAAGTTGAATCACAAAAACCATTTTGAACTGTATCTTCTTCTTCTTCTTCTTCTTCAATCTCATCGATGTTATCTTCTATAATTAGTGCTGATAATACTCTTTGAAACAACGGGATGAATTCTTTAGATGTTTTTTCTGAATCAAGTCTACCAGAGAAAGTTTCACTTCCCTGGTGTTTCACGTGCCCGTTTCTTTCTTCATTTGGAAAGTTCACCTGAAATAATAAAAAAGAAAACGTTGCATTTATTTTGGGACAGAGAGAGTAAACTGTAAAAATATCGAGAAATTATTAAATTAAAAAATTACCACAATGTTATTTTCACGACTATGAAACTGAGGAAAGTTTCCCTGAACATCCTGCTCTGATTTTAACTGTTTCAAAACAAGTGATTGAAAAAGGTTAAAATTTTATAAAATAATAAGACAAATTTTAAAAACAGTTGTCACCTGCATGGATAAGTAGAATCTGTCTTTTGAACTGACAGGAGCGAATATTGGTTCCATTTTTTTCCAGAAAAGGCTTGAGCATGCCAGATCTACAGAAGCAGTACAAGTTTGAAATGATAAATATTTTTACATCTAAAATAAATAAATAAAACAGATGACAAATATATGTCTTACAGCTGGCATTACGAGCATGATTTGCAGCTGCCAACAGTTCTTCACGGTCATCATCAGATTTTCCTGGAAGAACATCATCATATAACAAATGTAATATTTATTAAACATAATATAATTTTTAAATATAATAGCAACATATATACCTGTAAATTCGGAACCACCGTTTTGCAAATGGCCAAGACGTGAAAAACCCTTACGATCCGAGAGCTTTTTCAAAGGGCGGCCTTTGTTACTGCCATTCAAACGCATCATTACATGAGTAAACCAAAAACCAACAATTTAAAAAATTATATAAATTTTTCCAAATAAAAAAAAAGTAGCACCTTCCATTTTTCTCATAACCAGGTCTATTTCTTTGAATTGGCTTAATCATGGTTCCATTATCCATTTTCTCTCCATTCAATGAAGAGGTAGTAGCCCTAGCAATCAAAGGCCCTCTTCCACTACGCCCTTGTCTCCTCACACCTTCACCACCTTCTTCATTAATTACAGATTTAACCTTCACTCCAACTGGTACAGAAGCTACAACAACATTCTGACCTTCATTTACATTTACATTTACATTTGCATTTGCATTTGCATTTGCATTTACATTTACATTTGCATCCGTATCACCGTTTCCCTTTCCTTTCTCCTTCAATCTGCTTTCACCACCAACAGACTCTTCACTTTCAGACATCCGATGTGGCGACTGAACAACCTCTGCTTTAACCTTAAACTGCTGGGGCCCACTGGTGGTGGCCAATCTCACACTAACATCTGAATGCGAACAGCTGTCAGATGACACCTGTTTTTCTTCTTGATTCGAAACAGGAGACACCAAATTCGCTCTTCTTGTTCGCGACATTTTCTGCGGTCTCTGACTACCCCACTGAGCCATCGAGGGCGATGATCCAGCTGGCATTGCCCGCTTCCGATTCGTGGGCCCACCAGCTGACGGGATTTTACTTCCACCTGTCGCGTTCTGGTTCTCCCAGGCTTCTGGTGTTCCGGATACACGTGGGGTACTTGGTGATGAGCTGGCACCGTTACGTGGAGTCCTCGAAGCCTTACCTTTTGTCAGTGGACTAGCACACGGAGTATAACTGTCGTCACGACTATTTAACCTGGGTTTAGAAAATAAGCAATCATAATAAGTTACAACAAACAATAGGGAACGATGATGTCATCATGTTATTTACAACTTACAAACTACACACATACTTATTGTTTCCTTTTGTAATAATTCTTTCTTTATTTGGCCCGCCAGATACATCTCTAGAAACACTGGGCCCCTCACGAGAACTATTAGATGTCCCTTCTAACTTGTTTCCAGTACCATTAGAAGCTCCTAATCTGCAAAAAAAAAAAAAAGGACAGATTTAAGAACTATTGATTATGAAAAGTGAAACTTTAATTATTGTTACCTGTAAGGGTGTGTGTCACTTGATTGCAACCCGGGTTCACTAGCAACCTTGTTTTGAAGATTTCTTTTAGGGTCTCCATTGTTATCCATAGGTCTTGTAAAAACTGCACCTACTGAACGTTTTCTTTTCATTTTTTTGTCCCAGCCTTCACCTCCTGCAGGTAACCTCTGAATCTTTTCTTCTAGAATATCAGACTCTCCATTGTTGTCCTTGAGTAAATCTCTATCTTTAGCCATTGCTACAGGCTGTCTTCTTACACCATTATTCCTTGATTCCGCCTGAAATTCATTTAAAAGTTACGGGTGTGCTTAAATAAAGAAAAATAATAAGTTGGGAAATCATATTGGAAGCAAACCCTAGTTTCTGCAACTGAAGTGCGGACACGCTTGTTCAAAAGAACATTTTTAGGACGATCTTGATTTACAATTTCTGTTGGGTTTCTGTAAATTTGAGTTCCAATCTTGGAGTTTAAACCACCTGCTTGATCATTACTCGTTAACTCATTCCTCTGTGGTTTCTTGGAAATTACACCATCACAATATTTATCCAACTTATGCAAGTGTTCATCCAATTTACTTGCCCTGCCCCTGTTACAAAGTTACAATGTACAATATTAACTAATGGTTATGAATGCATGAAAAATAAGACAAAGTAAGTACCTGGCTGTGATACATGTATCTGCAACACTTGATCTGAAACGTTTCAGATCTTCTGCAACAGCCACTGGAGGTGAAGACTTTAAATTAGAAGGACCAGAAGCTCCAGAAGAAGAATTATTCTCTTCATTTGTGCTTCCAATGAAAAGTCCCATGACTCTTCTTAATTCAACTGATCTATCAATCTTCCTGTCACCCATTGGAATTGGGTCAAGAGACAAACACTGAGACAATGGGGGAAAATGCCCTGATGCTACCATTGAACTATTTCCACCTCGTGAGACAGAAATCCCTGAATTAAACAGTCGACTTTCAGCACCCTCTCTGAAGCTTCCCGGCCTATCCAAATTGGGCCCACCTGTCGTCCTCTTTCCATTGGAATAAGTTCCAGAAAAACCTGGCTCGGAAGAACTGGCAGAGGGCGATTCAAATCTTGCGTTTCCAGCCATAGCTCAAAACACTCTAGGTACCCCACTCATATGTAGGATACCTTGAAAAATTCTATTCTGAATGAATTACCAATGACATTTGAATGAGAATCTTGATTAAGTAAAGGGCGAGCTGAATTAAACAAGAGAAAGGTAATCATCACGAATTCCAACCAAAAAAGTCAGCGTTCTACTTGGAACATCTTGATAAAAAAAGTTCAAATTCTCCGTACATACTCGAAGAATATACAAGCTACAGCTACAGGCGTAGAAAGCCACAAAAATGAACTACATTTCGGAATTCAAGAAATTGGATGATTGTGTAACCTAGTTCTTACTCGGGGAAATTTGAGCCAAATTGGGGAAAGAAATGTATAATTCGATAGGGGAAATGATACCTTTGATTAGTGAAATTCCTTTGAAGAACAGCCGTGAAATCCCGGTGGCTGCTGGTGGTCGTGGTCGTCGTGGTCGTCGTCTCCGTATGTCTCGCGGTGTCGCTTTTCCCACTGTTGGTTTCTCTACGCGTTCTTTTTGCGTTCAGAAGTCGGCTGATCGTAGAGGGCTGGGCTTCTGTTTTTCGGGTTTTACATTGCGGCGGAACGGGCTTCGGACACGAATAAATTGGGCTCAAATCTGTGAGGATAACAGGCAGACACTCAGACAGACACGGCAACTCAATACGTCATAATACATTATTAAGAGTTTTATCGGTATATCTTATTTATGAAAACGAGTTTTAAGGGTAAATCATTTGTAAATAAATTTTAGAAAGAGTCAAGCTTAAAAAAAATTCTGAACGGTAAATTTAATATGTATAAAATAAAAATCAATAGAAAGCTAGACAAAAATACAAAAACTCATATGAAGATAATACATCAGCTATTATAGACAAAACATGCCCGAAAATATTAAAAATTAGAAACAGAGCAACCAATTTGTAGCAACCATGATTAAAAAGATTGGAAGAATCTTTGGTACAAGGCATTCTACTTTAGTACTTAAGTCATATTTATTTGATAACCTAAGAGTATCTAGCGTATTGAGAGGGTGTTGAGAGGGTGGGTGCATGGAGCCCTTAGCTTTGCAGGAAACACCCCTCTCTCTCTTTCTCGCTCTCTCATGTGGTGATCTCGCAAAAGTGTGCTCGCAGGGGAAAATTTCTTCGCGCGAGGAAACCTTTACAACGGCTATATAGCTGTTAGTTTAAAAAAATTACTACATTAATTTAACTATAAAATATACTTACACCACAAACACATTTCATTTAATACACATTCAAATACTCTCAATTTCTCACAAGCACAATGGATCCTGTCCAGTTTTTTTATTTGATTTGTCTTCGCCGTCGTCGTCAGACGATGATTGGTTGATGCAATTGGTCATGCAAGTCAGTGCACTAGTGTAAGCAATTGACAATATAATAGTCGACAATGTGCACAGTTCACAAAGTGTACGAAGATTCACAAGAACTACAATAAACAAATATCGTGAAGCTGCACACGATCTCCTTGTACGCGACTACTTCATGGAACATGCGTTATATACAACCTACCAGGTTCGGCGAATGTTCCGGATGAGAAAGAAACTTTTTCATCGTATATTTTGTGACTTGAATAAAGGCAACCCATTTTCCAATTAAAATAAGATGCAAAGGGTAAAATGGGTTTCACGTCGAAACAAAAATACGTCGTTGCAATCCGTCAATTTGCAACTGACACCACTTTTGATTTATGGGATGAGTACTTCATAATGTTTGAACTGAATGTTAGGGTAAGTGTTTACGAGTTTGCTAGTGCTATCATTCAGCTTTACGTTAAACAATATTTGCGCAAACCTATGTTTAATGATATTTAAACGTTGTACGCTGCACATGAAAGAAAACATGGGTTTCCCGAAATGGTTGGAAGCATTGACTGTATGCATTGGGAGTGGGTCGCTTGTTATAATGCATGGTGTGGCCAATTCACACACATAGCAATAGAAGCCTTCTTATGTTGCTTTGGTGTTACGGATGTAAACAACGACCTCAACGTTCTTGATCAGTCGTTTATATTTAATGACATTTATAAAGGCGTTACACCTTTGTGTCCATTTCAGGTTAACAAAACGCAATACAAACACGAGTATTATCGAGCTGGTGGAATATATCGTGATTATTCAGTATTCATCAAGTCATTTCACATCCTCAATGGATCCAAAACGGCGAAGATTCAAGGTTGCACAAAAAGCAATTAAGAAGGATGTGGAATGAGCGTTTTGGTGTTCTTAGGCAACGATTTCACATTACCAAATACCCGACACGTGCTTGGTTCTGAAGAAAATAAGAGACGTAATATATGCATGTATCGTATTACAAAACATGATCTTGGTGGAGGAGAAAAAGTGATATGTATGTATGATACGAACGAAATTGTACCACCCTACGAGTCGGTAACAATTGGTTCACCACAATATTTAGCAAATAGAATGGAAGTGCAAAGCAAAGAAACGCATAACAACCTTCGTGCGGATTTGGTGGAACATATCTCTAGGGCTAATTTACAACCGACGAAAGTGCCCGACGACAAAGAAGAAGAATCAGAGTGATGCTACTAGTTTTTTTTTTATTATGTAATTTTTATTTTATTTAGATTAAGTCAATGTAATTTTAAAATAATTAGGTTTTAATTTATCTAATTTAATGAAATATTTTATTTTGAAATTAATTCTTTATTTTATTTTAAAATTGTTTTTCTAATTTAAAAATAGTGGGAAGTGAGAGTAGTGATAATGATCATTTATAGGGATGAGATGATGAGTGAGTAGTGTTGATTAAATGCTGATGTGACAGAAAAAAAAAATGAAGAAAAGTGAGAGACAACACAACCTAGCCTAATAATTAATTATGGATTGTTAAATGTACAAATGTGAAGCTGCAATGCAGCATTTTGTAATTGGCAGGGAAATCCAAAATTTTTTCTCCTAAAATTAATGTTATTTTAAGAATAAAAAGAATAGATCTCCATTTATGTCACACATTATACTCTTGTTCTTTAGATCTATTTCTTTCATCCGTCGTGAAAAGCTTCAAATCCGAGATCTTTATCATTCCTCTCATCATTGTCTTGATCCATCGTCTTTTATCTTTTGACGCCTCTTTCTATGACACCTTTGATTTTCGTATTTTAGATTGATTGCTTTCAACGATTTCGTTGATCGCTCTATAAGTGAAGGGTTTTAATGATGTTGCGTTTTGAATTTAGATTTTTGTTCATTTCGGTACAATTTCTTTGTATTCTACGTTTTCAATCTAGATTTCTACTCCTTTCATCCTTTTCGCGTTTTGAATTTAGGTTTTTGTTCCTTTCGGTACAATTTCTTTGTATTCTACGTTTTCAATCTAGATTTCTACTCCTTTCATCCTTTTTTTGCAACTACGTCATTCAGGCCTCTTTGATTTTGTAACTTTATAGTAAAATTAGTTTTAGGAAACTTGTATTTCAAAATAACATTATGGCATGCTTGTTGCAAATAGTATTGGATTAAGGGAGCACCATCCTTTTTCATTTTAGATCCTCTAACGTATATTGGTGTTTCGTTTTCGTAGAGTCGTGTATAATTTGCTACTGTTCTATTAATAGACATATCTCCATATATCATTAGTTATTGGATTAATGAAAGACATTATAACTTAGTGTTTTTGGATTTTCCGTTGTTAGCTATAATAAATTGAAAGATGTAGACTTCCACACAAGATCCTTACGCTTGTATTAAATATTGTAGTAAATTAGTAATGGGTCTCGAACACATACCTACGCATGATAAATTTCTAATTTTGTGTTGAATAGATGTTGTGATATTTTTAATTTAGTGCTGCATCATCTGACTTAATACAACGTCAAAAATGTTGTCTTTTAATTTGCATGAATTCAGTAACATGTTGCATTTATTAGACGTATATATCTGACATTTTGGTTGTTTGACTTTTGTAATTACTTTATGCGACTTGCGTATCGTTTATATTTTCATGTAATGTAATTTTTTGTCATTTGTATTTATGCAATATAATAGAAACTAATATGAAACATTATTAGCGAAAATAAATATTGAAGACCATAGACAACTAAGCAGCATGACCTTGATAATGTTTCATGGAGTCAACACATCACTTTTTAGTTGTTTAGTTATTAGAATGACTTTTTTTGGGTGTTGACTCACCGGAAAATTGTATATGAATGAGGTCATTGTTATCGTTGTTTGCATGTATGGTCGTGTTTTATTTTATTAGTTGTCAATATGATTGTATACTATAAAATCTTTAAATTAATCTATATATTAATTTGCGTGTTTTCCTTCAATAGTGTAACGTTTTTTTTCTTTGCCTTTGTAACGCGGGTTTATATCTGGATCCACTTTGGATCCGTTTTTTTTTTCCGCCGCCCCAAATACGTTACCATGTTTAATTCGTTTCCAGAACTCCCACCGCTTCAACTTTATTCTCTCGACTCCATCTCCCACCGTTTCACAACTGCAACTGCGATTCTTCAGAGGTAACCAAAATCGTTTTTCTGATGTTCAATCGCTAATAGATCAACCATTTGTGTACGACTCACTGAATGCGACTCCGATTGGCGCATCTACGAACACCGCCTTTCTGTCTACCGGTTTCCTGCTTTATTCTGATTAATTGATATGGAACTCGGTGATTGTGGAGTACGAATTTGATGTGGGTCGCTTAAAGCTTTAGGTAAAATTGAGGTGGCTGTTACAAGCAGCAACCCCTAAAATCTATTTCTTCTCCGAAATCGTTGTTACATGTGGCAGGGGTTATTCCGGGGGTTTTAGTACGCAATCTCTAGAAAGAATCTACAGATTTACGAGTAATTGAGGTGGATGTTACAAGCAGCAACCCCTAAAATCTGTTTCTGGAGACTGGATTAGATAAGCGCATGGCGGAGAACACCATCGCCAACAATAAAGTAACCACCAATCTTCTCGCTGTGATTAACAAGGTATATATAGTTCATACTGATACTTATAAGGCTGCATTTAATTGCATCCCGAATAACAATCTGTTGTGTTCAAAGTTAGCGTTTGGGTTCTAGGTTTTTTGAATTTCTTGATCTGGTTGAGTAATCCATGATGAAATTAAAGCTTTTAGGTTCACTCGAGTTTGTGGGAAACGGATCGAACAATCTCTGTAATCGCCATTTGACTTTTTTGGGGTTCAATTATGTATCAAAGGTTTATGGAAATGCTGAAGGTATGCGTCTTTCGTGATTCTTGATTGTTAATTTTTTTTATCCTGAACTGTGAATGTGTTGTCGCTTAATCGAATTTAGAAGCTTATCGCAATTGAGTTCCTTGAACCATTTTCCCAATTTTAGTATCGTCGATTCTAATTATAGATACTGATAGCGAAGAACATATATAGAAATTTCATCAAATTAAACTTCATTAGTTACTTAATTTCATGTTTTAAAGATGAGACACTAATGAATTTCCATATGTGTAACACAGGTGACGCATTGAATGCCCTAAAGACCCAATTAACCGATCCGAATAATATTTTGCAAAGTTGGGATCCGACCCTGGTCAATCCGTGTACATGGTTTCATATTACTTGTGACCCTGGGAATAGCGTTTCTAGACTGTATGCTTACAAATTTAAAATTCTTATTCTTTTATTGCATTCAGTATTTTTATCAAGAAATTTATGTTTTCTAATGTTTGTCAAACACAGTGATCTTGGAAACGCAGGCTTGTGTGGTTAACTGGTTCCACAGCTTGGTCAATTTTCAAGGTTACAGTACCTGTAAGTCTTTATTTCCATGTATCGGATTTGTTAATTGTAGCATTATACTTTTATTTCCATCTTATACAACTTTTTACTTTGAAAAATCTATCCTACTAAGATAAAAATAAAGTATAAAGGTATAATTTTGTAGATTTTTATGTACACAATTCCTTTATAAAAATAAAGTGAAAGTACAACACTGTAACAAAAACAACAAAAAATGAAACAAATAAATTAAAAGTACGTTGCTATTTTTGCATGTAACCTTATTTTTGTTTTGTATGGTATTTTTGGAACAGGGAGCTTTATGGTAATAACATCACTGGAAAAATTCCGGAAGAACTTGGAAACTTAACACAATTATTGAGTTTGGATCTTTACGTAAACAAATTAGAAGGTGACATTCCGGACACATTGGGCAACCTTCAACAACTCTGTTTCCTGTTTCCTGTTTCCTGTTTCCTGTAATATTCAAGATTCTTAATTATGAATTTATAATAATTTTCTTTTAAATCATAAATTATGAGTTTTTGTAAATTATAATCACCGTGTTCTTTGTTTTTTTTTTGTGTTATCACATCTAATTTTCCAATCATTAACGGGTCATGAGTGGCAGGAAAATTATGTTCCCCGTTTTCAAAAACCACAGCATCGTCATATGCTGTATAGATGTTTATACATTTTCCTTAGTTCTGTCTCACAAAAGTTCTTAATTTTCCTTTCAAAATTTTGGTCTATAAAGATTTATGGGGTTTTTAATTAGCCAAAGCTCTATTGTGTTTTAGTATGTTAGTGGAATGTTTGTTGTTGCATCTAACTTCTATTATTACTTAAACATATGATTTCCAAATCAAGGTTTATTTATTTTTTCTGTGATTTCTAAATGAATATATTTTATAAGTCTTTATGGTTTATTTTATGATTTCTGTAAGTTTGAATGTTTCTGGTTTTAAGTATTGATTCGTTCATAGTGCACTTTTTTGCAGCTCTGTACAACATGTGATGGCAAAGGAACAAGTTTACTAAAAGGCAAAAGGGATTTGTAGAAATGAAGACTTACAGGGATGAATGTAAAAGTTGACATCGTGTTTGTTCATCTTTAAACATCGGTTCAGAATGTTCCTTGGAATAGGTCGGAATTTGTAATTTTCTCATGTTTCCCATATTGAAGGAGTTTGTTTGTTATCCAAAAAAATGACTATATGAAAGCCAAAAGTGTCGGCTTTTGGATTGGCCAAGTTATTTGGAATCAACGAGTCTTAATAAAATACAAGTAGAGTCGTTTGGAACAGTGTATGTCCATATTCTTTCCTAAATAGAAGTTCCTAACACAAATTTGAAATATACTTTTAAATAAATTGAATTTATACTAGCTGCAAATATGGGAAGCCAAGATAAAGCTCAACAGGCTATGCTTGAGAAATATCAAAACCGAGGAACATATGAGGGTATGCTTGTCTTTTTCTATTATTAATCCCATAGAACCACAACTATTACATGTTATCAATTTCTTTTTCTTTTTTAATTTTTTTATTATATACAGACTTTAAGGAAGGAATTGGAAGTCTTGAAAAATGAAGTAACAAAAGCTGAAGCGGCTACAGCTGTAGTCGAAAAGAAGTATGATGAGATAAGCAAAAGGGAAAGAGAACTGCAACCACAATTCAGAACTGCAGATTACATGTCAGGTTCATTTCTTTCTATAATAGCATCGTACTCTTATTTCCCTATTAAGCCCGACACACCTGAGCGACTCAACGAGCTGGGCCGCCTACTAAACTGACGAAACCCGTGCATCGCACGGGGCCCCACTAGTTAATATTAAAATACGATAATTGTTAATGAGTTAACAAACAACATATACAATTTGAAACGACAATTATAAAATTGTTTTTTATAAATTTTTATAATTAGTTTAAAATATTGGGTTAATGTCTTATAAAATTAATAAACTTTATATTGTGTGCACACGTTTATTCACTTGTTTTTTTACACATTTAGTCATGTATGATTTTTCTAGTATGCATATAACTATCAAACGAGTTTTTTTATGCATATATGTCTAATAAACTTTTTAGTGTACACATATGACCATTAAACTTAATAGTCATATGTGTACAAAATAAAACATAAATGACTATATAAATGTGTACAATAAAGTTTAATGATCATATATGTACAAGAAAAAACATAAGTGATTAAATGTATGCATGAGATAAATTTTATTACCCTTATAAAACATCAATCCTAATATAATATTTTGTCAAACACCAAAAGTTAAAATGTTTTAACTAGGAAAAATACAAACCCGTTGTTCAAAATATAAATCTTACGCCATCTATATTGATACGCACACTTGAAATAATAATCTTTCGTCTTGGAAACATACAAAAGTCATACGCGTCAATTAGGCTTGAGGATGGTGATGTGATGTTTCTGATACCCGTGAGTCTTGGGTCAAATAATGTGTGTCATTATAGTAGATTTACTATCTAGACTTTAGATCTATCGTAAACCTGACACAAAAAAGGATAAGCATTGAATGGATTAAAACTTGCGAAATGACATAGTGGATGCTAATAAATCCCGTAAATATCAAAGAGTTTCATAGATATTGAAATTGGTAAAAATAGTTACCTACATAAATAACTTATTTTTTGTGATTATGACAAACATTTTCATAACAAAATGTGAAATCTGGGTCTAGTCTTGTTAAAATAATTTTGTTTTGGTTTACTATTTTTAAGGAAAATAAACAAATCACCAAAATTTAAACTTTAATTTTATAAATGTTATCAAACAAAAGTTCTTTTGTTACAATTTTTTCACAGTGAGGTTTCCTCAAAAATTGTAACACCCGGCTTTTTAACAAAAATACCCCTGGAAAATTTTTCATTTAAAACACAGGTTTCAATACATAAAACCATAACAAGGGGTATATTTTAATTAATACGGGTACAAGTGTATCAAGGAGAGTATAAAAATACCATAACTCCTTTAAAGCCGGGCTGCTAATGACAGCATCTACGAGTCCCACTTCAAAGTCACGGACTCTATCTTGTCCCCTATCAGTATCATGCTAACCTGCAGGGACAGTAACAAACGGTATGAGCTACAAAGCTCAGTGAGTAATCATTTCTGCAAATAACATGTATCAAATATATTCGTATATCTGTTCGGATATCGAATCCAAACTCATAGCCTTACTGGCTGACCATATATCTCTTAGGATTTCACATCCTAATTTCTGTAGCCTTACAGGCTACTTCATGACAACCTGCAATTATCAAACCACATCAGTTATTTGCATAGATAATCATATCTATCGATTTCTGTCCCATATTTCTTAGTCACGATGGACTGCATCATATGTCATGGCTATATAAGCCGCACCCTGTGTCATAGCTATGTAAGCTGCACCAAAACATTATCAATATCATAGCCCGAAGGCCGCACCAGCTGGGTTTAACAACCCGATATTGTAGCCAAAAGGCTACACCATGTACCTGTAACAAAAATCATACCCAAAAGGCCGCATCGGAGACATAGATATGGCTCACGGGTTAGCCCGCTGTTGCCGTGGCTCACGGGTTAGCTCGCTGTTGCCTAGACTCACGGGTTAGCCCGCTGTTGTCTATATAAGTTTGGCTCATCAAAGTAAACCACGGCTCACGGGTTAGCCCGCTGTTGCCTAGACTCACGGGTTAGCCCGCTGTTGTCTATATATTGGTTTGACTTATCAGAATAAATTATGGCTCACGGGAAAATCCCGCTGTTGCCTAGACTCACGGCTGGTTCCGGTCTTGTCTATATAAGTTTTATTGACTCACGGCTGGTTCCGGTCTTGTCATTTTATTATATATATATATGTATTGACTCACAGCTCCGTTCTTGTCATCTCAATGACTCACGGCTTATCTGGTATTGTCTTTTACATATATTTTTACACCTGTCATTTTCGTCCCTCGAAGCCATTTCAACCTGTAACAATACAATCATCATATATCGCATATGATATCAGTGAGATTACTCACCTGGATGCTAGCTGCGTTTCAATTTCGGTTGTTTCTTGCCTTTGCGTGCACCACAACCATTTTGTCCCATACCTATTTATCCATTTATATACCAAATGATAATAGGTTAATAATCATCTACATTGACTCTAATACACTAGAGTTCAATACAATATCGTTATAAATAATGCCTATTTAATAAACTTTCCGTTTACTAACTTTATATGAATTTTACTATTCACCGAGGCATTCGGATCGGTCTACAGTGCCCCCGAGGGGTCGGAAACTCAATCTAAAAATTTTCCCAAACTTTTCAGACCATAACGAGCCTATGGTCCAAATTTGAGCTAAAACGGACAAGCAACGCAAAAGATAGCGTTTCAAAGTTTCTGTCTGAGGGGCGCACCCCGCCCAGACATGGGCGCACCCCGCCAGGGGTTTGGGCGCACCGCGCCTGGCACCTGCAGGTGCCTCCTGTCCAGCCGCGATTTATGCACTGTAGCAAGCAGTTTTGGCTCATTAAGTCCTTAATCAGGTCCTTAATCGATTGGGGTTTGTTCTAGAACTAAAACCTTATACTTTAACAAGGTTTTCAACCATCTAAAACAACCAATTCAATCAAAATGAAGAATTAGGGTTCTTAGTTCTAACAACCCCAAACTTCAAATTCATCACTAATAACAACCTACTTCCATTTTCTTGAGTTAAGTCCTTTCTAGCATGACTCAATGGAAGCATTACATCAACTTAAACACATAATCATAACTGAAATTCATAAATTTCAGTTTCTATAAAACCTTTATAGAACACCATCAAGAACTTGGTTAAACATCAAGTTTACTAACCTTGATTGCTTGGAAACTTCAATTCCAATTCATGATTTCGATTTTCTGCTTCAAGGCTCATGATCTCTGCAGAAATCGCTCACCAAAAGCCTTCTCGTTGCTGCACAAATGGTCAACCAAATAAGAGAGTCAAACTCTCTATTTATACCACAAAATTTTACATTTTTGGTCCTAAAGTTCCATTTCTTGAACTTTGACCACAATAACCAAGTTTTATTACAATAAAACTTCCATTTCTTACATTTTGGCCACAACCATCAATATTTTTACATAATTGGTCGTTGACTTGGTCAAATGACCAAAATACCCTTTTTCGGTAAAACGACCAAAAATCAGTTTTTTTTTAACATTTTAAGTCCAAAACTTAAAATATTATTTCAAACCAAATACTTTTCTGTCCAAAAGACCATTTTACCCTTCCAAGGTAAAATGACCAATTTACCCTTTTATAATAATTATAAAAAGAGTATCTTGGCGTTACAAAAATGATAAGCTCAACAGTATAAACTATGTTCGCTAGTTTCAAAACTTGATAACAATGCTCAAGTTTGTGAAGAAGCTCCATGCCATTAAGGAGCCTATTATTGAGGATGCTCCAGCAAGATCTACTAGGGCTAGCATAGACGAGTATGAAAGACGTCTCAACAACTCAAATTAGGTGACATGTCTTAAGTTAGCCACCATGATTCATAAGATCTAAAAGATCTTTCGAACATATTGGTATATATGACATGATCAACCAACTTGGGACACGTTGTAATGGGTGGGTTAGGCCGAAGCGATTTGAGATCATGAAAGCCCTGATAGGATGCAAACTATATGATAGAGGTAGTGTCAGTATCCATGTCTTGAAAATTAAGGCGTACATTAACCGACTATGAATGCCAGTCTTTCCTATCACCCAAGAGTTAGCCATGAATTTTATCCTCAACTAATAAACATTAAAAATATGAACGTTAAAAAAAGATTAAAACCTATACAAATGATGACTATACTCAAACCATGAATATTAAAACGATGAACATATTTAAACAATGAACATTAAAAAAGATTATAACATATTCAAACGATGAACACTAAATTCTGAAGGTGTGATGCATAATTCTTCTTCTTATCTTCGATGTTCTTCGTCTTCAATGGATGAAGTTCATATTTTAGTCTTCAAAGTTTTTGTTTTTTATGAAGGAAAAATCGATTCATACATTAAAATCCAAGGCTCATATTAAAAAATGAGACCTTTTGATGTTCATGTTAGATAAATGTTGATATAAGTAAAATTTGGATGAATATTTCCAGTGGATAGCCTGTAGAAAAACGAGCATAACTTATTCTAAAAGTCTACAAATGAACTACCATTTTATGGTGCTCGAAACTATACTCACAGAGCTTTCAAACCATATATGATACATAATTTTTAGACATCTGGATCATTCTATTTTTGTCATTGAAGTTGGACCTGAATCAGAGTGGTGTATCCCCTAGATAACTTGTGGAAAAATGAGCATAACTTTGTTCAGAAATCTCCAAATGAGTCATTGTTTATTAATTTGAAAACTAGACTCGTAGATATTCCCAACCATATATATATATATATATATATATATATATATATATATATATATGTATATATATATATATATATCAAAGGTGGTTGGTTTTATTGGATAGATCACAATGTCTAATAGGACTTAGACAAAGTATATTTGGGTATGATCTTGAAGATATTCAAGATGCATGACTCCAAGAAAGGGTTTCTGCCCATGACATAAATTTGATTAGAAATCAATGTCTCATTACTAGAGAAGAACCGGACGAAATGATTCGAGTCCTATATGCTTCTGTTATAGGATCGATCATGTATGACATTACATGTACTTGACCGGATGTCTCTGATGCTTTAAGCACAGTGATTTGATTTCAGGACAACTTTGGCAAAAATCATTGGACATTGGTTGAAAGACATTCCTGAGTATATAAGGAGAATAATGAATATGTTCTTGGTTTATGGAGGAAAAGAATAGCTAAAAGTAACTAGTCATAGTGATGTCAGAGATGACTCTTGCTCACAATTAGGATATGTGATCCTGTTAAATAGAGGAGTGATAAGTTGGAAAAGTTCAAAGTTGAAATAAATGCGAGTCCAATTATATAACAATTAGTGATGCTATAAAAGAGACTACATGATTAAAGGATTTCATTGGTAATATTGATGTTGTACTCAACATCAATGAACTCTTCAAATCTTCTATGATACCGAGGGTGCAGTCGCCTTGACTAAGGAACCCGATGACCATGGAAAGTAGGAGCATATACTTATGGAGTGTTGTTGTGTTTAGGAACCGAGTTGAAATATCATAGTGAATAGAAGAGTATCCGACTGCTCGTTTCACAAAGACATTGATGCAGACCAAGCATGAAGGTCATACTGGGTCCATAGGCGTTAGATTTTATGAGCAATATGACATAGATGTTTTTAGTTGTTAGTTTGATAATGAGCTGAATTGCTACCATTTACATTAATTTATTACTGTGTTTCGTTTTGCATGTTTAGAACCCGCTTTCCGAGTATTAATTTACTCAAACTTTCACAGTCATTCGCATTATTGGAAGCAAGTAGTGATTTAAGACTGTCATGGAGTGTTAGTAGATTGTCTATAGTGATTAGACATAGCATGTAGTTTGCGACTAACACTCATGAGTACTTGATAGAGATTCAAGTATTGGAACAAACCGCACTTAGAGATTACTTCACGGATTAAGTCACAAGTAATTCTAAGATGATAATCAGGGGCGAATTTAAGTTAAGGGAAGGTAGGTCACATGAACCACCTAATTTTATACATTTTAGTACAAATTTTATAAAATAAATTTTGTGACCTACCTTTAATTTCTTTCAGGACCTATCTTAAATTTTCTATAGCCCACTAAGTTCAAATGACCAGGTTTCTTATCTTAGCCTAATAAATTCACATTAGCATATGTGTGGTTCCCTTGTTTGCGTCAATTGAAACAAAGAAAAAATTGAAAAAAATAAATAAATGTGAATACGTGATTATGTGTTGTGTTCGACAACTGAAAATTGAAAGTGAATACGCATACCTCCATTGCAACTTGCGAATACCCAAAACTCAACAAGCCTTCTGTCGTAACAACCGGAAATTTTTAAGTTCAGAAAGTGTAAAAGAAGTAGAAAGAAGATTGGAAAAGATTAACGGTTGTGACGTTACATTTGTTCAACAATTAAAACGATCAGCCATTAAGCTTATTGTCCGTGCCCTCTAGGTTTGCGTAATTTCCATTTGTCCTACTCGAGTCTCAAATTCAAAAATCAGATAAGATCATAAGAAATATAGGATTACACTTTACAGATTGTGATTTGTGATTGTTGTTTGTGATAGAAAGATAGTTGCCATTATTCTCTAGTTAACTGAAACTTTGTAACATTGTGCCAATGTCAAACTGAGTCATTAATAGTTTGATATTTAAGGTATACGACCCGATCCGCTACTACCTAAAAGTATTGTTAACTCTTTTATTTTTATCGGCTTCACTTAATTAGGACTAAGGAACCACGTGGTTTTGTATTCTAGATTCGCCATTGATGATAATATATCTTATTATTCAAATTGAGATAGATGATGTTTTTGTGAGGAGGTCAACCCACACACAAACACATCCATAACAATTATTTAATATTACCCTTATTAAATATCATTTTAACCTTAGCCTAGCCTCTCTGTCCATATCATGAATTTATTTTGTTATTCTATTTTGATTTGAGTTGGGTTACCGAAATATGTAACGTGACAAATGACAACCCATGATCCACTGGCATCCGGAAACACGGGAGTGACACTCAGCTGACTCGTGGGAATCCAACCCAACGAAAAAGTATACATTTCCAACATCTCTTTATACTCGCTTTTAACTTCTAGGGCGGGAGATAACTCACAAAATCGAATCACTCATATGCCAAACTAGCGCTTGCATCCCACAAATCCATTCCTCTTCCTCTTGGTGCGTCCAATCCCAGATCTACTTTCGTATTCCGTTTTCTCCAAATCTTCACGTAAATGCTCTTTTCCCCCTTTCGCTTTATTGCGATCTTGATCATCACACCTGGAGATATTTTTTGTGCACATGCAACGTCATTGTTTCCCGTCCGGGTTTTCATCTTTAAACCCTGTTTCATAAATAAATATCCCATTTTTCTGCATCCCATTCGTTGATGTAATCTGTAATCTAAATTTCTTGATACTCGCCTGGTTTTAGGAGTTCAAATAATCTAGTTTGGACTTGGTTGTAGTTTCCTGGAGAATCACGAAGAACTAACTTTTTAGGGGAAATAGGGCTAAACGGTAAATTAGAACAAAGTTGAGGAATTGGGGTTTACACTTCACAGTTCACCGGTGGTCATTTTGTCGCAAAGTGTGGTTTTGATATCTATTGATTATCACATATATACATGAAGAAAGCTTGCCCCAAAATATCATGATATTTTCGTATTCTTTTTGTTCTTTGATTTCAATATTGTGAAGTAACTGTGTTACTTTTTCATAAATTACAGGTTGTAAAAGCTAAAGATTGCTATACACAATGGGTTATATAGGTGGTCATGGAATCAATGCACTGCATAGATACAAATACAGTGGAGTTGATCACTCTTATCTTGCAAAATATGTCCTACAACCTTTCTGGACTCGATTTGTTACTTTCTTCCCTCTTTGGATGCCGTAAGTTACATATTACGTTTTTGGTTTCATGTATTTATAGTCTTTTATGTAGTAACTGACGGCTTTTTGTTTTCTTGCATTTGGTGGAAAACTCAGGCCTAATATGGTAAATATTTCCAATCATCTTATTCTGCCTTGATACATAATCTAAAGAATTCCCCTTTAATTTTGTTTACTAAAACATGTGTTTATCGTTTCAGATTACACTCATGGGATTCATGTTCTTGCTCATATCTGCAGTGCTTGGCTTTGTGAGTGCTTGAGCTTGATATTATTATTTTTTTTTTACTTTTTTACATGACATGTCACCTCATTATATGCCCGGCATAAAAAAAGTTGCTCCAGGAAAAATCTGGACATGCCATTGAGTTTTTTTCTTTATGGTAATTAATAAAATTTAATGTGTGAACTTTTTTTCTAATAGATATATTCACCTCATTTGGATTCTGCGCCACCAAGATGGGTTCATTTTGCTCATGGACTACTTCTATTCTTGTACCAGGTTTGTGACATATTGCGCCTCTAATTTAAAAAAATCCACAATTCTTAGAGACTAAGGATATGTTTGCTTAATGAATGTTTATTTATTTTTGGAATTATTACTTCATTGATTACTTACAACTTTCTCAAATATTTATACAGACATTTGATGCTGTTGATGGAAAACAAGCTAGAAGGACAAATTCTTCTAGTCCATTAGGAGAACTTTTTGATCATGGATGTGATGCACTTGCATGTGCCGTACGTATCTCCTCTTTTAATCCTTAATTCTACTTCTTCCGCCAGCTGGCATTTTCCATTTATCGTTTTTTTTTTTTTAATTTGTGATTTAGTTGGAGGCTTTGGCTTTTGGGAGCACTGCTATGTGCGGAAGATATACATTTTGGTTTTGGGTGATTTCAGCCGTTCCATTTTATGGTGCCACTTGGGAACAGTAATTACTCTTCACTTTTCACTATTCCTCTTTTTAATCACATGTCATTTTTTAAAGAATCTGATGACGTGTCATGCATGTTTCAGCTATTTTACCAACACTCTTATCCTTCCAGCTGTAAACGGGCCCACAGAGGGTCTCATGCTCATCTACATGGCACATTTCTTTACAGCTATAGTTGGTATGTAACATTCTCTTTTTGGTTTATTTTTATCAACAAAATTATTTCCTTAAATGATCATTTATATAATTTCAGGTGCACAGTGGTGGGCTCAGAACCTTGGGGATTCTATTTCCCTCTTCAGTTGGGTTCCGTTTATTAATGGTAAGATAAATTTTTAATCTTTGAAGTAATATCATAGAGTATATATTTTGCTGCCTTTGAATTTAATCATATTATTTTGTATACAGGAATCCCTACATATGGAGCTGTTTTGTTGTTCATGATAGTATTTGCTGTTATACCCACTGTCACATTCAAGTAATTAAATCTCTTTATTTTGATATCGAAAGTAATACGAAATAATGTATATATTAACACTGAAAAATACTTTAATTTCGATTTTACTTGCTGTATATTTCAGTGTACAGAATGTTTATAAGGTTGTGCAGTCTAGAAATGGAAGCATGCTAAATGCCTTGGCTATGGTAATTATATGCTTTCATGCATTCTGTTATTTTTTTATTGATTTTAAGAGACTTTGTTTGACGTTTGTTTTAATTTTCTTTTCATAGCTTGTCCCATTCAGCGTGCTATTGGTGGTGATTCTTCTATGGTACACATCTCCTCTGTATATATAACTAATTTTCTTTTATAAAATTCTTGGGGTGATTTTTTTATTCTGGTTTTTAGGGATTGTATGTCTCCATCTGATTTAATTGGGAACTATCCACACATGGTTGTGATGGGAACTGGACTAGCTTTTGGATTCCTTGTGGTAATGAATTTATTTTCCTTTTAGTTCACATTCAAATAAAATTACAAATTTATGAACTTGATGTTGGTATTTTTGTTGGCAGGGAAGGATGATTTTGGCTCACTTGTGTGATGAACCCAAGGGACTGAAAACCAGTATGTGCATGGTAAGTTCTTTTTAAATTTTGTTCAAAATTCCAACAATCAGATGAACTATAATTAATAATTGATTTTTGTTATATTTTTTGTTGTGAAATTACAGTCCTTGTTTTATCTCCCTCTTGGAATTGCAAATACGCTCACTGCCCTGTTAAACGATGGGTATGTAGTCTTTTAATGATATTTAAATTTTCACTCTTAGTTTGTATCGAATTGTTAATGATTTTATAAATTTTTGGCAGAATTCCATTGGTCGACGAGAAATGGGTTCTTCTTGGTTTCTGTATATACACAGGTATGGTGGTCATTTTATTATTTGAACCAAATCCTTGAACGATTTTACATGAATGAAGAATTTTATACGTATTGTCGAAAAGTAAATTAAAAAAAAACCATTGTTTTATTAAATCATTATTCACTTGTTTTTTGTATGTGGTCTTGAAACGTGTTTGTGCTCATTGCAGCTGCACTGTATCTGCACTTTGCGACATCTGTCATTCATGAAATAACAACAGCTCTTGGAATATACTGTTTTAGGTAACAAAACCTCCATTATTTAACTCATTTATATTTTATGTGTTGACTTTTTGACGCTAATTATTTGGCTGAAATTTCCAGAATTACAAAGAAAGAGGCTTGAGACGTCCTCGTGTTCCATATGAAGATCATTTTGTGTCTCACTTGTATCCATATGGTGCGGTATCTTATAAATGTAGCGTAGTGTTTAGATGCAGACTTTTTGTTTTTTTGTACCTGATTATAATGCAGCTTATTTGGGATTTTTTAGACATTTTAATCTAAATAGCTTAGAAAGTTTCCATATGTTTTTTTAGTACCATATCCTCCATGTCATTTATAGATCTTATCCTTAAGTTGCTTTCTGCATATTCCAATGTTAATCGAACCAAAACTGATTACAGACCAGAACATGATCATATCTCAAAGGATTCAATTATGAAGATTGTGCAATTGATATAACATTCTTTATTCGTAAACGATCAATGAGTCTTTCCAGTCACGAATACTAGTTTGGGGTTCCTATGAATTCGTAAAAGTATATAACACATTCATGTCATCTTATTATATAATAAAAGGCAACTAACTTTGATTAATTTTTTTTATTAAATATGACTACACAAATTTTTAGTTCCGTTTATTTTGGTTAATCCATGATATGTAATAGATAACTAACAAAAAATGGTCTTCGTCGGCAAAGGTTATCGACCATAATAAAATTACGGATTACTAACAAATTTGATGCTATCATAATAATGGTCTTCTTTAGCAAATCCTATCAACCAAAATTGAATAAAATAAATTTGTAAGCTTGTAACTTGAAGGTGAACTAAGTTTGTTACATAAAATAAGAAAATGACCAAAGTTGGTTAACGTATTTCATGACTTCTGTCCCATAATAAATTTGATTATATATTTAATTCACATTGTATATTTACCCTTATATACTATCGTCTAGATTAAGAATCGATGTCATGATGCATGTGGACACACAAACATCATGATCTTCACTTCACTTCTAATACAAGTACCCGCTGCATCTTCCACTTTCACTTTACACCATATTCCGCAACACAGAAAGTCATAACCACCACCCATCATGCATCTCCATTTCCCCTATTACTTTCTATACATTACAACAATAAATACAAAAAAATAAATAAACGATATGCATAATAAAACCCATCGATACAAAAAAAAAAAAAACAAAAAAAAAAAACATAAATGATCTTTATAACATACATGTTAAATAACATCCTTTTTAACTGTCGGTCAATACCTAATACCTTTGAAAAGAAAGGTGTCATGGTGCATTATTGAACTTCAATTCCTTGAAGTTGTGGTAGCAATCGTGCTCAAAACCCACCAAATTACCCTATAAATTTTCACTCTCATCCAACAGTATACCCCATGGCTATAACCATGTTTCCTAAAATCTCACTTTTGTTCGCTATTTTCATCTTCCACTCCGCCATTAACCAACCGTCGTCAGTTTTTGGCTCGGATCCCGATCCACTTCAAGACTACTGTATACCGTCGAATCACACCCACCTATGCAAAAACTCCTCATCTATCACTGTTGACGACTTCGTCTTTTCCGGCATCAAACATCCTGGACAATTCACCAACAAATTCTCCGGGGTGCCGGTCTCCTCCACCGTATTCCCGGCGCTTAACACGCTCGGAATGTCTCTTGTCAGAGCGGACTTCGAGGTAGGTGGGATTAACGTCCCACACTATCATCCTCGAGCAACGGAGGTAGCTTATGTTCTCGAAGGCAAGCTATATTCTGGATTCGTCGACACAGGGAACAAAGTGTTTGCGAAAGTGATTGAGAAGGGAGAGGTGATGGTTTTCCCTAGAGGAGTGTTGCATTTTCAGATGAACGTTGGGGATTCGCCGGCCACCGTTCTTGGGAGCTTTGACAGCCAGAATCCAGGGTCGGTGAAGCTTCCGATAGCCTTGTTTGGATCCGACATCGACTCAGAGTTGTTGGAAAAGGCGTTTGGATTAAAGCGTAAAGAGATTTCAAAGTTGAAGAAGAGATTTGGGATTAAAAAGGAAGAATAGGTAAGAGTTCGAGCAATGTATTCTATTCTTTACATTTTTTCTTTAATCTTTGAATAAATAGGATGAAGAATTATTGATGTACTTTTATGATATTAATTTTGCTAGAATGTTTCATAATTTAGATTCTTGATTAAAATGTGTACTCTCTCGAGCCGAATTCAAGCTCACTGGATTTCAGATGGCTCATGAACACGATTAACAAACAAGACTTAACTTTAAAACTGGAAGTATGAAGGTAAATATATATGAATACATACGTGATGTCTCATGTTTAAAACTAAACATTAATATTCTCGAAAATAACGATTTAATCTCTCATGACCCGGTTAATAGGAATTACATACCTTTAAATGTGTCAATGAGCTAGAAAGATGGATCAATCGATGATTTGGTCTACTTTTAATCCATGATCCAATTAAATTGTTTAGATATGATAATTTTTTAAAACAACTTTATTGAGGGTGTAATTTACTAATAAGAGTTTGGCAAATATGCTAAGAAGGTTACTAACGGTTAAACAAGTTGAAAGTGAATAGTCTTAATTAATTTCATAAATGGTTTTATATCAACTATCAGTTATCATTATTTAATATACATTTATTAACACACGTTACATAAAAGGTTAGAAAAACGAGAAAATATTGACAAATCAACTCGATCTCAAAAAACATCCATTTTGACCCTTAACCAACTCATTCCATGCATACATTTTGACATCTATAAAATGGACATTTATGGCACTCATCAACGATAAAAAAAATAATGATATAATCCACAAGTTCGATCTAATTCGTTCGTCATGCTCTTGTTAATGAAAGTCTTTTCACGAGTTTACAACAAACATAAATATATACGATTCAAATTGCCACACAACTATCCATAAATCAAAACACTCAAATATATCATAATCGTGCGACACATTCGTTATGTTCAAATGAAATACAACATTGTTTATTTTAGTTTTTTACAAGTTTAATATTTATTTTCTTTTATTAGTTTTCCATCTTGATTAATTTTTTACCTTTCAGTAATCATTACTCACAGTAATTAAACTAGTTTCCGGTCAAAAAGTGACCAGTTATATATTTTATTAAACCATGTATCAATATAAGATCCAATGGTGTTATATGGTAATATGGCATAACTAAGTAACTAACTACATATGCTGAAGTCCTGTTTAAAAAATACACAAAGTAGATCGTTATTCAGAACCCAAGAGCTTAAGAAACGATAAACAAACCAAACCAACTAATTAACTACCAATAAGATAAAGTTACGTTGCTAATAAACCGTCATAATACATAATCTTAATTAACTTAATCTAATAAAATTCTCAAAGCATAGCATTTAGCATTTCGTTCCATATATCAGGAACCCCAGGCAAGCACCAGTGGCTACAATCAGCCGAACCATGGTCTGACCCGTGCTGCTTCTCGGCTCCAGCACCACCAGATTCTGCATAAACCGATGGGTGCCCATCTTTTCTCAGAGCCGACATTGCAGTTATGTCTTCCAAATAAACCGGAAATCTCATACTTTTAATCACGCCTTTAAGCACCATCATCTCTTCTGGTACATGAGGATGACTAGCATACCCCAATGGTTCGCTTTGCCTGTAGCACTTCCAGCCATTGTCCCTGTACGATTTTCTTTGCGTAAGGTACAACGTCTTATGCAGAAAGTACAACAACCAATGTAATGTTTGTTATTGAATAATACATATATACCTGTTATGCCGGGGTGACATGCTCCGGAATATGACCCGAGATTGACGTGGATCGAGGTTCAAATCGACCCATTTTGCCCATGTTCGAAGCCCTCTTTGGTACGCAACCATTCGGTTCATATCTCGGGTTATATGATTTCCGTCCATAAGTAAGTCCCACCTGAAAATATCGATTAAATTGGATATATTGAATTGTACTGGACAAATAATATTAGTGAATTGGGTACTAGTTTCTTACGATGTCCACTTGTCGGAGTGGGTCCACCAGTGTGCCGAATCGAAAACTAACACGTCAGCAGCCCTCCAATACTTGGCATTCTCTTCTATTAGATCCAAATGTAGAATCCTCTTGTTTCCAGGCCCTTTCTTCAGTTCAACCAAAAGTGGTGCCCAACAAAATTCAATCGCTGTCTCAAAATCCTGTACAAGAATACAATGCACAAGTTACAAGTACATCTCCTTTCAGGTCAAACATCATGTCAAAGTAGTAAATAATATATATTCATCGATAACTTATACGGTACAACTCGTTGCTGCATACTAACAGTAACACAATTCAACATGCGTCAATGAGTACTATACAGCTTGCTACTGCACGTTTGGGACGTGATTCAACGGGTTTTTACCGGAAATTTCTAACATGGGTTCAAGTAGAATGTCTCACCAGGGCGTGGAAGGCCATCGTAGGGCCCGCATACGTCACCGTTTTGCGATCGGTCGGCACCACCGATTCAACTAAGCAAACAAGAGACTCCCATTGGTTTCTCATTATGGAATCACCAACTAGCATTATCCTTTTCCTTCTCATTCTTCCAAGAAACTCCAAAGCATCAAATCTGAAATATTTCCATCAGTTCGACTGTAATGTACAGCTTTTGTTGCGTGAAGTACAACACAGTAAAAACTCGGAGTAACTTTTCAATGAAAAACGAGTGGAAATCTAAATGCATACCTAGGAATGTTGCAACCGTGCGGTTTCCATCTCCACTTCTCATAATCGGAATCCGGTCTTCCGTTTTTTTGACAAGTAACCCTGGTACTAAGATACGGGCAAGTGGCTGCATCATAAAGCGGATATGTCTGATCATACACCCATTTTCCAGACGTGAAATCGCATTTTCTTAGTGAATCGTGACGACTTTGGACCATGTTGATCTCCTCATCGTTGTTATCGTCGAGCCATGACAACTCCTCGATGTCGAGTTCCGACGAAATGGTCAGTTTAAAGAGGCTAAGGAGCAATGAGAAGACAAGGAAAGACAAAAGGATTGAGGAGGAAGCCATTAAGGTTAAAAGATGCACATGAAATGGTGGCATATAGAGAGAGTCAAGCGTATATTTGCAAGTAGGGTCACTTTGTAATGAGTAATGTTCAATTTAGGCATGACATGCGGTGAATTTGACTCTTAAATTGTACCGCGAATTAGTTAATTACTATGTAAATGATCGTAACTTGTGAAATTAATAGTTATTTATAAAGGAAAATCTTCAATAAAATTCTATTATTTTAAGTTCATTTATAAAAAAATTTCAAAATTAATTTTATTTACAAAAAATAACAACATACCGGCTTACGCATCCGGCTAACGTATTCAGTTTAGCATTTTCATCCGGTTTACCAGGTTTCCTAGATTGATAATTTTCAGTAAAGTCCCACAATTTTTGGTCAGTTTATGAAAAAAAATCTCAATGTTAAATTTTTTTTACACAAAATAATAAGACTTTTCATAAACAGACCCAAAATAATGAACTTTATTTGGGATTTTCAATCTAGGAAACCTGGTAAACCAAATGAAATGACTAAACTGAATACGTTAGCCGGTATATTGTCACTTTCTGTAAATAAAATTAACTTTGAGATTTTTTCAGAAATTAACCTAAAATAATGAGACTTTATTGAAGATTTATCTTAAATTTTAATAAATACATTGTTGAAAATAATTATGTTATTGAAAATTAACTATGACATAATAATTTTAACACTAAATTGATAAATACAATTACAACTATTTTGACTAATATTACTAATTAGTTTTATCTACGACTTGTGTACTAATTAAATTAAACATAATTCTTAATTTAATGTTACTTTTAACTATTTTTATGATTAATTAATTTAAAATTCACTTATTTAACAATTTTTTAATTTTGATGATGATGATTGTTTAATATATCAAAAATTGTTATTGTTTATTAACAACTACTTATTATCATTAAAAATTTATTGATACTAAAACAATTAAAATTTTGTGGGATAATTAAATAAAATAACTATAAATGATTTAGAGGTTATATATATTTGAATACAATTATAAACCTCTTTAATTCATTCATTTATTTAATTATGTTAGTTATATATTTTCGTTTTAGTCTTTTAACTTGCAATAAAAACTAACAAAATCTAACAAATCTTTGAATAAATAAGTAAAAATATATAGTCTAAAAAATTGAGTTGTTTGGTAAGCAAAAGAAATATTTATCTTGATTCCATATAACATTCAATTAATATGATAAATTATTTTTTTAACATGGTACTTTTAAATTTACCAATAATATATATATATATATATATATATATATATATATATATATATATATATATATATATATATATATATATATATATATATTATTGTACTTATAGCCAAACTATTAAAGTCACTAATTAAAGTAAACATATTAGATTAGTAATTATAAAATGATAGTTACAAATAAGCAATATCTAATTTATTTTTTGGATTTAGCAATATTTTTGAATTAAAAAATTAATTATATTATGTTAAAAAATAAATTATAGTTAATATCAAAATTAGAATAATAAAGAGTTAACATTGAAATAAAATACTAAATATTAAAATCATTTAATATATTAATTAAAAATAAGTTGAAAAGCTAGAGGTTTCAAAAGAATATTGCTAGAGTAAAAAATGATTCTTTTATAATATATATATTAGGCGAATTCCCGCATGTTGTGCATGAATTAATTTATATAGTTAAAATAATAATTATGCATTTTTTATTAAAAAATATCTAAGTTGTCATTAACTATGAAATAACAATTTTATATAAGAAATAAAAAGGTTGACATATCGCTAATGAATTATCTTTTATCAGGATATTCGTTTTAACAGAATCAGAAAATAAATAAATTTTTTGTTAATTCGATATCATAATAAATAAAAAATAACTAAATTTTATTAGATAATGGTAAAAATAAGAGAATGAGCTAAATAGTCTAGTTAGAAGGTGGCTTGTGGAAATGTTCTTTTTGACTTATTGATATTTTTTTTAATTATAAAATAAGAACTTTAATACATATGGATCTTTGAACAAACCAACACAATAAATTAAGCGACTATTAATATCCGTACTAAGAAATCAAACCAATAAACTAGGGTTCATCTACACCAAGCGAAAGCATAGATTGTTTAGCCCATAATTAGAACAACATAACAGTAAGATTTAGAAAACGAATGCAAACATAATGATTTTAACAAACCAATTGCTCCTATGTCCTATCTGTCACACCCCCACGATGGCGGAATCGTCTAAGGGCGGAACCGTCTGAGGGTGGAACGGGACATAGTATCACAACCATTGCATACATTGAAACATAAGTAGATAAACAACCATCATATATTATAATTGGAAAGTTACATTGTTCAAACAGTATTGTTTCAACCCAATTACAGTATGATAACAAAATAAGTAAAAGAGACGTCTTCGTGTCCCATCCCAAAAGGTTAGTCGGACCTGACTAATTGTTACCTGATAATACAAGTAATTTTGCAAGTGTCAACATTACGTTGGTGAGTTCATAAGATTTTTGTAGTGAGAAATTTAGTCATTCATTTGTGAAAGCCAATAATGTATGTACCAAGAAAACATTATTTTTTTTAACGTTATTGTAGTTTTAAAACCAGAAAACACTTGAAAGTAAAACCGTACTTATATGTATGTTGTCGAAATGTAGTTTTAATTTCCATAAAACCCGTATGTATAAGTAAAATTGTACTTATATTTATATTTTGAATAAATGTAGTTTTAATTTCCATAAAACTCGTATGTATAAGTAAAATCATACTTATATTTATATCTTGATTAAGTGTAGTTTTAATTTCCATAAAACTCGTATGTATAAGTAAAATCATACTTATATTTATATCTTGAATAAATGTAGTTTTAATTACCATAAAACTCATATGTACCATTTTTCCTTGTAAAATATAGTATTTGAATACAGAAAATCCAATATTTTCTTATAAATGTATTAAAGTCTTAAAAACCCAAAGACTAAAAATGTATAACGTAGTTTTTATCATAGTGTAGAAGTATTGTAAGCGGTAGTATTGTAACCCAAGAAAATCCAATATTTTCTTATAAATGTGTTCAACTCTTAAAACCCAAAGACTAAAAATGTATAACGTAGTTTTTAATATAGTATAAAACTAATTAAAAGAATGTTCCCACGTAAACTAAATGTATCGTTGATTTCCCATGTGAGACACCCTATAACCATACTGAGACCATGCATGCCTGCTTCGATGTTCTTCAGACGTCGGACTGTTAGACAATTGTCACCTCAGACCTGCCGGTCTAGCTGTAGCTAACATCTTAGGTGCGGGGTTGTCAATCCCGTATAGATCTATACACAAATATCACGTTCTTTTACCGAGACTCTGGTTATAAATTCAGGACTTATAATATGTACTTAATTAAGCACTGTGAAGACCCATCTCACATAAATGTATGTATCAACTTGTTTACGTAAAATTTGTATATAAAAAACCCTTGTATTGTCCATTATCATTTTTCCCATGATAATATAGTAATGTATAATAATTATATATTTTTATATAATTATTTTGTCTTGTTCAAAATGTCATAATAACCCTTGTGTCCATAAACTATTACTATAATAGTTTATATTTAGTATTCCATTGTAATAAGCATATATTTACGAATATGTGTGAAATAACTTATTTAGATGGTTATAATCATATTTTAAGATATTTCCCACAAAAATGGTGTAATAACTTGGTTATAACCATTTTTGCTAGAAAAATCGTATTTCCGGTCACAAAAACGTAGTTTATACTAGTTTTCGTTTTTGTGCCTTTTCTTTTGAAGATCTAGCATTTTTATATGCAATATGTTTATAGATTTGTAACTTTTATTTAAACATATTACATCATAGTATTCATAATACTTAGATCTAACAATATTTCATGTCAAAAACCTTTTTACACAAAAACTCGTTAAAAACTTGTGTAAATAATCGTTTTTAGTGTGTAAACTTGTATTCTCCAACTAAAAGCTTGGAAAATATGAAAATGAGGGGTATGAACTCACCTTTGATGCGTGCTTTAGCTAGAAATAAGGTTGTTCTTGCGAGATTTACGGTAGGAACCTAGATCTAAGCTTTGAAGCTCGAAGGACCCTTGGACAAAGTTATTACCCAATGGTTTTACGTAGATGTTAGTGTGTGTAAAATGAATAAAAGTTGTGTAATAAGGTTTAAAATCACTAGAGGAAGCTATCTTACCAAAAATATGTGAAATACACTTGAAAATGGTGGAAGGTGGTGGAGATGAGTGGCCGACGGTGGTATGTGGTGGTGGTGGGTGTTTGAGAGGTGATGGGGAGAGAGTGAGGGAGCTGAGGGTAGAGAGAAAGAGATGAGAGTGAGTTTGTGTTGGGTGATTTGATTAAATGAAAATTTCTAGTCTTTTATGTGATTTAATGTTAGATTTTGACTTAATTAGTTTTAGTCATAGGCTTCTAGTCTAGCATCTAGCTTTTGACTTATGATTTTGCATTGGGAAGGAGGGTAATCAGCCGATTGGGGGGGGGGGGGTGCGGGGGTAGGGGTGGGTTTGTTTTATAATTATGTCATTCTTTTATATAAAAATAAGTAGTTTTTATAAAATCGTAAAACGTTTTCGCGTAATTTTATGAGTTTTTGAAGAAATGATGTTCTAAATAAATATTATGTATAAAAACATTGCTAAACATTTATTTAGATTGAGTCGTAGTTTGTTAAACGATGAGATACGCGTTTAAGCGCAATATTCTTCTGATTACCCGATTTTCAGCATTTTACCGAAAAATGTATTTGACTTTGAAATTAAATACTAGATAGTATTACGCTTCATAATATATGATTTGTTATTCCTTATTTGATGTTGAAGGCACCACGTTTAGTATTTTGGGTTCAAACTCTGTGTACATTTATCCGTTCACAGCGGTTTAATTGTTGTAACTTTCACATACGAACTCCGTTTTCGACGTTCTATACATCTACAGGTTCGTATTCACGAATACATCGTTTTATGAATATTATTATTCTAAAAATAATAATTGTATGATTATCGAATTTTTACGCTATAGTAGTTTATTATACGTATTTTGAGCGTTTACTCGATAATTGATTGGAATCAGCGTATGTAGTATTATAATATTTTATAATACATCGTAAAGGTTCTGAAAAATTATATTTAAACATGTGGATTAACGTACGCTTCGTTTGAATATGGTTGCCTTTTGTTGACCAAATTTACAATTGTCACACTATCTTTCAATATCTTGTTTGAAATCCCTCATCCAGGCTTGAAATCGTCTTTAGGAGCTCCTTATGAATCAGAAAACGGGTTTGGAACTGTGTAGTATTAGATTATCTCCTCCTAGGATCGAAATTGATCTATTTATAATTTATTTTAGCCGACATAAAAATGTGCCGCGTAGGTGTGGAGAACGCATTGCTTTGGCTTCGGCCTTTATATAAACTCGATCCATGATATCTCATTATCCTGCAATAGCCCGTGTAATTAAGGTTTATGCGCCGTATACGCATGCTTCCAACAGTTCTTCATCCGACTCTTTATTCAGCTCATTTTACTCATTTTTTGCTTGAATATGCCTTTAAACCTGCACAGTGAGATTTTTAAGCTAATTAGTTTGCTCATATTCTGCGTAAAACACAACTTAAATTACTTGATATTGCATGCAATATATAACTAATTAGAGCAATAAGTTAAAAGTCAATAAGTTAAAAGCCACCATAATCCCAAACAAAAAGTATCTTTTTGTTTCATTTGCTTATATTCTGCATAAAACACAACTTAAAGTACGCATGAAATCTATAACTAATTAGAGCAATATCGTTTATAATAATGCATTTTATACATTACATTATATGCAAAAATACTTATAACAAAGCAAAAATACTTATAAATACACTAATATATGCACAAATACCCTAAAGCATGCAAAAAATACAACATTAAATACAAAAAACATACATTATACGAGGGTTGATGTATATGTAACAAAGTCTACATCATTAATCCAAAAAACGATTACAACCCAAATGGTTAAATGATGTTGTGTGTGGAAGATGCCGAGTTCTCTAGGTCTATTTTTAAGTTAAATGCTCTATGCTGACTTGACAAACCACGTCAGCCTACATGAAGACGTGATGTTAGCAAACACATAACATTTTCAATAGTTGTCTACGTATTAAAAAACGATAAACCACATATACCGACGGCCTAAATTTGTATACTCAAAATAATTTTTAGCTTTCAAGTCAAATTGATATGGCCCACATTCACCCACCGCGTCATAAATGTGTCTATTAGGTCCAACATCTTTTCATCCTCAGTCAAGAAAATTTTCTCATACGCTATTTCTACTTCTTAATTTAAAGGAAAAGTGGATATATTTCAAGACGTTCATACTTAGAATTATAGCGTATAACATATATAAGTTTTTATAGCATACGACATATGTAACCTTAGCTTTTTTAAGTTATCATATCACTTCCACTGTTAAATTTAAAATAACATTCATCAATTTGATTTTTTTCAATTTAATTTATTGTAATTGTGTGTATTTGACTATTTTCTCTACATTGTATATTTTAGTTTTACATATCTTAATGTTAGAATATATTTTATTACGTTTTGTCAGAAAACCATATCTGAAAGTTTTATATTCTTCACATACTAAAGAATATACATTCTTTTAAACTTTTATCGAGGTAGTACTACAGAGACTTATCTTTACATACTATGAATATATGTTTTTCCCGATATATTAAAAAATGGTTTTTAATATTTCAATAAATCAAAAGAATTAATAAAAACATTTTTTTCGATAGCTTATCTATAAGAAAGAAAGTTGTTTAAGGGTTTTCCGCCAAAACATTTATTTTGTTATTCAGTCAACGTTGCAATTTACTTTCACTTTCAAGTTGAAGTTCTTTTTATGCTATATATACATTTTAATTATTTAACAATTATTAATTATAACACGTATTGCTTAATATTCTTATATGGAGACTTTTTTTAAGAAGTAAATATTGATTTATGGTTAATGTATAATCATATGAAATTCATTTAATAATTAAGTTCATTATAAATTGAATTGATTTTTTCAATTATCTGTATAAAAAAGATTTCAATTTTAAGTTCACACGACATAAAAGGGAATGGTGAATTTTCAATCACAATAGTAGAAAAGCAAACAGTGATAGCTATTATCCTTTATCATGTTAGAATGTGCCTTATGGCCCCAAGATGAAAAAAGATAACGCTTGAACTTGGCAAAGTGCAGTTTCTTGGAATACAAATACTTTGATCGTATGCATTGAGCCCACACATCTACTATAAGAAAGTAATTGGATTTTGAGAACATTTGTGTTCTAATTTTGGTAAATATGGGTAACAATGTACATGTCGTCACATTGCTTCAGGGATGTCAACTTGTTGTGTCCTATTTTTTTTGGATTAAGAGGTTTCATGCAACACCCTTTGTTTTGAAATTTATATCCACTACGGGAACAAGAATATGTACCATGATTTGGAATTAAAATATTGGTTACCCGACATGAAACATGATGTGCGTAGGTATGTGAAGCAATGTGTGACTTGCTTACAAGTCGATGCAAAACATCATAAACCTAATGACATTTTGCAATCTCCGAAGATCACAATATGAAAGTGGGATGACAATATAATGAAATTCATCACTTAATTGTTGAAAACTTTCAAGAGCAACAAAGTCATATTGATTGTAGACATGTGGTGAGCCGTTTGAAGAAAAACACAAATTTTCAACCTATTTGGGAGTATTAGTGTATCCTACATAGGTGCGATGTCACACCCTGATCCTTGGCGGAATCGATCAAGGCGTGATATATTGTTCAAAGTCTCATGACAACTATGTTATAATATGATTAGATTCAATTAAGTACTAAGTATGCAAACAAGATCCACAACATACAAATACAAATCCAAATACAACAACATTTATTACATCAAATTTAAATAGTCTTGTGGGTTTCTAAGGTACACCCTACTTTTCATCAACTTCATTCTTCAAATCTGCATCATGGGTAAAAACAGGTCAACTACGAGAGTTGGTGAGTAATCTAGTTTTATTAAAGAAAATTGTGAGTTTGAATAATTTAAAATTTGTTTTCTTTTGAAGTTGGCAAGCAAGTGTTATTAAGATAACAGTTTATAAATCAAAAATTGATTAACAAATGATAACAACAACAATAAGTCCTCACCCTATATATACATATATATGTGTATATATATATATATATAGGATGGAGCATCTAATCATCATACACACACAACCACGTGCGATCAATCACCTTAGCGTCCCAAGGCGGGGTGGTCAACCCAATAGCGCTATTATTGTCCATAACGTACCTCAAGAATACGGGCATAGTCATGAAGATTAGACTAAAAATGATAATGCACTACAAGTACATGTAGCGTAAACAAACAATAATTATACAAATAATGATTCAAGTATAAATGTCCCAACAATGTCTCAATTGTGATAAAATAATAAAATGAAGTTGAAAACATATTAGAACCACATGATACACCCCAAAAGTATTGAAAATTATAAAATATGGGGTAGATTACTCACATTAGTCCAATAAGGAATGCGCGTGTTGTACGATAGACGGCTCGAGTCAAAATGTCGTAGAACCTAATATAATTAATAGTTTTCGCTTAGGAATCGATAAACGGGAATATAGTATTAATAAAAATAATTAGACACATATTCTTATATTAGATGAATTAACAATATCCAAATTTTGTTTTGAATATTAATGTATTCATATGTTAAATGAATTTTAAATTGAATTAATTACTTTGCTTAATTAATTTATATCTTCACATTAGGCAAGATTTTAGTAATTTCTTATTAAAATAATAACTAGTCAAGTTATAAGTATTTACAGATTTTATATATTATAAACAATTATTTATATGAAATAATCATTAAAAATGCATTTTTACATGCTTAGATATTTAGGAAAATGGTTTTAAATACTAAACAGTAATGAAACATTCTGAAATTATCAGAAAATCATTATTTCATAAAATAGTAATTACCGTATAATTTTCATATTTTTCTTAACTGCTTTAGTATTTATTTAGTATTTTAATAATTAAACCACAACAAAATTCGGGAAAAATAATAAATGATTCCCAAAAATTCTGGAAAATTAACCATAGTTTTATAACATTATATTGAGCCTACGGTAAATATTTTGGATATTTTGGACTATGAGAAGTATTTCTTATGTTTTTCATTATTAACTAATCAATAAAATCATAAATAATAGGAAAATATTAAGAGAAATTCATTAGACTTTTTATTTATGATTAAAATGTTATATATGATATTCTGATAAGGTTTTATAATTTTTGGACATGTGTAGCTGTTTATTATCAATTTAAACCATTAAATAATAATTAAATCAGGAAAAATAAGCAAACATTCTTAAAAAAATCTGTAAATTTTGTCATGGAGTCTTTAAAATGTTAATAAGGTGCGAAAAATATAAAATCTAGTTTTTAACATACATAACTATATTTTGCAATTTATTTATCTACAACAAAATAAAATACAAAATAAGCATCAAACTGTAATATAAATACATGAAACTTTATAAATCCACTTTACTCAATATATGGATTGTTCCAAAATTTTCCCAGAATGTATTGACTGCAAAAAGTATTTTATGTGAATTATTGTCATATTTTATTGCAATACTTATAGTAATTCAATAAAAATAAGTTATTTTCTGAAAATTTTCAGAACTTCTTATTTTATTGATGGGATCCTGAGAAAAATCATGTTTATGCATAAAATGAGTTTTAGATAGTTTGGTGGATTTAATTTGTTTCATTCATGAATTTGAGACTTTTAACAACATACCTTGATGAATGCTTCAAGAGGGATGAAGATTTGAGTATATTGGAGTGTTCTTGGCTGAAATATGAAGATTTCTAGGAGGAATTTCGAGATTGAGAGTGAGAGAAAGAATAGATATGGTTTGAGTGGTGATGAGAATAATGTGTTGAGAGAAAAATGAAAGGAAAGATGATGAGAGGTGTGAGTGGGAGACAATGGGAATAACTTTTGGCTTTTGGTGGTCTTCATAATTTCCCATTAGCACAAGCATCTCTATGTAATACACTAACTAATATAAAAATTTTATAAAATTTAATGTAGAGTTTATAAAAATAGAGTTTTATAAAAAAATAGGTTATTATTTGATTATAACAATCTACTTTGATTTGAAGTTTAATTATAGCATTCAAGTTTGATTCTTTTAATTTAATTAGAGCATCATATTTTGATTTGATTTTAATATGGTATCATAATTTAATTTGATTATAGTTATAACGTTATACTATGCTATATTGCTATTAACGTCAATTTATATCGTATTGTATGAGTTTTGATCCTATTAGCGTCAAGTAAGCTCGAGTAGGGTTTATTAAATTTCCAATTGGGTTGGGTTGACCCGAATCCATTTTAGGCGGATGTCACATGCGACATGGTCTTATAGGTTTGTATATATGTTGGAGTCTCCCTTCTCTCCACAAGGGCTCTTTTGGAGAGACACTATTGGGCTCCACATATATTTACATGGTATCAGAGCCAGTGTCCCGCACCTTGTAACCTCATCGAGCCTACGTCTCTGAGGGGGAGTATTAGTGTATCCCACATAGGTGTGACACGGTCTTATAGGCTTGTATATATGTTGGAGTCTCACCTCTCTCCACAAAGGCTCTTTTGGAGAGACACTATTGTGCGGGAGAGTTTTCATAAATGAATTTTAAGGTGACTTCAAACATCGATTATCCGTCTTAAACCGATGGTCAGATTTGCCAGACCATCCATACTTTGAAAGAAATGTTAAGATTGCGCTTAATCGAATTTGGTGACAATCAGGATCTATATCTATGGTTTGTATAGTTTGGATATAATAATATCTTTTTTTAGTAGCAAGCAAATAAATGCAGCTTTTTTTAACAGCAAGCAAAGAAAGGCATACAAGAGTTTCATACTCATGACCCTCACACCATTTGTATAGGAGGAGGAGTCACCTGCTTGAAATGAAGCGCCCCACGTGAATGGGGGAGGGTGAAACTAGAAAATTCTCAATTCGGTAACCTTGTCCCTCACTCTAATATGAATAGGAGAAGGGGCATCGTGTCAAATTGCAACGCCCCACATGAAGGGAGGGGGATACCCAAGTATATTATTCCAAGATTTTGGGTATCTAATCTCAAAAATTTTACACTATGTCCCACCTTAGAGATAAACCCCGAGACAAATCTTCTATGGTCTGCAAGGAGGGTTAGCACGCATAATTAAAAGACGATAGATAGAAATGGGAGTACCTGGATCGATGTCTCGCTTCTGCTTTCGGTGTTCAACTTTGGATATAAGTGAAGTCGATTAAATACTATTTGCCAAATGTAACACCCCATTTTCACACAAAATTTTTTTTCCCATTAAGACTTTATAATACAAAACATTTAGTTATACATATGGGGTATTACTATTCCGCATCATTACCACAATTTAAATATTTTGTTACATGCTTGACACAACGAAACTACTGTTCCACGCTCGACTCTTCTAAGTCCTTTCCTGATCACTGAGTACATAGTATTAAAAAAATATACGTAAGGCATAAAGCCTCGTGAGTAATATGGGTTTAGACCCAAAATAATTTCTCATATTTCAACCATTCCAAATTTGCTTATTATTTAATTTCCTATGAGCGCACCCATAGGTATTTCTTTTCATTTGAGAGCACATTCCTACGAGCGCACCCGTAGGTTTTATACGAGACGCACCCGTATAACTCCTCCCTCGACAACATGAAACAAATTCATCCATCAAGGTACCAATTAGACAACTACTTCGCGACGGGAGGTACCATCCCAGTAGTGTCTTTTGACCACCCCTACCGCAGCAGGCCGTGATCTTTATCCGGATACTTCTCAACTCATCGACATGACTCAATCACCTTATTAATTCCTTGTATTTCTCATTTATCTTTTGTATACATTATACTTACTATTTCATAGTATCATTTCCAATTTCACAAAACCATTTCCAATTCCATAAAGCCATTTCCATTTCCATTAAACCATTTCAAATTCCATAAAACCAATTTGACTCCCAAAACATTTTGTATAAAACTTGTTTTGCTATGTACTCAAAAAATCCACATATCACTCACCTTGGCTAGTTAAAGAAGTCTAACTAGGATCACTTCTTCCCGTTGTGTTTTCCTTTCCTTCAACTTTACTCCTTAATACCTAAGGAGTTCATTTAACATTCTAGTTAATACAAGCTAGGCCTTAGTAACACTTAAAGACATCTTAATCTACATCTTAATAGATTAATATCATATTATCAACTAATTTTTAGATTTTGACATCTAAGACGCATGGTCAAAGAATTGACCATAACTCCCAACTCAGAAACCCGAATGGCACAAACTTAGACATTCTGAAAAATAGACACAATACATGACAAGTCTCGAGAAGATACCGAGACTTGAATCACACTCTAAGACCTTAGAAAATAAGTGACAAGATTGACAGTGCAATCTGTCACAAATCTGGATTAACGGAGGAATCACCAATTCCATCCCACTTGGGAATGGAATCAAGGAAAACCCTCTTACATAGGCATACTAGATATAACCAAGAGACTATCCTCCGAAATTCAGACCCAAAAGACAAACCAATTAAGAATTAAAAATCACACAATATGAAGGAAATGAGAAGCAACATTTCTGTCACAACTCAGCATAGCTTGACAAGATTGGTCCAACAACCTAACTTCTGAAAGGAAATAAGTGAAGCCTTTTGGACGAGTTACACTACACATGAAGATAAAGCTCTCATCCAAAAATCAAACTAAAAGCATAAGCCAATTGAGAATTAAAAATCGTGTAACAAGGATAATGTGCACAGCTACAATTCCGGTTCAGTCAAAGAGAAGGCGTTGGAACCCTATCTTCCTAATGGAATTGGATCAAGCCCTCTGGATGGAACGCAGTAGACATGAGGATGACCTTCCCATCAAATTTTCAGACCTAAATTATGAACCATTTGGGAATTAAAAATCCCACAAGTTGACCTAGGTGTGCAGCAACCAATCTGTGGAGGTCAGATTGCACACACCAACGTCCAAACCAAAACAATGAACTGAGTCAACCCCTTTTGGTCAAGTATGGCTCATGACAAGGTTCTTCTCCACACAAAATTTCAGAACAATCCAGTGAACACACGATTTTACAAGAATTTCACAACACAACTGGATACAGAAATCATACTCATGGAAATCGGGTTCAAAACCCTAGAAAACGACCGAATGAGGTCTGGACCCCAACTGATGAACTGAAAAAGACATCCAGACAAAACCATGGGCACTGGAATCGCCTGATTTGGACATCGTATGATTTTTCTACGAATTATACAACATAGGACAGATTCCTGTCGAAAATCAAACCTTGAAACCCAAGCTTAGATCTTCCAACTTCCACTTCTACTTCTTGTATTCTTCAAAGATCAATCACCCTTCTCCAAGGCTCTAGAATCTGCTCCAAGTCTCTAGCAAATGAGAAATATGACATTTTCTCATATTTTATATTTCTCAAATTTACACATTGGTCCCTTGATTTTCAATTTTTGTTAAAAAATGGTACTAAGGCTAATATTTTTACAATCTAGATTTCATTTGTTACCAACTTAACCTCACATTACATTTTCTTAACATAATGGTCATTTTCATGTCAAATGACCATTTTGCCCTTTTTTTTGGCTAAATTTCACTATTCACACGTTACAAACCCGAACTTCACATAAATTAATATTATAACTTTTTATTATTATTTTACGGGTTCTTACACCAAAGAAGGTGAAAGAACCCAACGTTCTAAGTCAAGAGATCCTTTCTTAGCTCTGTTCATAACACAGATGAAGCTCAAGATCTAAATGTCTTTAAAAACTCTGGATGGTGGTGTGCAAAGGTCTCTGAAAGCCTCGAAATTTTGTGTTTTCGAGATCGACCACATCACCATGAAGATCATGGAATTCATCAGTTTCATTTCTGTAGGAGATCGATTTGGTGTCAATCCGTGAGCACTTAAATGGCCAAGTGAGAATGGTATAATGTTAGAGCGAACAATCCAAGATTTGATTTTGTTCCATACTTCTTGCACAAGAGGGCACCGGAGGAAAATATGGGAGCAGTCTTCAACTGCAGAGTTGTGACGTGCACGCAGAGGTCGTCATGCGGTCAAAAATAAGAAATAACCTAACATTCACTAATATAGTGGAGTCAGGGTCGATCCACAGGAGCTACGTGGTTAGCCTAGATGAGAGATTACCAACTAATAGTGTCACAGCTATAGTCGGATGAACTAATTTCTATCTTTCTACCTTGAAACACTATTCAAACACCCAAGCCAAGCTTAGCTATGTCCAAATGACCTAGTTACTTTCTGAACTCAGAAGTACATCTCTGAATCAGAAGCAATTGAAGGCATCCGAACTAGCAAAACCAAGCATAGCATAAACTAGCTAATAACTAGAGTTCTACTTGAACAATTACTAGCTAAGATTTAATGCTCAACCTAACCAAGTTAGCTACTGTTTTCAGCAAAGGGAAACAGTCCCAACCAAGTCACAAACAAAATCCACACACAAACAAACAATCAAGACACAAACTAACATTTAAAACACCGAAAAATCAATATTTAATGTAACCGAATGATCTCATTCACTCAAACCAATATCCAACATCAAATCAGTAACCAAACACTACTAAAAACAGAACCCTAAGCTGAAGGTCAATGGTTGTCACACCCAAAGATTCAACTCAAAGCTTACAAATGTTTAACTAAAATGAAATAAAATCTAAAACATGAAAATACCAAATGATGGCTTCTGAAATGGAATCCTCGAGTCAAAGAGCTTCTAGGTCGATGTTTACCCCCGGTCTTTGCTAGGGTTTTCGGCTGGAAATGCCTCTATTTATAGTTGCAAATTTCCCGTGACCGCGCCGCGCATAAGTGAAATCCGCGGCGCGCGTATTTATCCGTTCCCCGTTTTTTCGTCATTCAAATGTGTTCCACCGCCTTACGCCCGCGTCGCGCAGAAGATAAATCCGCGGCGCGCGTACGTCTTCTCTTGATTTTTCATTCTTTCCATACTTTTTCCTTTTGTACACCTTTAGTCCCTGTTTCTGTTCTTTTTCTCCAGACAAGTCCTGGCACGAAAAGTGAGAATACCCATGCATATTTGATATAATTTCACCAAGAACAGGGCTCAACAACGCCTAAAATACTTGATATCACTAGGCGTTGTCAAACACCCCACACTTGTGCCTTGCTTGTCCCCAAGCAAGAGAGTTTTTAACAAATTGTAATAGAGAATCGAACAATTTTTGATTGTGTTTAGTTTCAAAGTTTATTGCTCTTCGAGTTAGAATGGAATAGTTCGTGAAAACATAATTGAGTTGTTCTTTGGAATTCATGGCTTTCTAAAGAACCCTTGATTACAAACTTTCTGTCCACAATGAAGTGTACTTACTCGTTCAAATTCTAAAGGCCATTAAGGAATTGTCCATGACTTTCGATGTTGTCCGTATAGCGAGCTTTCAGAAATACCATCCCAGACCAGACGATCTTAGGTGGTAAGGTGCATAAGGCCCACCCATTTTAGACCTACCGGCTCGAACAACAAATGCCACTGACTGACTTTTCCTTCCTAAATTCCAATCCTAAAACGGCTCAATCTTCTAAACTCGTAGAACTCAACTTATTTGACTAACTAATAGTATGATCACAATTAAATAGTATTTCTTGAAAAATACTAATGCTATCACAATCACAAACCATTCATTTCAAAATTGCAATTCATTAAAAATTTTGAAAAAATATTGCTAAAAATTGAAAAATTGGTCAATTCCCGCAAAAAATTCAAAAAAAAACTACTCTTTCGACCGTCCACACCCCACACTTAAAACCGTACAACGTCCTCGTTGTACAAAATTATTTCAAAACAAGGGAGAAAGAGTTACCCCTTTTTGGATGATAGACTGCTTGGTGCTCAATATCACAGGTATAATTGCGTACAAATGGATCCTTGATTTCGTATTCTGGAGTTGTAGCGCTACAGTGAACGCGCCGGTGGTCGAGACAAGTGGAGGGGGCACGGTGACCCCACACTTGTCTGAGACAACTCCCTCTCAATTTGGTATATCATGCACAACTTATCAAATAAATTAAAACACACATGACAGAAAAATAATATACAGATAGATGTGTCATAAGTTTATACATATATCCCAAAAAATAAAAAGAAAGAAAGAAAAAGAAAAAGAAACATCAATCACTACCCGGTGGCCTGGAGGGTCCAGCCTCGTGATCGTGGGACCTGGCTGGGAATGGTCGGGGGTGTCTGCCCTGGACTGATGCGATCTGTATAAGTACCTCCCCGATCCACTCGAGCTGGTCTTGGGTCCTTAAGAGCAGGTCCTCGATCCTCGTGACTCTGGCCTCCAGCCGGCGGAGGGCTGGTGGGTCATCCTGCTGTGGTTGCGGCTGTGCCGGCTCTGGTGCTGCTGGCTCCTGTCTCCGGCGTCTCCTGCCGGGCTGGGCGTATGCGGGCTGAGGTGCCTGAGGAGGCTCGGTCGGTGCCCGTATGTACTGCCCCGGGCGCTGCAGCTCAATGAGCCGCATCCTCTCCAAAGTGCGTGCTGTAGTGCGCGATGGAGGTAGAGCGGTCAAGGAAGCTGCCACGGGGGCAGTGAGAATACCATATGAGCGGGCCAGGCGGGTAATGAAGTACCCCCTGGCTAGTGGGCTGCTGGAGGAGGCGCCGGTCGCGTGGGTGGAGAGAGCGATCGCAAGGGCGTAGGGGAGATGGAGGAATCGGGACGGGTCGAGGAGGATCCACAAATACGTCATGTCGTCGCCCGACACCTTCTCGCCCCCCTCCCGATGCATGAAGGAGGTGGAGACGATCCGGTGCATGAGACGGTGAAGTGGGTCGCGGAGGTGACTCTCCCTCGAAGTCCTTGCCTCGTACATCACATTGGACAGCGGTGTCCAAACCTCCATGTTGGGAGGGCGCTCCGGCTCCCCCTGAATGCACGACCCGAAGAATCGGGTGAAATAGCGATGCTGGAGGTCCTGCTTAGTATAGATACCTGTGCGCCTCCCAAACTCTCGGAGGTTGCACTCCCTGTGCACACCTCCCAAACGAAAATGCACCAGTCTGGAGCGTGGGTCCCCCGCCCGTGGTGCGAACTGGATAGTGGAGATGAACTCCAGTAGCAACTCCGTGTAGACCACGTCCTCGTCCGTGGCCATAATCCTGTCCCAACCACGGCAGGTGAACGATGCCTCCTCGTGGGTCCAGGTGCGGTGTAGAAACGACTCGATCGCATCCCAAAGCCCTGCATCCCTCAGGATATCCCGGTCGATAACTGTCGCCTCAAGGACCCGGCGACGAATCAATGCATCCCTCCGCGAGACATACTCCACTGAACTGTCAAGTCCCGCGGGAAACTGGAGAAAGGCGTGGTCCAATCTGAATATCATCTGCAAAAGAAAATATAGCCACAAAACAAATTTTTTTTTTTTTGCAAAATCAGTCCCTTTTCTTCCCCACCGCACCGCGGCGCGGCCCAAGAGCAATGGCGCGGCGCGGCGTGCGCCTGTTTTGAAAACCCGGGATCAAACCCCCATTTTAACCTGCTATATCTCATTTTAATCATACCACAAGGTAGCCTAAGTGCCGACTAGCTCATCTAGGGTGTCCATTTGGCAAAACAAACACCCGATGGGCTAGCATTAGTGATTCTAAGTTTTTGAACTTTTTGGAATAAAACCCTAAAATTAACTACCTAATAACTAGTTTAAACAGCTAATAGATAGTTAAAAGAGCATACCTTGGTAGTAGAAACACAATAAGCAAGAAAAAATGCAAGAAATTTTTGATCACCAGAGCTCCGAGTCGTGTGATTTGAGTTGTGAGCCGCGGCTCACCGTATAAGGGCAAAAACCGTCTGATCGTTTCCCGCGGCGCGCATTTCTCGTTTCCGCGACGCGCGTGTCACCAAATCAACCCCTGCGCATCGGGTTGAGTTTCGAACCCGCGTCGCGTAATTCAAAAATCTGCGGCGCGGTCTTGAAGATTTCAAAAACTTTTCACACGACCCCACACTTGCTTCAGACCATTAATACCTGCAAAAGATTGATGTATTTTTTAAATTAATCCTAAGAAATATAAAACCTACTTATGACACGATGGGTTGCCTCCCAACAAGCGCTAAGTTTAACGTCTTCAGCCAGACGTGCTGCTCCTAAGCTGACCCTTCTTCTTCTTCTTGGCCTCTTGATGACATTTGCTGATATTCTGGCATGAAATTATTAGCCATCATTGTCATAAGGGATGTGAGTTGGGTTATCCGATCACTCACACCGCTGATCCATTGTTGTTGAGATTTCAAGAGCTCGAAAACATTCGCCTCTCGTTTTCTGGATTCTCTTTCATATTGCTGATGCCTTGCTTCCATTATCTCTATCATTTCCAGCAATTGTTCCTTGTCGATGGCGGATAACGGGTGATCTTTAGTTTCCTTTAAGATTTCCTCTTTTCCTCCCTCTCCTGTACGTGTCCATATCTTTTCTTTGCTTCTGATTCCTGGCTCCATTAGTGTTTTCCTGTCTGCTGGTTTGCCATTTTCCTCTGAAGGTAATGATATCGGGTTCCCAAACATATTCAATCTTCTTTTCCTGGTCCCGAAGAAAATATCCATATCTCCAGTCTTGCAATCGATCACTGACCCAGCGGTAGCTAAAAATGGACGCCCCAAGATGAGCGCAGGCGCATCATCTGGACTCTCATACTCCATAACTAGAAAATCTACAGGATAGAAAAAGTCCCCAACTTTAACTATGACATTTGTCAACTTCCCCCTAGATACCTTAGTTGATTGGTCAGCCAGCTGCAGTACGACTTCCGCTGGCTCAATTTCTTCGTTCTTGTACTTGTCATATAAGTATCCTGGCAAGATGTTAACACTTGCTCCAAAATCTAATAGGGTGTTTCGAATAACTACGTCCCCTACAGTTGTAGTGATCAAAGGTGATCCCGGGTCCTTTTCCTTTTTAGGCAATGTACCCAATAATGCTTCGCTAGCTCTCACAGTCAATCTCACCGTTTTTGGCGTAGGTGCTTTGCGTTTCCCATTCTGTTCACACATTTCTTGCAGAATCCTGGTGTCTTCAGGGGCATCCTTAAGCTCGTCTAGGGGCTGATTCATTAAGGGTCCCGTTGATCTGGATGCTTCCTGCTTCTTCTTGTCTTTCCTATTCTTCTTCTTCTGTTTGATCCCCGCTATCGTTGGTTGCTCTTCCTTTTGAACCTTTTTATCTATTTCTGGTTGAGTGCCATTCTCAACCGAAACTTCTCCTTCTTTACCTTCCTTGCTTTCTAGAGCCTTTCCTTCTTCCCCTGGTCTCACTTCATTCCCTACCTCAAACAAATCCTCCAGAGTGACCTTTCGCCATCCTGATTCAACAGTATTGACTTGTTCCTTCCCTGGACGTTGATTATGCGTAGGGTTGACTTCAGTAGCACTTGGCAGCTTGCCATTATCTCTCTTTTGCTGATCTGCAGCCATTTGACCTATTTGTCTTTCCATATTTGCGATAGCTTTTGCATTCGCTTGAGATTGTTGTTGAGTCGCAGTGACCATGTCATACATTTTTGATATCATCTCTTCTTGGGTCCCTGGGGCATTGTTGGTAGCGTTGGTGGGCCCCCTGTTGTTGTTGTTTCCGTTGTTTGCAGGCTGCTGGTTTCTATGCTGACTATTTGATTGATTCTGATAATTGTTCTGCCTGAAATTTTGTTGCTGTCCTTGGTTGTATGGCCTGTAGGGTCGTCCATTATTGTGTTGACCTTGACCCTGGCCATAAACTTGATTAACTTCCTGCATCTTAGGTCCTCCTTGACCTTCTTGCGACGAATTTGGCGGTCCATTTTGTAATGTTGCCATAAGCCTATCAAACTTTCTGTTCAATTCACTGATTTCCTTTTTCACTTCCTTTTTCCAATCAGCATCAACTCCTACTGCTGCTGCCGTACTTGTAGTCTTCCTGGTGGAGAAGTTTGCTTTGGAGCCATTACTTAACTGCTCCAAAAACTGCCAGGCTTCTTCTGGATCCTGCCACATAAATGTCCCACTGGAGGAGGCATTTATCATGGCCTGGTGTGTTTCGCTAACTCCCTCAAAGAATAACTTGACCAACTGCCATCTGGGAATCTCGTGATGCGGACAAGATCGCAGCAACTCCTTCAATCTGTCGAAGGCTTCATGAAAAGCTTCTCCAGGTTTTTGCTGGAAATCCTGGATGACCCTCCTGACTTCAGTTGTCTTGCTCGCTGGGTAAAATTCCTGCAGGAACTTTGCCTTGAGCTGATCCCACGTAGTAATACTGTTCGATGGCAACGATGTGAACCAATACTTGGCTTTGTCCTTAAGGGTGAACGGAAACAGTCTAAGCCTAAAAATGTTTCTATTTGTGTTTCTGGGATTATTAGCATTAGCGATCGCTAAGAATTCATATAAATGGTTATAGGGATCATCCTGCTTATATCCTCTGAATTCTGGTAATATTCCTAATAACTGAGGTCTAATCTCTACTTGCGAATCTATGTTATCAGGAATATAGATCGGCGACGAATCATCATATTCCCGCGGTTGGAAATGTGATGCAACCGATTGCCGTCTCGGTTGTGCAAAATGTAAAGGTTGGGCGGGGTTACCGTAAAGATGATCATTGTACTCCCGCTGACCTGGTGGTTGGTATGGTGGTGCTCGCCTGGGAGGTCCCCGACCTCGGTTCCATTGCGGTTGGGATGCCGGTGGCATCCATCCTTCATCTTCCTCGTCATACACTTCCTCCGTCTCTGGGTAATGGTATTGCGGTTGAGGCGGTGGTTGAAAGTGTATAGGTTGTGTTGGTTGGTATGTAGGTTGAGGTTTAAAGAGGGCTGGTTGTGGTTGAGATGTTGGTGTATGCTGTTTAGGAGTTGGGGTGCCATCTTGGGTCGGCTCTCCCCAAGTCATAGCAGATGTAAAGGGATTGGTGGATTGAGGTTGTGAAGTGGGTGTAAATGATGGGATGGAAGGCGGAGTGCATGATGGTATGGGTGCAGGGGCTGAAACTGCACCACCAGAAGCACTCGTGCTTCCAAACTGAAATTCCGAAAGTGGAGGGATAGAAAACCTCCCAGTTGCCTCACCTGATGGATCCTGGGCAACACTGACCGGACTACTGCTAACTTGACTATAATTCATGATATTCAAACGCCTACGGGCACGGAGTTTGCGCGCAGTACGCTCAATCTCAGAATCAAACTTCAATGGAGATGATTGCTCTCCCCTGCGGGTACGCATGCACTAGTGCAACACGCCCACAAGAATCAAAACCAAAATGAAAATTACCCAAAAAAGAAATTTCAAAAAGCAAGAAGCAAGCTCCTACTACTCACCTATTCTAAGCTCACAGCTCCCCGGCAACGGCGCCAAAATTTGACGTGCACGCAGAGGTCGTCATGCGGTCAAAAATAAGAAATAACCTAACATTCACTAGTATAGTGGAGTCAGGGTCGATCCACAGGAGCTACGTGGTTAGCCTAGATGAGAGATTACCAACTAATAGTGTCACAGCTATAGTCGGAGGAACTAATTTCTATCTTTCTACCTTGAAACACTATTCAAACACCCAAGCCAAGCTTAGCTATGTCCAAATGACCTAGTTACTTTCTGAACTCAGAAGTACATCTCTGAATCAGAAGCAATTGAAGGCATCCGAACTAGCAAAACCAAGCATAGCATAAACTAGCTAATAACTAGAGTTCTACTTGAACAATTACTAGCTAAGATTTAATGCTCAACCTAACCAAGTTAGCTACTGTTTTCAGCAAAGGGAAACAGTCCCAACCAAGTCACAAACAAAATCCACACACAAACAAACAATCAAGACACAAACTAACATCCAAAACACCGAAAAATCAATATTTAATGTAACTGAATGATCTCATTCACTCAAACCAATATCCAACATCAAATCAGTAACCAAACACTACTAAAAACAGAACCCTAAGCTGAAGGTCAATGGTTGTCACACCCAAAGATTCAACTCAAAGCTTACAAATGTTTAACTAAAATGAAATAAAATCTAAAACATGAAAATACCAAATGATGGCTTCTGAAATGGAATCCTCGAGTCAAAGAGCTTCTAGGTCGATGTTTATCCCCGGTCTTTGCTAGGGTTTTCGGCTGGAAATGCCTCTATTTATAGTTGCAAATTTCCCGTGACCGCGCCGCGCATAAGTGAAATCCGCGGCGCGCGTACTTATCCGTTCCCCGTTTTTTCGTCATTCAAATGTGTTCCACCGCCTTACGCCCGCGTCGCGCAGAAGATAAATCCGCGGCGCGCGTACGTCTTCTCTTGATTTTTCATTCTTTCCATACTTTTTCCTTTTGTACACCTTTAGTCCCTGTTTCTGTTCTTTTTCTCCAAACAAGTCCTGGCACGAAAAGTGAGAATACCCATGCATATTTGATATAATTTCACCAAGAACAGGGCTCAACAACGCCTAAAATACTTGATATCACTAGGCGTTGTCAAGTTGTAACCTTGACAAGTGTTGAAGATGTTTTGGATTCCTCTGCGGGCTAGGATGGAGGAAATCGTGACCTTTTCCATACAAGCCCTCTATACAAACGTGTTAACTTTGATGGGGATCAAGTTATTCCAAGGAAAAGAATCACTGGTAGTGTTGCAATATATGCTATCTATGGATTTTCTAAGCGATTTGATTGAGAACACATTCAATGTGTCCCTAATCCACATGATTTTATCAAGGTCGATTGATAGTTTGAAGCCTGATAAGATCGATAGGATATTATCAAATGCCATAATCTCAATAGCTTGAAATGACCTTTTTCAATGCTAGTTCCGGAAGAGGGGATCCGGATTATCAAATATTATTTGGTCCGTGATTTTTCTTTTTCTATTTCAAACAGGGATGGGAATTTTGAGTACAAAGGACAATAACCAATACAGAAATCCATCGAGAACTTGGTGTTTTCGCCATTTGAGACATTTGATTTGAAAAAGGTTGGAAGATTCAAGCCAATTTCGCAAAGGTCATTCGAAATACCAACAATCCCTTTCAAAGTACCCACAATATTGTTTTTGAGAATGATGGTATGTACAGTTCTGTTTGTGGAGGGAATGGATATCATGGTATCTGACGAAAGTGCTTTGCCCTCAGATTTTAATCTCCACCACCATTTCGCAAGGAGGGCGAGATTTGCGCCCTTAGGCTACCTACACCCAGCCCACCATTTGCTTTGGAGGCTAATATTCTATTCTAAGTGACCCATCATATTTTTTTGGAAGTAGAGTCCCCCCTCCCAAACAAAGGAAATGTCGACTGAGCCGCTGAAGGTTGTTGATGACATTTAAAGGGAATTTGAAAAGGGAGAAGTAGTATACTGAGAGATTTCCAAGGACTGACTTGATAAGTGTGAGTCGTCCACCGATTCTGCTTCAAACTGGGAAGTTGACTCTGGTCTGACTTATTTCTTAATTTCTTTCGTCATAGATTTATGTCAAAAGTGAAGGGGATATATTAGATTCTTGAAACTTCCACCGAGTGGTTCCCAAAGAACGTAAAGTTTTAGGGAGACAAAAGCTAGAGACTTGATACTGAAATACTGAATTCTCCGACTCAGGGTGATAAACGGAAGTTCGTCTCCCGGACCGGCCGAGAAGAATGTCGAGCTTTGTTTCGTAGAGCTTTCTTTCCATCTAAACTCCTAGGCCATAAATTTTACTTTTCGACGGGTTTATTTTGAGTCCGAAAGAGACGGAGAAGCATCGCAAGATTCTTGCAAGGTTTGCAAAGTTTGTTTGTGACCAGTATCCCAGAAATATGGTGTCATCTGCATAGAACATCTGCTATAAGACAGGGCCATTTTCGGGTGTTTTGATCCCATGGAAAACACCTGAATGTATTGTTGCAACCATTGCGGCATTGAGGCTTTCCATTGCGATGATAAAGATGAATGGCGAGAGGGGGTCCCCTTGACAGACCCCTTTTGAAGTGGAAACTCCTTTGTGGGGGTTGATATGAGGCAATTGCACACCCATTTTCTCCATAGAAAGCCAACCCCAATTTGGGTCATTGCGTCATCAAGAAAGTCCTAGTCAAGAAAATCAAAAGCTTTTTCAAAATCTATTTTGAAGAAAAACATTTGGTTTTTCTCCTTCTATGTAACACCCGGTTTTTAATAAAACATCTTCATTTAAATAAATATCAATTTATTCAATAATTAACATTTTGAAGATATTTAGAAATCATTTTAAACATCAATTCACTACATGAATCCCCAATTAAGCAGCATCAGTGTGTACCCGTCATGCCTTTCCGTCATTTCCACCTGTACAACCTGAAATGGTAATTTAAAAGGGAAAGGATAAGGACACGGCTTAGTGAGTTCCAACAACTACACAACATATCAGCTACACATACTTTACCCCTAACAGGAAAAATACAACCACACGTCACATAATCTGCTCTACCCAGTATATTGGATTATAACCTCCTATACGTATCTGCTCAGTAAATCTAATTCCCCTGCTCAGCACTTAGAGCCGCGCATACCCTGTACGTCGAGTCATGCGTATCTGCTCAGTGTCTTTTGCTCGTATCTCTATATTACTCAGTACGTCGAGCCCACACACACCATAACCCAACCCATACAATTATAACAGAAAGATATACATCAATAATATACACACAACTTGGTACCATTTACCAACATATTATAAACATCTTATAAGCACATAAAATACAGTAAAGGACATATAACGTCCACACAATGTAGTGAGAAACTCACCTGGTTATAGTCGACTACAACATTTATCTCTGCGTGGTATTCCCTCTTTAACTGTTAACACAGTAAGGCATTTATCACTCTTTAATTCTTAACTATCTTATAGTTGCATCATTAAACTCTTCCATAACTCCAACATGATACCTCGTGATTTATCAAGTAAAGGATAGCCAGGTAGAAGATTAGTTGGGGTGACAGGATCCTTTCAGCATTTTAGCCTTTCGGAAAATCCAACAACCAGATCCCAAGTAATCGGCCTAGACACCATCCTCGTAAGTAAATCACTCGGTATTATTTTTGGAATTACGAATAGTATAACCTCTACATATTATGGTTTAACACTTATAAACTACTAGAGAAATACGATAGCGATTACTCACTTAAGATTGGCGTTTTCGCAAAGCCTTGGCATGTTTCCCGTTCCACTCTTCCAACACTTCCCGAGCACCTCGTTACCAGCTACCGCTCACTTGCTTACACTCTAGTGCTTAGAAACCTCTAGATATTGGATTGAGGTTTAGTTGTGTGGTTTATGAGATGTTTTGAGGGGTATTTATACTTGAATTCTTGAATAAAAAATGGCATGACACTTTTGACAAAAGATTTTAATAATATAACTTTGTTGAAATTAATATCTTCTAGAATCAGTCTGTTCAAGACTGGTTTAGCCGACCTTAAACCCATGAAATTCATGTTTTTATTTGATATTCCAAAAATTTATCTCAATACCATTCCAGGGATGTATTTTACGTATTTATACGATTTTTCTATGATTTATTATGAATTTTTGAAAACAGACTATCTAATATGTCAATTCCGAACTAATCAGTAAAGATTGCATTTTTTACCATAGATAATATCATTTTCAAGCTTACTATTATTTTTGGTAATTGTACTAGACTCAATTTGTAAACTTTGTGCACTGGTTTGAGGTCCAAACGATTTTCCTAGAATTAATTATGATTTTTCTAAAACCGACACAAAATGCTGATTTTCATATGAAATTGTAACTAGCTTTATAACTACCAAAAATCATATAATTCCTAACACTCTTATTTTAAGTATATGTTATAATCAAAATACCGGTCTTACATTCTAGGCCTAGTTGTAGATTTTATTTGTGATAAGAAGTCCATCCATGATGAATCTTCCATGTACATAAGTGGATTAGACATCGCTAATGATGGAGCCTATCATTTTTTTAGCCTTTGTGCGAGAACCTTTGCGGTAAACTTATAAATTGCACCAATCATGTCATTACAATATTACCCTAACATATGTTATAACTTTGTAGAATAATAAATTAGGTAAAGCGGGCAAGAAACAATTTCCGACTCCGAAACTATATAAGCAATTTTGGATAAACCGACAATTTTTTACGCTCTTAGCCTTTTACTAACGAGACAATTTTTTAAGCTTTTAGCCTTTTACTAACGAAATTTGTGGTAGGAAAAAGTTAGAGATAACTTTAAAAAGCTGGTCCCGCTGGTGGACCATGGAAATGATATGGTTTAATGTGAGGAGGGGTTAAAGTAAATTATGAAGGCATGGCAAGTTCAAAAAAGCAAAACCAATAAACCATCGTCACCGCACCAACAAAACAATGAGCACTTTTTTTAAAAGAAAATTTTAGTTTGTTATTATAGTTGTTAATTACACATTGTTCTACAATATATCATCATATAATTGTCCGCTTATAATTACATCGTTTATAATTTCTGTCATAATTACATGTTTTTTAGTTTCTGTCAAATTGATTGATCAACATTGTCTCAATTATAATATTGTTCTTTTTATGCTCTTTTGTTTTGAGTTGGTCACTTGTGTCGATAATAATATTGTTAAATTTATGCGTTCTTTTGTTTTCAGTTGGTCATTTGTGTTAATTAATTCTCTTGAGAACAACATGCTGTCCCAAATTTGTTTTAAATTAATTTGATTGAAGAAACATTATGCAGTTGTTTAACTATGAGAGTATAAGATGTAAATGCTATCTTTTTTTCTCATATATGTTAATAAAAAATATATGAAAATGTAATAGAATGTTTATTGGTTTGTTTAAGAAAATTATGCTTTCTTTTTAAAGCATGTAGATTTCTAATTATAAAGTTTGATATGGTATTTAACAATAATACTTGACTATAAGTATTATATTGTTTATCAATAGAAATCTTGTAAATCAAAATCAATGACTTATAAAATGATAATAAGAAATCACATGGTTTCAACAGAACGTTAATGGAACTAGCGGGACCCCGTGCTCCGCATGGCTTCGGCATTGCTGGAACACGGGTCCGGATAAATGCAAGAAAAAACAGCGTATCAATTGCAGTTCTTGCATTTCCGCCAAGAGAGTTTTGTAGTATACGTGTTTGCTTTGAATCCCTGTAAGGCACGTGTCCGTTTCTTGATTTGCTACATCCAAACAATAAAACGTGACAATTAGACCTCGTTTTTTATACAATACAATAAAAGAAAAATAGAAAATAAACTAATATAAGTGCAAACCTCAATTTACGGATAACGGCTCCAAGTGTTAGTACACTACGGTTAATGTGACAACCTTCTTTCAAGCATGTACAAGCTGATAAGATTTGGAAAGCACCGGAGGTACACTCAAATTAAATTGTGGTCAACAATTGAACTTTCTTCAAGTTAATAAAGATTATATTCTTTTAACATATATTTTGGGTCATATGAACCAAAATAAATGATCTGACCCTAAAAAATGGTGTTTTTTGAATGCATTTTAAGGTGATATTTTTTTAACGCATTTTAAAGGTTACGGGTCAAGCTGAATTGGAAAATCCGATTAATGCAGCCTTAGATGCAAAAAGTAATGAAACATAAAGTACATTGGTATTTCTTGAACCCAGTATAATTTAATTTTTTTATAAGGCAGCCATTACACATACATTAGATTACTAATCCTAACAATTTTATATGACAACTTTCATGATAGGAACAATATACCTGACTGTTTTTCCAACAAAGGCAATATACTTTTTTTTATCAATAATAGCAATGTATTTACAATTAACATAACCATTGACTTAATTGTGTAGATTCTTCGATGTACAAATGTGGTATGCCTTTTTGCTTTCAGGTAACACAGAATTTACGTTTTTGCCCTCTCACGCAACTCAAACCTTCATGCAGGATGATGGTAATGTTTTCATTACCCTCAATAAAGGTATTTTGTGCTTGATTTTACCAATTCGTTTCAGATATGGTTTCAAAACCTAGGATATCGGTAATAATAGTCAATAGACGTAAACATAAGAAGAAATTGGAAACCACATGTGTTTGATTTTGTATTGGAACTGATAAAATATTAAATTCGCATAGCGAATCTGAAATGAAGATTAAAATTCAAGAACAATACCTTATGAAGCTTGGCAACGACTGATTGATGATGGCATGAAAAAGTGGGCGATTTGGTAGGGAGCAGTCTGCGACGAAGTTCAGCAGTGGAGGTGGAGGTGAGTAACGACGTAGAGGATGGTGGTGGTGGCAACAAACATCGTTTCTATTAAGAAAAAGAGAAGGTGCGTTGAGAAAAAAACGATAAATTAGTAAAACCGTGGATTCATATGCCAACAGTCTCTGAATTTGGATATAAATTCGAAACTTCAGACCCGTACCTGCGAAGAACCGATTGATGTCTCTCCATATCTCTCTTTAAGGGTGAAAGGGAAACCTGGAGTTGGAGACGTTGTATGAAGACTATCATCTCTACCCGGTAGATAGAGACCAAAGAGGAGAGGCAGTCAAAGCATGACGGACGTTCCATTAAATTATAGGATTAAACGCAATAAATAGCTTGCTACCTCTATTTATTTGTGTATTGTAGCATTACGTTGTTTTATTTCTATTTTAGCAATGTACTTTTGAATTTTTTTTTCTTATCAAGGCGTTGTATTTTGAAGTATCTACCCAATTATAATATTCTATCGTCAATCTTTTTATTTGTTATTAGGATGTTGACTTTTCAAAAATTTACCCGTTTATATATTTTCTTCTCTTATTAAAGCGTTGTTATTTTTTAAAAATCTACCCAATTATAGTTGTGAAAACTGTTTTGTATTTGGATGACATTGCTATAGATTGTAGGTTATTTAAAATACAAAGTTGTATAAGAAAGAAACGAAAGTAGGATGTGTAATAAACAAATTAATGAAAGTACATTGCTATTTCTTGCATTTAACCCAATAATTTACTAAGAATGATTAAGTGGGAATGAGAAAGGAAACGTACACTAAAGCACTCATGTCAGTAAGGACTCAATTCCCCGAGTTTCCTTTCATATAATGCACAAATACATGAAAATACGAAAATGTATGATTTATATATTGTATTAATATAATTAGTGAATCTTTTATTTACAAAAAACCCCTCACCTCTGATGCTTTTTTAAAGGGATAAATAATTGAAAAAAAATACCTGAAAAGACCAAATGAAACTTAACGAATTGTAAAACTTTCATTTGGAAAGCACATTATCATAATAGAAAGAGATAAAAGTATGATGCTTTGACAATTAGAAAACAAAACGATGAAAGTACGTTGCTATTTATGCATTTAACCCTGATTTATATATTGTATTAATATAATTAGTGAATCTTTTATTTACAAAAGACCCCTCACCTCTGATGCTTTTTTAAAAGGATAAATAATTGAAAAAAAAAATACCTGAAAAGACCAAATGAAACTTAACGAATTGTAAAACTTTCATTTGGAAAGCACATTGTCATAATAGAAAGAGATAAAAGTATGATGCTTTGACAATTAGAAAACAAAACGATGAAAGTACGTTGGTATTTATGCATTTAACCCTATAATAAACCTCCTTACATGACTATCACGAGGGTTGCTCGGCTCATGCCTGCTGTAAGTAACCAGATACTTCTCACCAGGAGGGAAGTCAATCAATTTGACCTACAATTCACAACACAATTTCAAATTTCAAATTTCAAAATGTTGAAAGCCTAAGAAATACATGATTATTTTAATAAAATAAATCAAAAATAGTAACCTGAGTGTGAGCATAATGCATAAGACGGTTAAATGTAGAAGCACCACCCCACACAGCAGCACCCTGTCTGTGGACTGTTGCCAAATATGTCCCCAAAGGAGACCATTGCACAAAGCTTTTTGTCCAAAACTGCATACAACAATAATGGATAAAACAGTAAATACAAACTTGCATTCCATTAAAAAAACAAAAATAAAAGTAAAGGATAAAAAACATGGTAAATTACAGGTCTTTTGTAAACAGGATCAGCCTTCACTTGTTTTGCATCATTCCATAAAACCTCTGTGTCTGATCCACCACGTATAACAAACTGATATCTACCCTTCTCATCAGTAAGCCAGTGTTGTAGATTTTCCTGCATTCATGTACCAAAATTTTATAAAAACAATGCAAGATAGTGAAGATACAAGGCATAAAGTTATTTGCAATCAAAAGTACATACCCTTGATGTGTATGGTTTAGATTCCGGTGGTGCCCACTCATCAGGGACTCTCATGAGCTTCTCTATTTCATAAAAAATGTTGACAGAAAAAATGTGGGCTCTGTCTAGCTTGTACACATTGGTTTTCTCCTTTGCAAGCTCAGCTTCCTACAAGAAACCATGGCACAATGAGTAAACCCCTCATGATAAATTTACTTTTAATACACAGAAAACTGTTCACAACTGAGACTTCCACGCCTCCATATAACAACCAACCTCACGAGAATGATCAAATCTGTCCAATATAACATCAGCAGCCTTCAAAATCCTGTCAATTTTCTCATAAGCTCTTCGTATAGCATGTGTTCTGAGGAGAAAACTGAGAAAACTCAATTGTGTTACACTTGATTTTTGAAGAAGGGGGGTTAATATTTTGAATAATTCGTTAAAAGCTATGCGTATCATCAAAGAAATTCAAAGAATCTAGAAGAAATTTAGAAGAGAGATCTTACAGTATTTATAAGTCGAGGCGGTGGATTGTTTGAGCTGACTGTCGAAAAAACCGAGGAGATTAAAATTACCCCTTTCACCTAATGAGCAAGATAGTAATCGAAAAGCAAGAAATTGAAATCAGTAGCAAGACACCAAGAAGTAAGAAATCAGAAATCAGTAGAAGGGTTTCTTTTCCGCTCTTCATTCGTACGACAAGAGTAGGAACGAAAACGAACGCAGAGGACTTCCCTTCCGCTTTACAATTTTCCGGCTATTATATGCTTTTCCCCATAAACATAAGGCGGTGATGGCGGTGGAGACAACGGTCATTTGCGGGGTTGAAGCCCTCCATATAAATCGATGAAGGAGGAGAAAGGGGAGTCGGCCGGCGAAGGCCTAATGTAAGAACCCGCGAAAAAGTTGAAAAAGGGTAAAATGGTCTTTCGACCCATTATAAGACCATTATGTAAGATAATATGAATTTGTGAAATAATAATATAAGAAAGAAGAGATTATGTGAAATTTGAAGTTTTACCGCATGAATAGTGAAATTTGACCAAAAAGGGCAAAATGGTCATTTGACATGAAAATGACCAAAATGTCAAGAAAATGTCAAGTTAGTAGTTAATGGAACTTAGTTAGTAAATATATGAACTTTTGGACCACTTTTGAACAAAAGGAAGAAGTTAGGACCAAAATTGCAAAGTTTTTATAAACATTTAATTATATATGTTATATAATAATTATTCCCTATCATATGAGAAATCAGTTGAGAGGATTCCAGAGAGCACGAGAGAGAGCTAGAGAGAAGAAGCTTGGAAAATTCAGCAACGGAATCAAGAATCCAACCTTGGAATTAGAGATTCCAAGCTTTGAAAGGTAAGGTTTCCTTAGTTTTAACCTAGTTCTTGGGTGTGTTCTTGATTTGGTCTTTGGAAGAAATTTAAACAGTAAATTTCAGTTATAAATCATGTGGGTTAAGTAGCTAATGCTTCCAATAAGTCATTAGTTAAGAATTTAACTCTAAAACATAGAAGTAGATTGCTATTCTTGAGAAAATTCAAGTTTGGTCAAGAACTTCAATTCTTGCATATGATTGATTCAAACGATTTTAATAGCTTAAAACCTGTTATTAGTCAAGGGTTTTGGTCCTAGAACAAACCCCATATGATTAAGACATAGATTAAGGACTTAATGGGTGAAAACTGCGTGCTACAGTGCACTGCGTGCTACAGTGCCCTTCAGACAGGGACCAAAAATGTTAAAAATGTTAGAAATCCAAACGCTAGAAACCATAGCTAGACATGTCCGATTGATCTGAAATTTTAGCTATAACCCTAAAATGGTATAAGAACATGTCGGGAATGGTCAAATCCGTAATCCGACCTTGCGGAAAAGTCACTGTAGCGGCAGTGGCTAAAATTACTATTCACGTCAAAACTTGATTTTTAGAATTTGAGCTAGACTTGTCCAATGAACTCCAAATTTGAAACACAAGTCTAATATAGCCTAAGATTTCATGGAAAAGTGTCGGAACTGAAATACGACCCCTTGGGGGTACTGTAGCAAAATACGCGTATTTCGGAGAAAACTATAAAACGAGTTTATTAATGGTTATACATTTATTATAACCTAGAGTTGAGACGTATGAGACTTTAGAACTATAGAATTAATTATATTGAGTATTTATATACTACTTGTATAGGTGGTGCTTCGAACGTTATTGAGCACGGGAAAGGAAAAGGAATACGAGAAGCTTAGTGACCCGTAATTACACCAATGTGAGTTTTATGAGGATTTTCTATAGTACATAGCAAAATGATATTTTCAGAAAATGAGATTTCCAAATACTTTTAAATACTAAAGTTTGGAAAATAGTTTTTAAAGTAGCTCTATACAAGGGCTAAGTATTTTAAAGCAGATTTTAAAGCAATATAGTTTACAAAGTATTTTGAAAGTAGTTCCGTATGTGAACTAAAGATGTTGAAGTTAATTTTAATAATATTTTTGATAAGAGTTATAAAGTTTATGAGTTTGAGTTTATTACAAATTGTGTCCCATTTTGACCAATTTGAGATGTAATGAGATAAGTATTAAAGAAAGAAAGAAGTAAGAGCCAGTTGTCCGGACTAGGATCACCCACATAATCGGGGGATCAGAAGACACTACTGGGATGGTACCTCCCGTCGCGAAGTAGTTGTCTAGCTTAGTATACCCTTGTGCTTGAATCCGTTCCAAGTCACAAAGGGGAGACAGAATGAGCATAACCTAGCGGGCGGATCTGTTCTGTTCCGCGAGGGGAGCTAGTAGAATGAGTTAAACTAAATTAATTCATGAGTTTCAGTTGGTCACTAGAAAACGAGAAAGAAAGCAGTTATAGAAGGAAAGCAGTTTTTCTTTAAAGAAAGAAATCAGTTTTGAGAAAGAATACAGTTTTGATAAAAGAAAGTAAATTTTTTGACAAAGAAAGTAGTTTTGAGTTTTGAAGATAGAAAAGAAAAGAAATTTGATATTTATTATGAAGAAAAAGTTTTAGTAGTTTACTTGTTTATATTTCAAGTTTTAAAGCTGAAAAGTTTTGGGTCTAAAACCCATATTACTCACGAGACTTTATGTCTCACGTATTATTTTTAAATGCTATGTACTTAGGTGAGATGAGCAGGAGCTGGAGTGGGACCAATGTGTATACAGTAAGTTTAAATTATGGTTTTCTGTATTGAGTCTGTAATACCCTTTCAGAATAAAGTTTATAAAAAACAATTTAGGTGACTTTTCATGGTCACGTTTTGTAAAAATGTTTTGTAATATAAACTATATTAAATTATGGTTTGAGAAAGGGGTGTTACAGTTTTGGTATCAGAGCCATAGTTTAAGCGAACTAGGTATCAGTACTTGAACCTAGACTTAAACTATGTGAGAGCTAAGTAGAGTACATACTTGGGTATGATGTAGAAAGTAAGTAGAGATAGAAGTAAATTCATAACAGTGGAACATGAGTCCTGGTGGTAAACTGGAAGCAAATGTGTATAGGTGGTTATAATAATATGGGCCCGTACTATTCTAATCACAGGATATACATTTGAGTCTGGTGGAACCACACAGGAATTATGTGAAGCTGTAAGAGATAAGTGTAAGAGGTTTGAGGGGTATAGATTCAGTATACCTATGGAAGAAAATTCAGTATGACTGGAAATACAAAAGTATAAAAGTAAAAGTGTGAAAGATGAAGTAGCAAATATGAGATATATAGGGAAAAACCCCATACCCTATATGAATCAGTATAAAGTATATGTAATAAAATATAAGAAAATATGAGTAAAGAGCACTGAAAATAAGATGACAAGAATAAAAAGGTAATAACGAAGAAAAGTTCAAATTTGTGGTTGTGATAACCACTGTATAATATGAGAAATAACGTAAAGTATGAAAGGAATCAGTAAAAGAGACATGGCCAGAAAGTATAAATGTATTGAAAACTTTAATGGAAGTAATGAAGTATATAGTACAAATATAAAAGAAAGAGTATAACTGAAAATTCCGTTGTCTAACGGAGACGAATTATGATTATAAAAAAAAATAAGAGTAATGTCACTACAGTGACCAAAGAAAGAAAGATTGGAAAAGAAAGTGAATACAGATATATGAATGAAATTCATATAAGAAAGAAGAATGAAAACATTTAAGTAGAAAGAGTAAAAATGAAATGAGCTGGGTTTGCAATTGTAGACAAACCCAAAAGATGTATAAAGGAGTATAGAATAAATATTGAGAAGTAGTAAGATGAGTTGTTCATGGACAACCAAGAGATTAAAGTATGTATATAAAAGTTGTGATTAAATATGTTAATATAAAACAAAAGCAAAATACTTAATCAAGTATTAGATAAGGAATCAAGGACATAAATGAAAGCGTAAGAAATGGGAAGTTGTGACTTCCAAACTCGAAAGACGTATGACAAGGAAAGATATCTAAAGATTTGGAACAAATAAATAAGTCGTAAGTATAGTGCTATAATGAATAATATAACAAAGTAAGTTACCTAAAAAAAATCGTTAAAGACTATGAGCAAGTTGCATTGTTATAATGCAAGAGAATGAGTTGAGAAATAGAGATTAAATGCCTAATCAAGCGTTGGGCGAACAATTAAAGATAAGACAGACAGTAATGATAATGAAAAGAATATAAAGACAGTTATCAAAGAAATGGTCATTTGAAATCAGATTTAGTGACCATATAAATATGAAATAAGAAGAACTGAGAATGATAAAAGGATAACCGAAAGAATGTGAGAAAAATGACTGAGAGTCATAAATGACACGAGATAAAGAGTAAAAGTGAATATCCAGATAAGTCTTAGACAAAGAGTCAAATATGAAATAAGAACTAAAATAAAGAGACAGGAAGTTACTACCTTTAAGCGGAAGTAACAGGTAAAAGTAGTCAAAGATTAAAAAAAAAATGGTCGGTACATGACTAGTAGTTATGGAACGTAAAAAAAAAAGTGTATAGCGTATATCGCTTTAAGATATACATAAATAAAGAGAGTAAAGAAAAGAAGCTTAAAGGAAAGAACAATGTAATGTGTTGGGCATATAGCCTTATGACACATAGAGAGAAATGGTAAAAAGAATAATAAAAGAAGTTTTGGGTATCAAACTTAAGAAGTTTATAAGTAAAATGTATAAGACATAGAGACTGAATGTATAAAAAAAATATGGGAGTAATCTATATGAATTTGAAAATAGTGTATGCTTAATAAGTATAATGAGATAAAACAAGAAATTGCTGAGTCAGAAATGTCAATCCTTATTGAAATATGGTTATAATGCAGTCAGAATAAAAAGAGAAGTAAAAGTTAATTTTTGGGCATTAGCCATAGCAAGTAAAAAGTAAGCAAGAGATAGAATGTTAAACTAAGCATTAGTGTGAGAAATAAAAACTACAAGAAAATACTAAAACATAAGTAATAAGATGAGAATGGTACATGGGGTACCTAAGAAAATAAGAAGTGTACTCATAAGAGTACAGTAAGAAAGCTGAGAAATGAAAAGGACATGATTATAGTAGAAAGTATAATGAGTAAAAGAGATTGAAATCTCATAAATTATAAAGAAAAAGGAAAGAAGTATTTAGATCGTTAATGTGTCGAAAGGTAAAAATAGTATAAGTAAAGAGTGATACAAGATATGTATCTATAAAAGTAATACAGATAAGTAACGAAATGATAAAGGTAATAACCTTATGAGAACATATGAAAACTAGTAGTAAAGACAAAGAAAAGTTTAGTAGTAATAGTAATTAAAAAAAAGATAGAAAAATTATTTGAGAATTTAAGATGAAAGATAAGACAAAAGAAGCAAGAACAATGATTGACTTTCGAAAAGTCAATTCTTCTAGTATATGTAGATATAAGAAGTTGTAAAACTTCTAAAGAAATGTATAAAGTATGAAGTGATAGAGCTTCTATAATAAAAGAGAGAAAGTAAATTTAAAATATGAAATTTACTCAAGTAAGAAGAATAAGTAAAAGCTTTTATTACACTAAAAGAGAAGTCAAGTAATGTGTCTGTCCTCATTTTACTAGATGGGACAGAAGATTTTAAAGTATACAGCAAGGCCTCACATAGAGGGATTAGCTGTATGTAGGTGCAGAGGAGTAAGAGTATAGCATATGTTCCCAGATAATTGAAAGCCCTAGAAACAAAGTATATTATCTATGATATAGAGTTAGTAGCGAGTGTATTTGCCTTAAAAATTTGGAGGCATTATCTGCATGGAACAAAGCGCAAGCTATTCACTAATCACAAGAGTTTGCAGTATGTGTTCACTCAAATAGAATTGAACATAAGACATAAAAGATAGTTAGAGTTGATCAGTGATTATGTTTACGAGATTGTATACCATTCAGGCAAGCAAGTATAGCAGCAGATACATTGAGTAGAAAAGTTTCAGAAAAAAATCAATGTAAGATTGATACATATATAACTAGTGTCCAGTATTATAGAATAGATTAAAGCAGTCCAACAAAAAGTTGGAAAAAGCATAGACTTGAAAGATGAGAAACGAGGAAGAGATGCAGTTTGAGATAAGTAGACAAGAGTTAAAGACTTCTAGAACCCGCAATTGGGTACCGAAAGCAGGAGGTTTGAGGAAGCTGATTCTAGAAGAGTCGCATAAGTCAAAGTATTCCATACATCTAGGGAGTACCAAGACTTATCAAGATCTTAAAAGACAGTACTGGTGGCCTGGAATGAAGAAGAGGATAGCTAAGTACACCTCCAAGTGTGTTATTTATGCACAAGTTAAGGCGGAACATCAGGTCCCGTATGGAGATGCTCAGTCATTGCACATTCCAGCCGGAAAGTGGGAAGACGTAACCATGGACTTTATTGTCGGGTTACCGAGAATGAGAAGAGGTTATGATAGTATATGGGTCATAGTGGACCGGTTGACCAAGAGTGCACTATTTCTAGCCATAAAAGAAACTACTTCATTGGAGCAGTTAGACCAGTTGTATATAGAAGAAGTGTTAAGAAGATATGGTGCACCATTGTCCATCGTGTCAGACAGAGACCCCAGATTTACCTCTAACTTTTGGAGAGCTTTACAAGAGAAAACGGGGACAAGAATTCAGCTAAGTACAACGAATCATCCACAAACGGATGGTCAGAGTGAACGAACGATTCAGACAGTAGAAGACATGCTACGATCATGCGTAATGGATTTTGGAGGCGGTTGGAATGAACACCTGCCCTTAGTGGAGTTTGCTTATAACAACAGCTACCATTCTAGCATTAAAATGCCACCCTTTGAGGCATTGTATGGTAGAAAGTGTAGAACTCCTTTATGCTGGTTGGAGGCGGGTGAGACTAAGCTTACAGGGCCAGAAATTGTTAGAGTAACTAATGAGAAGATTGGAGTAATTCAAGCCAACATGAAAGCAGCACAAGATCGGCAAAAGAGTTACTCGAATCTAAAGAAGAGACCGTATGACTTGCAAGAAGGAGATTTGGTGATGATAAAAGTGTCGCCATGGAAAGGAGTGGTCAGATTTGGCAAGAGAGGAAAGCTGAGTCCAAGATACATTGGACCTTTCAGAATCCTAAAGAGAGTTGGGTTACAGGCGTTCAAGCTGGAGTTACCACTAGAACTTAGTGGAATACATGATATCTTTCATGTATGCTACTTGAAAAAACATTTTGGTAAAGAAGAGTTAGTAATACCGTATACTGACCTGAGGGTGGAGACTCCTAGCAAACTGATTGAAGAACCTGAAGCGATCCTAGAGATGCAGACTAAAAAGCTAAGGAACAAGGAGATTGACTTGGTACTAGTCAAGTGGAAGCACCCATTAGGGTCAAACCTAACTTGGGAGACGTTAGAAGAGATGAAAAGAAGATATCCAAATTTCACAGATTACGATAAGATTCCGAGGACGGAATCCGCATAAGGAGGGGTGACTGTAAGAACCCGCGAAAAAGTTGAAAAAGGGTAAAATGGTCTTTCGACCCATTATAAGACCATTATGTAAGATAATATGAATTTGTGAAATAATAATATAAGAAAGAAGAGATTATGTGAAATTTGAAGTTTTACCGCATGAATAGTGAAATTTGACCAAAAAGGGCAAAATGGTCATTTGACATGAAAATGACCAAAATGTCAAGAAAATGTCAAGTTAGTAGTTAATGGAACTTAGTTAGTAAATATATGAACTTTTGGACCACTTTTGAACAAAAGGAAGAAGTTAGGACCAAAATTGCAAAGTTTTTATAAACATTTAATTATATATGTTATATAATAATTATTCCCTATCATATGAGAAATCAGTTGAGAGGATTCCAGAGAGCACGAGAGAGAGCTAGAGAGAAGAAGCTTGGAAAATTCAGCAACGGAATCAAGAATCCAACCTTGGAATTAGAGATTCCAAGCTTTGAAAGGTAAGGTTTCCTTAGTTTTAACCTAGTTCTTGGGTGTGTTCTTGATTTGGTCTTTGGAAGAAATTTAAACAGCAAATTTCAGTTATAAATCATGTGGGTTAAGTAGCTAATGCTTCCAATAAGTCATTAGTTAAGAATTTAACTCTAAAACATAGAAGTAGATTGCTATTCTTGAGAAAATTCAAGTTTGGTCAAGAACTTCAATTCTTGCATATGATTGATTCAAACGATTTTAATAGCTTAAAACCTGTTATTAGTCAAGGGTTTTGGTCCTAGAACAAACCCCATATGATTAAGACATAGATTAAGGACTTAATGGGTGAAAACTGCGTGCTACAGTGCACTGCGTGCTACAGTGCCCTTCAGACAGGGACCAAAAATGTTAAAAATGTTAGAAATCCAAACGCTAGAAACCATAGCTAGACATGTCCGATTGATCTGAAATTTTAGCCATAACCCTAAAATGGTATAAGAACATGTCGGGAATGGTCAAATCCGTAATCCGACCTTGCGGAAAAGTCACTGTAGCGGCAGTGGCTAAAATTACTATTCACGTCAAAACTTGATTTTTAGAATTTGAGCTAGACTTGTCCAATGAACTCCAAATTTGAAACACAAGTCTAATATAGCCTAAGATTTCATGGAAAAGTGTCGGAACTGAAATACGACCCCTTGGGGGTACTGTAGCAAAATACGCGTATTTCGGAGAAAACTATAAAACGAGTTTATTAATGGTTATACATTTATTATAACCTAGAGTTGAGACGTATGAGACTTTAGAACTATAGAATTAATTATATTGAGTATTTATATACTACTTGTATAGGTGGTGCTTCGAACGTTATTGAGCACGGGAAAGGAAAAGGAATACGAGAAGCTTAGTGACCCGTAATTACACCAATGTGAGTTTTATGAGGATTTTCTATAGTACATAGCAAAATGATATTTTCAGAAAATGAGATTTCCAAATACTTTTAAATACTAAAGTTTGGAAAATAGTTTTTAAAGTAGCTCTATACAAGGGCTAAGTATTTTAAAGCAGATTTTAAAGCAATATAGTTTACAAAGTATTTTGAAAGTAGTTCCGTATGTGAACTAAAGATGTTGAAGTTAATTTTAATAATATTTTTGATAAGAGTTATAAAGTTTATGAGTTTGAGTTTATTACAAATTGTGTCCCATTTTGACCAATTTGAGATGTAATGAGATAAGTATTAAAGAAAGAAAGAAGTAAGAGCCAGTTGTCCGGACTAGGATCACCCACATAATCGGGGGATCAGAAGACACTACTGGGATGGTACCTCCCGTCGCGAAGTAGTTGTCTAGCTTAGTATACCCTTGTGCTTGAATCCGTTCCAAGTCACAAAGGGGAGACAGAATGAGCATAACCTAGCGGGCGGATCTGTTCTGTTCCGCGAGGGGAGCTAGTAGAATGAGTTAAACTAAATTAATTCATGAGTTTCAGTTGGTCACTAGAAAACGAGAAAGAAAGCAGTTATAGAAGGAAAGCAGTTTTTCTTTAAAGAAAGAAATCAGTTTTGAGAAAGAATACAGTTTTGATAAAAGAAAGTAAATTTTTTGACAAAGAAAGTAGTTTTGAGTTTTGAAGATAGAAAAGAAAAGAAATTTGATATTTATTATGAAGAAAAAGTTTTAGTAGTTTACTTGTTTATATTTCAAGTTTTAAAGCTGAAAAGTTTTGGGTCTAAAACCCATATTACTCACGAGACTTTATGTCTCACGTATTATTTTTAAATGCTATGTACTTAGGTGAGATGAGCAGGAGCTGGAGTGGGACCAATGTGTATACAGTAAGTTTAAATTATGGTTTTCTGTATTGAGTCTGTAATACCCTTTCAGAATAAAGTTTATAAAAAAAAATTTAGGTGACTTTTCATGGTCACGTTTTGTAAAAATGTTTTGTAATATAAACTATATTAAATTATGGTTTGAGAAAGGGGTGTTACACCTAATGCAGAGAACTCGGGTGGAGATGTAGGAGAAGAGAGTTACGATGAGGCGTAGAAAGGAAAACCTCCGATGGCGGTGAAGTGTGGATGGAAGGAATGACGGTAATTCGCCACAGTACCCCAGTAATCGAGCAACATGTACATTCGTTGAACCGGATCCAGCTAGCGACCTGGATCCAGGTTAGGATCCGCGTGACAAACAAAAAAAAAACCCAATGTCACGTTACCAAAAAACGTACACCAGGAGGCCAAAAAACACGGGAATTAAACAAAGTTATAAATAATATATTTTATATGAGACGGATTTAGCATTATAATTTCAATACGATACGATTGCTACATTATGATATAAAAGGGTTAATAATTTGAAAGGGTAATTTACTTTTTAAAATGTTTACATTTAGATAACAATGTTTTTTTTGTTCATATTTACCATTTAACTTGTTATATCTGTTCAAAAAAAGGTAATATGACCGGCTGGTGGAGGTTTTTTCGGTCATATTACTTTTTTTTGAACAGATATAACAAGTAAAATGGGTAAATGTGAACAAAAAAACATTGTACAAAATGTTCACATTTAGGTAACAATGTTTTTTTTTGTTCACATTTACCCATTTTACTTGTTATACCTGTTCAAAAAATGGTAATATGACCGGAAAAATCTCTACCAGCCGGTCATATTACCATTTTTCGAACAGATCTAACAAGTTAAATGGGTAAATGTGAACAAAAAAACAACTGTTACCTAAATATGAACATTTTGAAAAGTAAGTTAATCTTTCAAGTCATTAACCCGATATAAAAAGACATATAAATCACAGAATATCAAAATGAGAGAACTAATTTTATGATAGGTAAATGATACAAAAGTAACTAATATAATTACATTTTTCAACTTCGATACTACATTTTTTTTGTTGGTGTAAAGCGAACATCATATTTTACAGTTTTGTTCAATAATGACCATTTAACCAGAATTCTTCCGGTTACGCGGTTGTCATGCAGTGTTGGAAAAGAATGTTGACATTACATACTGACATAACACAAAAATCACTATATTATCAATTCTTTTTTGTTTTCATTCTCCATTATTATTTTTTTTCAAATAGTGCATCTTCATTCAGATAATTTTGTGCTATTCAACTTGTTAATTTAGTAACAAAGATGATTTTACTATCTCAAATTAAACAGAATTTCTCAACTCGCCTACGTTTATCACCAAATTCACATACCTATAAAAAAAATACCACCACAATCACCACTGTGGCTGTTGCTCGTATTTGTTAGGGTTTCTTGGGATAAACTGTGGAAGATTACTATAGACACTTGCTTAATTAATATTATATACATTTTGTGGGGGGAAGAAATGCAGTATATAGGTGTTCTTAAAGCTTAGGCTTTGAAGTGCCTTCATAAGGGTAATCCTAGACGTTAGGGCAGTGTGTGTCATGGTAGTTTGGAACCGGGAAGAGGGAAGTACCACTGGTACCTGCATGAAATCTATAACGAACATTGCGGGTTGATTAGGCTTCGGGTTAGAGGTGATGACCACCTGGTTGCTCTCGAGTTCTTTTTCCTTTTAGACACTTGTACCACATACTTAGCAACTTGTACCATTTAAGTTTTTTAAGTTTTTTTTTTTTTTTTTTTTTTTTTTTTTTTTTTAAAATTGTGTTGGTTGAGCGAGAGTGATAATGGAAGATTTGGGATGGGAGGGATGGAAGTGAAAGGAGATAAAAAAGCTGACAACGGTAATCGATGGTAGGGTGACGACAAAATTTCTTAGTGATCTTCTTCGTTTCATGTTGAAACTTTTCTTATTCTTTTTTGAATGGTGGAAAATCATACCTAGTAGAGGTTTATCACGTCTTTCTTGTGGGTTACATAGTTGCTCCAAGTGATGTCCTAATATCGTATTCAACACTTTTTAAACCAACTAAGTCATCCAAGAACAAGAATCGGAAATAGAGAACCCTGCAATCCGATATGGTATTCACCAACATATCAAGAAAGCGATTGATGGGGCGTAGAATAGATGTGAAAATATTTCATATAGGCAGAAGGAAAATATAGTTCACTAACATTGATATAAACTTATTAAATTTAAGAACCCATTCGGTTTTGTTCGTCTTAAAAATGTGGATGATACCATTCGATTTTGTTCATGTAGTTGTTGGAGGAAGACGTCTTGCCACGTTTGGAGGAATGATGTGGGGAATTCATCCCCATTACCCCGACCGTGAGCCATTTGGCATGGTCTTTCAATATTTCTCATGCCTCCATATGTAGGAACCAGTTTCGGGCGATTTTTTGATCTCACATTGTGTGGCCTTTAGAACATCCACATCTCCCTTGCCACTGACACGCATGTTTCATTTGTTGTTGTAAATGCAGTTGAACTTGTTAACCTTCGTTTGCAAGTCTTTCCACTTGGAGTTCACTTGATGTCGTGTCCCGATCCTCCAAGTTGCGCCTTGAAATGTGCCAACACGTGCTCCCAAAAGGACTCGAAGCGTTGATGGTTGCCTCGTTCTTGATCCTCAGAAACACTAATATATGCCTTCGCCAAGGCGATCTCCTCTACCTCATTTGCTCGCTAGATGCACATTTTACTCGTAGGTGTTGACGTGTTGTAAGAAAGAAAATATGGCGCATGTCTTAAAATCTTGTGATACTTGATTTTTCTATTTTCAACCCACTCATTCAAACTCATGTATGTATCCACCCTCATTTTCAGTCCACTTAAAGGGTAATTAGATTTTTAGTTTGTTCACATTTGGGTAATATTTTTTTTCCATACATGATTGACCAATAAATTGTTTGAAGTGTTTATATATTACTTTTATGATCGGCTATCACTTGTTTTTAGTTTACGTGGCGTATATGTGGGAATACGTCACATTATATGACATCTAGGGTAATGAACTGTTGGTTTTGTTCATATATAAGTAATTTTGTTTGTACACTGTTGATATCCAACTTGTTTAAACTATTCAATAACACCATTATTAGATACAAAGAAAAATTATCTAAATAACAAAACTAACAGTTCATTACACTTATATGTCATTTAATTTGTCCACTTAGATGCCACATAATATCAAACATTGACACATATACGCTACGTAAGCTATACTTGATACTTCAAATGTATAGAAAAAGAGTTACCCAAAATATAAACTAACTTGAAACGATAATTACCCTAAGTTATTTTCTTTCTTTTCAAATACTATTTTGGTGCAAAGAAAATAACAAATTACTATTTAAGGGTTAATGCTACCGTCACAAGCCACCGATTTCCGAAGCTAGTTAGTTTTACCTTAAGATGTATTCTTAAATTTAATATTTAATAACCTATAAGATATTCATTATATAAAAACGTTTAACTGAAACAAAAACTGAACAGTAAAACAAATTAACAGGATGCAAAATCGTGATTTAAGATAGATTATTACCAAAAGATAAAAACTTTTTCCCATAAAAGTTATAATAATAACATTTAGTACTATTTATACAAGAATATTATGAATAGTGAAATTCCAAACATTAAAAAGTAAGCCACTAAGTTTTCTTGACACAATAAAGAATTACTAGAAAATCAAACCATTCAAAGAATTACTAGAAAATCAAACCAAACTCAAGTCATGAACGATAATCGAACTTTACAAATGCAGTGATGGCTAATTGGCGTGAAACATTGTGTTTAATGAATTAAAAACACTATGACGGGGTTTTGTACTAAATTCTTCATCTAGATGATGATATTCAATTAGGAGATCTTCAAAGATGATAGCATCTCATTGCTATAAATCGAGATCATATATATACCGAGCAAAAGGTGATCTTCAAAGATGATGACATCTTCTAGCACCATGCTTTATGCAATAGGTTTTCTAAAATGACAGGTCATGGAGCATACCAGACAAGAGAACCTTCTGATAGTAATAGACCTGTAAACTTGTGCCTAGGAAACACTTCTAATAAAGTTGCTTCTCCAGCGCATCTCAGATTCTCCACTTTGCATTGCCCTAACCCGAAGTCAAGCCAGATGATCCGGACCTGAGTGAGGCTTGTCGCGGTCCTGCTGATCTAAGTGACTTAGGTTTACAACCGAACTACTGATCCACTAAAGTAGTTTGACAAAATGGGTTGAATGCCCCAGACCCGTGATGCTATTTTACTATTTTAAATCTATCGATTTGTTTCGGTTCGCCCAACCGAGGCAAAGAACCTTCCTAGAACAAAGACAAGGATCCGAAGCGCAACCATCAACCACACTGGCAGGCTTGCCTCGGTTCCTGGTTGCTTCGCTAATCTTCTTCCACTATAAAGACTTTCTCGGTTCAGATTAGACTCTACATACTTAACAATAGTGTGCATTTTCATTCTTATTAGATTAAAAATCAATTCAACTTAGGTCCCTCTCCTACTTGGCTCTCCATTGAACTCATTAAGAGTTCAATGCATTGGAGATGTCATGAGTTTGAATTGCACTTAAACAATAAAACCATACCGTGATACTTAATTCTCTTCCTCATTATCTCTGGCCCTAAATGCAACCACCTAGATCTGAAGCTCACACATCACACCATCGCTTTGTCTCCACCGCCACCATACACCCACCAACATCCACCTATGCTTTCACCATCTCATTTCTATTTGCTACTTGCTTCATGCTCCCGGAAGAATAACCCTTCGCCCATTTGTGCATGCTATGTCGTTGTCTACTTCCTCTTCCTTAACCATCGAGCGTAAATGATGGTGATATCAGGGGAATAAATCTCTTTAAAGTACAAAAAAGTAGTATCACCTCAATAAAAGGTATTTCTTAAGATGGTTCTCGCATACCTTGCAACTGCCATGAAAAATGGTTCTTGCCCTGCTCTAAGTCCCGCTCCCAATGCCATGAAAGTTGTTTTTTTTTTTTTTTTTTTTTACTTTTTCCTTCTCCAGCTGTCACCTTCCACACTCTTACTTTTTGGTTTTTGGTTAAATTTACGGATGAGAAAGAAGAGTAGCATAAATAGTAAACAAAAAATTAAAGCTTGAAATTCGGGAGGGAGAATCGAAACATAGAAGTAGCATGATTAGGGGTTTAGGGTTTTTTAAAATATACATGCAGGCTTTCATCTTTAAGACAAAAAAAAACATTCTACTTTCATTTTTAAGACAAAATAGCAAGCTATTTTCATTCTTAAGCCAAAATTATTCAATGTTTTAAAATCTGGGTTGACCCGGCCGGTCAAACCGGTTGGACCGTGACCCGATGAAGAGAGCGGGTCAATTATGACCGAATTTTTGCAAATTTTCGGCTCGGATTGAACTGACACCGGTTGGACCGGTGACCCGGAACCGCGTTGACCCGACGGTTGGAACAAAAATTAGAATTTAGGCTTTAAAAACATGGTAAAAGAGTTTAAGCCTCAAACTTTTAAAATTATTCTACCATTGCGTCATCAAATTTAGTAAATTTTTTCAATAAAAAACTTGACAAAATATCCTTTTTGGTACCAAAAAGGTGAAATTACATTGTTTATGTTTCATAAATATATAATTATCCTGAAAAATATAAAATGTATGAAAATGGTAAAAATTGGGTTGAACCGGTTGACCCATGAACGGGTCACTATACCGAGTCAACTAAAAACCCGGATTTTAAAACATTGAAATAATTAGCATGCTGCTTTCATTATTTCAAGTTTAGACATCAAGAATCCGCTCTGTTTCTTCTTGATATGGCTTTCAAAGTAAAAGATCAAAGTCCATATTTTACTTTTTTTTCCCTTCATGTGATCGATTCAAAGTGGGTTTACGTTTATTTTGCTAAAAGTATTAACTTTTTTTTATGTTTTGAGGAATGCATTATTAAACATAGAGATGGAAACTAATTTTGGGTTGGTTATGTAGGGACGAATAGAAAGGTATTTAAAGAAAGCTTCTATGGTGGTGAAAGAAGTTGGGGTGCCAAAGCTGTTACACCATTTTCTCATTGAGGTGCCAAAGCTTAAAACCCTCGTTTACAAACAAAAAATTTACTAATTTTAGAAGTGATTGTTGTCTCTATAATCTTGAAAATTAGGGACAATTATTTATCTGAGTTTTCTTGTGATTAGTGGTGCATCTTTGAAGGTGTTTTTTTCTACATCAAAACTAATAGCTTCTGGACCGGGGGCATGTGTGCCAACTGAGCAAGCCATATCCTTAATATTTTATATCGTAAATATATATCATCACATCAAATGTTTCCCAAGTTGAAAAAAATTATAAGAAATACATATATGAGCTTGTGCATGTATACTATTCAAAATACCATAGTTTTAAACAATATGACTCACTATCAAATTTTTAAAAGACCAGAGGAGTGACATGAAATTCCTTAATTTTCATAGATAGCATCATAAGCTTCTCTAGCTTTGATCTGGATTACTTAGTACTTGATAACAAAAAAATGAAATAAATTTAAAAGAAACATTCAGAAATATTAAGCTATAATCTTCTTGACTAAAAATATTATAAGTTGTGGATCAAATGTTTAGCAAGCAGCTATTATTATACATGAAAAGGGAATAACACTAAAAGATTCAACAAACAGATAAATCGGTAAAGGAAATCAGGATTATTGTTCAACTCATAATGACAAAGATGCTTAAAAGCTTTGCAGGGTAAGAGTTTTTAGATCAAGATTAGGCAATCTGTACCTAAAGGCATTTATATTGATTTAATCAAATGCTTGATCCTGATTACGGTACTAGTTACATGGTGCTGAGAACTTAAATGTCAATATACCAGAATGAATGAAAAGCACGTAATAGGAAACATCAAAGATTTGTACAAACGAGCATGCAGGTATTCAAATGTTAGGTAAATGTGAAGCTTTTGAAGATTTATTCAAAGGTTGGTGAAGTTTGAAGAGTTGGTGAATGGTTGGTAGCCTAATAAGTTTGGTAGCCTCATTCCAAGTTCTTCATTTCACATTAATTGCTTACACATATAAATAGAGCTTCAGTTGAAGAGATTTATGTACCACACAACACAAATAAACACAGAGCAATAAAACTTCTAGTTACCCGCCGTGGACGTAGGTCAGATTAGACCGAACCACGTTAAATTCTTGTGTTCTTAATTTGTGAGCTGAGTGTGTGAGTTCCGTGTCCGTAGGCTAAGTGTCTCGATCCTAACAAGTGGTATCAGAGCCTTGGTATAGCTCCAGAGAGTGATTTTCTGTTTTTGGGTCGAAATTTTTTTGTCTCAAAAACGATTTTGGTTTACGCCGTTGGAAAGGTCTCGTTCCGCAGATTCCGAAAATATATTTTTTCGAATTTTTTGAGCGTCGGAAGACCTCCAAATCGCCGGTCAAAGTTGGTCAAAACTCGCCGGAAAGTTGGCCGGAAAAACCAGTTCGCCGGAGAAGACGACACTGTAGCACCGGAGTTTCGCCGGAGAAGACGACACTGTAGCGGTACTGAAGCATTTGCAAAACAGGTCCCTGAGGTTTCAGAAGTTGCAAAACAGGTCCCTGAAGTTCCAGAATTTGCAAAACAGGTCCCTAAAGTTCCAGAATTTGCAAAATAGGTCCCTGAAGTTCCAAAATTTGCAAAACAGGTCCCTGAAGTTCCAGAATCTGCAAAACAGGTGCAGCTTGTCCGTTATAATGGCAGAAAGCAGCAAGATTCAGATTGAGAAGTTTGATGGGAAGGACTTTGGTTGGTGGAAGATGCAAATTGAAGATTTGCTCGTGCAGAAAGTTCAGTTACAGTGCACATCAACAATTTAAACTCGATTTTATCCAGACTTGGGTCAGTGGGAATAAAGTTCGAGGATGAAGTTCAAGCTTTACTACTGTTATCATCATTACCTGACAGTTGGTCCGGAACAGTTACAGCCGTTACTAGTTCCGCAGGATCGAAAGAGCTCACTTTTGAGGGAATTCGGGATTTAATTCTAGGCGAAGACGTCAGAAGAAGAAATTCCGGGGAATCATCAAGTGAACAATTGAATGCGGTCAGAGGTAGAAAAAATAACAGAGGTAGTGGGAGCAGGAACAGGAGAAGGAGTCAGTCGAGGACTCGGAATGATGTGACTTGTTGGAACTGTAAAGAGGTTGGACATTTCAAGAATCAATGTCCAAAAGAAAAGAAAGAAGTTAACGTTGCAGTAGACCATTCAGATGATGATGTTTTGATCTGTAGTGTGGAGAGCAATGTGGATTCCTGGGTTATGGATTCGGGTGCTTCATTTCACGCTACCCACAGCCATGAAGCATTGCAGAATCTGAAAGAAGGGGATTTTGGTAAGGTAAGACTAGCAAACGATGAGGTTCTTGATGTGACGAGCATAGGTGACTTAGATCTGAAGACTCCAGTCGGTCCATGGACTTTGAAGGATGTCCGAGTAATTCCAAGTCTGAAGAAACAGTTAATTTCTGTTGGGCAGTTGGATGAACAAGGGCACGAGGTTAAGTTCAGGAATGGGCAGTGGAAGGTAGTCAAAGGAAATCGTGTGATAGCTCGTGGACACAAGAGGGGTTCATTATATATGGTCAGTTTACCGTCTGAGGGAGTAACCGTCCCAGTTCAGAAGAAGACTAAAGTCCGGTTCATAGAGTCTCGTAGACAGAAAAAGGTTTGCTTTGCAGATGGCAAACCCAGAGTCACAGGTCAGATTCAGGTTGAACGTGTTTGGAACGGTTCAGAAATACCAGTCAAGGGCATTCATAGCAGTGGGAGCAAGGGTTGTGTTTCAGCTAGAATACCCAGAACACAGTGGGTTAAGAAAACCAGTATTCCATCTGTAAAAATCTCTCCAGATTATCTGCTACACATGGAGAGTGTCGTTTGTTCTCAGGATGTTCCAGGATCAGGCAGTTCATTTCAGTGGGAGCCGGTGGAGACAGAGAACAGGTCAGTGGCAGACTTAGCCATGACTAATGTGTTGGAGCTAACGAAAGCTTCAACTAGCCTTCAGGTAAATTGAAGAGAAGGCCAGGGTAACTAGGAAAGAGCTAAGATTAAAAGTGTTTTTTTGGAATGCACAGTTGAAGTACAGGTGAAGATTGTTCCGTGGCTTCAAGTGAGAGATTGAAGAATTGTTGCAACAATTGGACGGTAGAGAAAGACTACGTTGTTCAAAATCTTCAAGTGGGAGATTGTTAGGTAAATGTGAAGCTTTTGAAGATTTATTCAAAGGTTGGTGAAGTTTGAAGAGTTGGTGAATGGTTGGTAGCCTAATAAGTTTGGTAGTCTCATTCCAAGTTCTTCATTTCACATTAATTGCTTACACATATAAATAGAGCTTCAGTTGAAGAGATTTATGTACCACACAACACAAATAAACACAGAGCAATAAAACTTCTAGTTACCCGCCGTGGACGTAGGTCAGATTAGACCGAACCACGTTAAATTCTTGTGTTCTTAATTTGTGAGCTGAGTGTGTGAGTTCCGTGTCCGTAGGCTAAGTGTCTCGATCCTAACATCAAAGTCATCTCTGCACGTGAGTTTCTTGCATACAATACAATACAGTTCCGCCATTATAACAATACGATATTTGCCTGGTTCATGAGCCATTTCAATGGCTGATTTGCAGCTTCTATCACCCTGTATTTCATAGAATAATCAGATCGTAAAGAGCAAGAAGATAACAAAAAGATTGCATCCGTTTTAAGATCATTCCCTACTCCCTGAATCTTCGTCACTCACAAGTCACACTGCCGCCGGTAATAACAACTAAACCAGCCCGACGACTAAATTACACCACGACCACGACAATTGCGAATTGCAAAATACACCAAAGCTTTGGGTTTCGGCCCACTTAAACGATGGGTCGACCCAGTCAATTCATAATCCATCATGATTCAAGTAAAAGTGTAACCGAAACAAAAAAGCAGAGCTAGATCATCGATTCATCATATTATTGATTATCCAACCGGAACTTACAGCTAACACTCTACAAACTTCTCTTGTCAAGAAACAAATGAAATGCTACAAAACATCACAAGAAATGAAATGCTAAACCTCAATCTTTCCCTCCGCCGCTTCCTCCCGCCCCGCCGGTGACTTGCTACGACCTTGTTTCTTGTTCCGTTTACTCTTCTTCCTCTTTGAATCCTCCGCCTTCTCCTCCTCTGGATCATCTTTGTACTGAGGCAGTGGCACCAAACCAGCCTCGATGGCGTCCAGGTCCTCGACCAGTTTCTGGTAATGCGCCTCCACGTCTGCAGCAGTTTTTCCGGGAAGCAATCCTGCGATCAACTCCCACCGTTCTACGGCGTCTTCCGGGTATAGCACAAGGGCGTTTTCAAAAGCTTTGTTTTCTTCGAAAGTCCAATTGACGGTCGACATATTTTGGAGTTTGCTATTACAGAGTTTGACAGAGGTGAAAGAGAAATTGATTGTGATTTATATAACTAACTGCTTCAGTGATGAGTAACTAACTAACAGAAGGTAAAATCTCAATTTTGCCCTTCATCTTAAGTGATGAAACTGGATTCAACGCAAAATTCACATTTCCTTGGTGGGAATCCAGTACTTGAAGGAGTAGAAGATGGCTTCATAGACCATAGTCAAACTCTAACTTCGACCCCTTCTTAAGCTTCCACGTGGCCACTTTCATGAGTACCGTTGGATGAGATCGGTTTCGAACGCATACCCTTCTTCTTTGACCTGTACATGTTCATGCTGAAGTCCATCTTCATCGCAGTTTTAGTTCCAAATTTGAGTCTCCCACGTGATTATTAGAGTGTTGGTTAGTATTTGAAGCAAATGTCAGTTAGAGAGTGTGATGTAGTGGTTGTTAGATTCTGTTAGAGTCATTGTAACAACCTCTGTTATTCCTTTCGGCTTTCTCTATATATTTCTAATTCCTGTACTCAGTTTAGTTCAAGATAATGAAATCCATACTATTCACTCTCAACCTCAATTGTAAATCACTTTACCCAATTTGCTATTTTCTATATTTATCTACGCAATGGATTGCATTTGTGAATTCAATGTGAAGGATGATTTTTGCAAATGATTCCGTTGAGTTTCCTTCATCCTTTTTAATTTTGCCCTGAGATTCCAATTTCCCAGGAAAATCCAGTGTAGCTGCACTGTGACGCTATTAGACCGCCGTTAGTTCAATATTAGCATCTTCGACCGATTAATTTTTTTTTTTTTTAAGTTTAGTTATCACTTAATTTTTTGAACCAAGTTTTGGGTTTTGTTCCACAAGTTAAATACGGAAATTATTACTCTGTGATTGCGTAGTATTAATGACATTCATGGTGACAAATTTTTGAGCTTTACCTTCATGGTGACAAAATTGCCTTCATAAGGTTTGACCAAATTCCTTTTAAAACTATCTCAATGAGGATCCTAGGGAAAGTTATATCCTAGGAAGCATGGTCGTTGACTTGTGTCTCAATATCAGATCTTATTACAATCATTACCATGCTAGTCAAACCGTTGCAAGAAACTTAGTCAACCGTTATAAGAAACAATTTACATTCTGAAAAAATAAAAAAGATTTAATTCATAATTTACATCTGAACTAGGTTGGGTGGGTTTACAAATATGAAAAAAAAATGGTACTTCACATGTTCCGTAATTGGTTCAGCCAGTTTTAAAGCTAATTTAAGGGGCAGTTTGATTTGCCTCTTACCGATCCAGTAAGAGGTTATATCTGACTCGGTTCTACTCAGGCCGTTTGATTACCCTAAAATATACACTAAAATATACCTCTGACTCGGTCCTAAACACTAAAATTTACATCTTACCTGGTCAGCTTTATGATAAGTCTGATTGGGTCAGACAGTGGCTCGGTCAGCTCTTACTCAATCAACAAGTATCAAACAACCACTAAGAGGATAGCTGATGTATTTGTTTTTTGGTACTACCAAGTTCAGGTTCTTTTTTCCATTTTCTATTTCTATTGGCTTTTACTTACCTGATTATTCCATTCTGTAGGATGGAGCTGTTCGTTTGTTATGCATCATTTTGAATTTATTTCCATTTTTGAAAAGACGTTGGACCCGAGGTGGGATTGGCAGCCAGGAGAGGGTTGGCCGAGGGTGAGGTGGCAGTCGTGGGTGTAGTGGGTGGTGGCTGAATATTGACAAGAGGTGTAAGAGGGGAGGGGGCAAGAGGTGTAGGAGGGGAGGGGGCTGGTGTTCGGTATGAGTGGAAGCGTTGTGGCCGGAAGTGTTAGAGAGTTTTTGATGGTAAGAGAAATATGGGGAGGGGTCATTCGTGTCGAGGAATGTATATGTGTGATTGCGGTATTTGGATATGTTTGAGAAAGAAATATTGTTTCTCGATAGGTGATATTGCGAGATATAATGGGAGTAGTGGATTGAGCAGAAGACATCATTGGCCATGGTGGTTAGACGGGTATCCAAGGAAAACACATGGGGTGCTGCTAGGGGAGAGTTTTTGTGTGGTTGTTGCGGTTATGTTGGGGTAACATAGACACCCGAAGGTTCTTAAGTGAGAAAAGGGCATAGTTCCAAAAAGATTGTGGAAGTGAAGCTTGAAAAAGGTGTGTGTATCATATTATTTATGGTGCGAATAATACGCTCGGCTTTTCCATTTTAAGGGAAAGTGTAAGGGAACCGAAATTGCATGTCATGGAATTTTAAATTCTAGGATTTCAAATCCTAAAAGATTTAAAATTTCATTGCATTTGAAATCTCATGATTTGAAATCCACAAACCAAACGCCCCCTAAGTTATTTTCTGGGTTTCTTTTTCAAAGACTATTTTGGTGCAAAGAAAATAACAAATTACTATGTTAAGGGTTAATGCTACCGTCACAAGCCACCGATTTCGAAGCTAGTTACTTTTACTTTAAGATGTATTCTTTAATTTAATATTTGATAATCTATAAGATATTCATTATATAAAAACGTTTAACTGAAACAAAAACTAAACAGTAAAACAGATTAATAGGATCATGCAAAATCGTGATCTTAAGATAGATTATCACCAAATATAAACAATTTCCCCCTAAAAAGTAAGCTACTGAGTTTTCTTGACGACAACAAAGAATTGCTAGAAAATCAAACCAAACTCAAGTCATGAACGATAATCGAACTTTACAAATGCAGTGATGGCTAATTGGCGTGAAAAATTGTTTTTAATGAATTAAAAACACTATGATGGGGTTTTGTACTAAATTCTTCATCTAGATGTTGATATTCAATTAGGGGGCCCAAAGTTTTTTTGATGTTCATACCCTATTTGGGGTGGTGGTGTTCCTCCTCCACCTTGGGGGCTACAGAAATTAATGGGCGTCACCACCTCCGCCGTGGTTATGTCGTGGATGCTTGATCTCTTCTTCTTTTGCTGTTGACTCAACTTCTGTCGGAGAAAATATTTCTGGGCATGGCTGGCGACTTGTGTTGGCGTCCTTGTGATCACAGACATTCTTGAAATGCTTCGCCAATCCCCCTTTTTGTACGTTTCCAACCCCTTCAGGAATTTACTGTGAAAGCCAAATAACATAAGTGACTTCGATAATCGCATAAATTGAATAAACCAAGAGGTCAAAGTCAAACTATGCAAATGGAATTTTGGAGTATAATCAAACGACAACACATTGAGATCATAATAACTGATTTCAAGAAAAAGACAGCATGATACCATATTATTTAAGCAAGATTGAACTTTAAACATGACTAGTACTTATATATCATGCAAAATCCCAATTTTCTTGAGGAATTAATGCCATGGAAGTTTATAAATTCTTGTGATACCTTTTATCATCGAAAAACACAAACTAATACTTGTAAATATTCAGTACCTGTGTTCTTCTCGAGTCCAGGGAATCCCTTTCTTCCTCTCATATTTGCTACTTCTGGAGTCATAATCCGAACTCACAAAGTCGTCTGCATGTCTGGGCAACTCAACCCGACGCGATTTAATCATATCTAAATCATGCAATAACTCATCGTAGCGAGTCCTCACCTGCTCCGCCGTCTTACTTGGAACGGACTCGGCTATCTTTTGCCACCGCCACTCGATATTCTCCGGAACATTCACCAAAGCCGTCTCAAACAGCTTGTCTTCATCCCTCGTCCACGTTGTCTTAGATTCACATTCATATTCATCGTACTTACCTGAATTGATTTGATTCTCCATTGCAAATAGACGAGCTCTCAAAATCTTTATATCTACAAACCCACCCCCTTTCTAGGTTTATATAGTTGAATCCGTTGAGGAATCTACGGGATTTTAGAATCTGACGGTAACAAGGAGACTCTATATACTCGTTTCCTCCTCCTTTAGTATTTTTTAATATTTTTTTATTATATAAATATTATTTTTTGTTATTTAAATCAGTATAATATGATAAATATCCAATTCGTAAATCCCTTTTTCTTTTATTTCGGATAATATATTTTATTTAATATATTTTATTTCAGAAATATAATATTTAATTAGTAAAATATATTTACTCTAGATTATTGGGACGTTTTTTCTTATCATATGTAAATATTCACATATGATTAAGTTATTAACATGCCATTAAACCATATTATTCAGATGTGAATATATATATTAAACCCTATTATTCACAAGATGTCAAAGCCTGACCACATGTCATTTGTACTTTTTTTAGAATTATTGGTGAATTTAGCAAGTGGACTCAGAGTGAGCTTGACCAGATCCTAAAGAATTAATTCAAGCTCTAAATGGGTTAAAAATTGGGTTCCACATAAAGATCTGATTGAAACCATTAAGAAACAAACATGCACACCACTACTAGAAAACAGGGGGGTTAGCCACGAAAAATAGCCACGCAAATTTTGTGTGGCTAAATAGCCACGCAATTACCACGAATCAGTTACACCCCAATTTTAGACACGCACTTGTCACGGAACCACAACACATCATAAATTCGTTTTAGTTGCGTGGCAAACTTAGCCACGCGATAGCCACACAGCCATTGAATGCGTGGTAAAAGAGTGGCTAAAATAGATATATGTAAAACTGTGTCTATAGCGTGGCAAACTTAGCCACGCGATAACCACGCAGTCACTGAATGCGTGGTAAAAGAGTGGCTAAAATAGATAAATGGAAAACTGTGTTTATTGCGTGGCTAAATAGCCACGCAAAGTTTGCGTGTTTAAATACGTTGGTGGCTATGGCGTGGCTAAATACGTTGGTGGCTATGGCGTGGTTAAATATTGTTGCTATTATTATTATTATTATTATTATTATTAGTCTCATTATTATTATTATTATTATTTTTTCGTTTTCGTTCAATACATTTTTTTTTGGGTTCATTTTTTACACATCCTTATTATACTTTATTATCTTTATATTTCTCGGTTTATACGTGAATTCGAGTTACACACAAGCGTGTACACCTTCCAAACTCATTGTTCATTTCAAACGTTATCTTTTCACTTGTGATTTTAACACACCAACACATTGATACATATATATATATATATATATATATATATATATATATATATATATATATATATATATATATATATATATATATATATATATATATATATATATATATATATATATACATACATATATATGTATATATATATATACATATATATGTATATATATATATATATATATACATATATATATATATATATATATATATATATATATATATATATATATATATATATATTAGCCGTTAGCCACGCTTTAGCCACCAAATGCAATTAATTGATTTTCCCGCTCACGCATTAAGGTGTTGTAAAGTTTGCAATAAATAAAATATCCCTGGCCGTTGTTATTGCGTGGCTAAACAACAACGCATTAGCCACCGTTTTCGATTTAATGACTTTTCCGCATACGCATTAAGGTATTGTACATTGTGCATTAAAGAAAATACACACCAGGCCGTGGTAATTGCGTGGCTAAACAGCCACGCATCTACCACGCAACGTTTAAAATCGAAAAAAATGGGAGCCGGGATTCGAACCCTGGTCTCCTCTGTGGGGGGGAACATCAACTACCACTTCGGCTATAAGCCTCATCCGTTCAGTATTTCCCTTTCTTTCAATATAACCCTTTCGAAAAATTAATTATTGATGTTATTATTATTATTATTATTATTATTATTAGTCTCATTATTATTATTATTATTATTATTGTTAATATTATTAATATTATTATTTATTTCGTTTTCATTTTCGTATTATTTTTTCGTTTTCGTTCAATACATCTCTTTCGTATAATTAATTATTGGTATTATTGTTATTATTATTATTATTATTATTATTATTATTATTAGTCTCATATTTTTATTATTATTGTTAATTTTATGAATATTACGTGTGTGTGTGTGTGTGTCTATGAGTATGTATGTATGCACATCAATGTGTTGGTGTATTCAAATCACAAGTGCTTATACACCTTGAAAACATAACGTTTGAAATGAACAACGGGTTTGGAAGGTGTACACGCTTGTGTGTAAGTCGAATTTACGTATAAACGGAGAAATATAAAGATAATAAAGTATAATAATGATGTACAAAAAATGAACCCAAAAAAATAATTTTTGGCCTTCAAAAAACAAAAAATACAAATACAGTCGTGGCTATTGCGTGGCTAATTAACCACGCATTAACCACGCACTGTCTGGTTGTGTGGTAAATGTGTGGTTAATTAGCCACGCAATAGCCACGACTGTATTTGTATTTTTATTTTTTTGAAGGGTAAACATTATTTTTTTGGGTTCATTTTTTACACATCCTTATTATACTTTATTATCTTTATATTTCTCGGTTTATACGTGAATTCGAGTTACACACAAGCGTGTACACCTTCCAAACACGTTACTTATTTCAATTTTTTTTCTTTCAATGTGTATAAACGTATGTAGTTTTAATACACCAATACATTGATGGACACACACACACTCATATACACTCATTCTCATATACACTCATACTCATGCACACTTATGCACACACACACACATAAACTCTTTCTATCCATCTAATCAATACTCATGCTCATACAATGTGTGAGTTTATGTGTATAAGTGTGTATGTGTATGTAAAGTATATATATACGTGTGTGTGTGTGTGTATCTATGTGTCTATTAGTATGAATGTATGTGCATCAATGTGTTAGTGTGTTAAAATTACAAGTGCTTATACACCTTGTAAGGATAACGTTTGAAATAAATAACGGGTTTGGAAGGTGTACACATTTGTGTGTAAGTCAAATTTACGTATAAACTAGGAAATATAAAGATAATAAAGTATAGTAAGGATGTGCAAAAAATGAACCCAAAAAAATAATGTTTGCCCATCAAAAAACGAAAAATAAAAAAATTTCGTGGCTATTGCGTGGCTAATTATCCACGCATTTACCACGCATACAAGCAGTGCGTGGCTATTGCGTGGTTAATTAGCCACGCAACAAACACGCACTTCCTGTATGCGTGTTAAATGCGTGGCTAATTAGCCACGCAATAGCCACGAAATTTTTTTATTTTTCGTTTTTTGACGGGCAAACATTATTTTTTTGGGTTCATTTTTTGCACATCCTTACTATACTTTATTATCTTTATATTTCCTAGTTTATAAGTAAATTCGACTTACAAACACGCGTATACACCTTCAAAACCCATTACTTAAATTTTGTTTGGAAAATAATTTTAAAAATAAAATAAGTATTTAAATAATATTAATATATTTTAATAACAATAATTTTAAATAATAAATTAAATATGTTGAAATACCATGTGTTGTGGCTATCGTGTGGCTATTTTAACCACGCATTAACGACCAAAGCTTACCAATCTTGTACATGCTGCTTAACGAAAAGTACCTTGGATGGTGGTTATGGCGTGTCTGAATAGCCACGCATCTTCCACGGGGTTCGAATTAAAAATGGGCTGCGATTACTTCCCCCTCATTTGCAGCAAAGACAAACCCTCTCCTCCTCTGAAACCTAGCCGCATCTTCTTCTCCTCTTATCCCCATCCCGGTTCCATATGGCCAAGTCCGACTACCGCATCCCCTCCAAGCTGTTCTTGCCTCCGATCAACCTCACTGCAGTGGTTTCCTCCGACGGGACAGCCTGCACAGCGAGGCCGTGCCTCCGATAGCCGATTGGTGCCTCTGAATGGTCGATTTTCGCTGTCAAAAACCACCGCCTCCGTTGCTGATTTACTCCCGATTGAAACTGTCGAAAGCCACTGCTGTCGATTCCTGATTTTCCGATGTCGAAAACCACCTCCTCCGATTGAAGTTGTCTTACCTTCGTCTCGGACCGGATTCTGACGGAATAGCCTGCACAGCGAGGTCTGATTCTTTCCTTCCTACCAATTGCTTACTGAATATGATGTTGGTATTTGTTTTAGTTACCGATGGACTGAATTTGTATTTCAGATCCTGATCATCTTCATCAGGTTTTTCAGATCTTAAATATGATGGTTTTTGTCTATACATCAGATTAGTCTATACATCTTCATTTTTGTATAGATGAATACCAGCTACTGGATATGTATATGTGGGTTCCGATCAGCAAATCTGACCTTCTTGTTATGTGCAACATTTGATTGTGGTTTCTCTTTTATTAAGAGAATTGGCTTGAATTCAAAGTCTCGATGTTCTTTCTTTAATTTGAATATCTTAGAAAAGCTAGAACTTTTGTTAGTTAAAATTTAGTTCTACGATTAATTTTAATGTATTTATATGTCTGTATGTATTGGTTTATATCGAAGTCGGTTTAAGGTATTATATGTTTGAATGTTTTATATGGTTCAAATGGTGGTGAAATTGCTCCATTTTTTGAAATTTTGCACTTAGCAATGTAACACCTAAACATTTCATTTTTCTCTCATAAATAATTTATATGTTCTTTATTTATTTCTCATTGTTGGATTCAGTATTTTATACTTGACGGTTGAGGTCAAAACATCAAATGGCAGGCAACTCATCTCGGGCATTGTTGCTTCATGTGCAAAGGTTTGTCAGTGGTCACTGGATCATCATTCAACATGTCATCTAATGAACCAAAACTTGTGGCAGATCCACAAGCATCACGATATAAGGTTATTACTACTTTGTTTACTTCCGTTGCTAGATTTGAATAAAAAACACGAAACTAATGGTTTTAAAATGGTTAGAAATGCTTCCTTTTTCTTATTTATGTTTTTTTTTCTTAAATTTAATTCCAAACAACTTAACAAATATCAATTTATATGCACTAATTTACTTCTTTTAGTATTCTATATTATTTTTCCTTAAGAAAAAATATGGAATAATAAAAGCTCTCTTACATTGCATTTCTGTGTTGGCAGATTCTCAGCCTTGAAAATAAAAAGGAAAAAGAACATGAGCAAGCAAAATGGATGGAGATCAAATGGAAAAGAAAGAAGATTCCTTTTTGCTTTTTTCTCATTAACAAGGAAAGAGGCAGGGCAAAAATACACTACCTGATAAAAGATGGAACGGAAGTGAACACATACTTTGTTGGGTCCAGTTTGTGAGCTTTGTCAAAGGCATAGAACCGACCTGATTATGTATACATTAAGGTTTTTTGATGTTATTACATTCTACTTCTTTAGTTTACTTATTTATTATATCGTTGTACTTTGAAAAATAACCATGTATCCTAATAATTTGATCTTTAAACCTCTGTTAGCATGAAATTATTAATAGGAAACACATTCTATCTTTTTACTTGCCTATTATAGCATTCTACTATTTATTGGTTATATATATATATATATATATATATATATATATATATATTATATATATATATATATATATATATATATATATATATATATATATATATATATATATATATATATATATATATTATTATATATATATATATATATATATATATATATATATATATATATATATATATATATATATATATATATATATATATATATATATATATAATATGTGTGTGTGTTTTGTCAATTGAGGTTAATGACAAAAAAAAAAAAAACTGGAATTAAAACTACAATTCTGGTATTTAAAAAAAAAACCGTAATGCGTGGGTATTCCGTGGTTAAAAGTCAAAGACAATGTTTGTGGTTATTGCGTGGCTAATCTTTGCGTGGTTATTGCGTGGTAAAATCTCCGTGGTTATTGCGTGTCTAAATCCTCGTTGTTATTGCGTGGCTAAAAATGCGTGGGTATGGTGTGTTAAAATCTCCGTGGTTATTACGTGTCTAAATCCTCGTTGTTATTGCGTGGCTAAATTTGTGTGGATATTGCGATTTAAAATTTTCCGGATTATTGCGTGGCTAATTGTTCGTGGCTATGGCGTGGATAATTCGCGTGGCTATTGTGTGTTAAAATGGCGTGGCTAATGCGTGGTAAACTGTGCGTGGTAGTTGCGTGGCAAATTTGCGTGGCTAAAGCGTCACTACAATTTAGACACAAAGGGTTCTTCCACAGGTCAGTTTTCGTGGCTATTGCGTCACTATTCGGCTTTTGCCACACAACAGCCACGCAAATGTGCGTGGCTAACCCCCCAGTTTTCTAGTAGTGCACACACACACACATACCCATGGTGGAGATGTGGTGGTGGTGTGGGTGTAACTATCGGCCATGAAATTAGAAAGAAGAGAAGAAGAACTTACCTATGGATGCAACCAAAAGACCCTAGCAACCTTCCTCTTGTCCAATCTACGTCTCCCTCATGATCTCCTTCCCTCTCTTCATGGCTAGGCAGAAAACGAGAAAGGGTAGGGGTATTTCACGGCTACAAGTGGAAATAGGGTTTAGATAAGTTGAGTTTGGCTTATCAGGTCACGTGAATTTACATGTGTTGGACATCGCAACAAAATCGAAGGCCATGAGGCCTTCTCCTCATGACCGTCGACTTATGTAGCCATAGGAGAACAAATCATGCAACAATTTGAACTTGGCAACTTTATCCCCTATACTTGCATCACTTATTTTTGTTTAGTCCTAACTTCAAATATCAAACAACTTAAGGTTTCTAACAATAGTATAACCCACCCCAACTATTATAATTAGGTTTAGAATTATTATTATTACTATAATTATTTAATATTATTCGCTAGAAATAATAAATTCGAGATTATGAACGTATCGAGAAACGGGGTGTTAGAATTTACATGTGAATAATATGGTTTATCACATGTGAATAACTTTTATATATATATATATATATATATATATATATATATATATATATATATATATATATATATATATATATATATATATATATATATATATATATATATATATATATATATATATATATATATATATATATATATATATATATATATATATATATATATATAACACCCGGTTTTTAATAAAACATCTTCATTTAAATAAATATCAATTTATTCAATAATTAACATTTTGAAAATATTTAGAAATCATTTTAAACATCAATTCACCGCATGAATCCCCAATTAAGCAACATCAGTGTGTACTCGTCATGCCTGTCCGTCATTTCCTCCTGTACAACCTGAAATGGTAATTTAAAAGGGAAAGGATAAGCACACGGCTTAGTGAGTTCCAACAACTACACAGCATATCAGCTACACATACTTTACCCCTAACAGGAAAAATACAACCACATGTCACATAATCTGCTCTACCCAGTATATTGGATTATAACCTCCTATACGTATCTGCTCAGTAAATCTAATTCCCCTGCTCAGCACTTAAAGTCGTGCATACCCTGTACGTCGAGTCATGCGTATCTGCTCAGTGTCTTTTGCTCGTATCTCTATATTACTCAGTACGTCGAGCCCACACACACCATAACCCAACCCATACAATTATAACAGAAAGATATATATATATATATATATATATATATATATATATATATATATATATATATATATATATATATATCAATAATATACACACAACTTGGTACTATTTACCAACATCTTATAAACATCTTATAAGCACACAAAAATACGGTAAAGGACATATAACGTCCACACAATGTAGTGAGAAACTCACCTGATTATAGTCGACTACAGCGTTTATCTCTGCTTCGTATTCCCTCTTTAACTGTTAACACCGTAAGACATTTATCACTTTTTAATTCTTAACTATCTTATAGTTGCATCATTAAACTCTTCCATAATTCCAACATGATACCTCGTGATTTATCAAGTAAAGAACGGCCAGGTAGAAGATTAGATGGGGTGGCAGGATCCTTTCAGCATTTTAGCCTTTCGGAAAATCCAACAACCAGATCCCAAGTAATCGGCCTAGACACCATCCTCGTAAGTAAATCACTCGGTATTATTTTTGGAATTACGAATAGTATAACCTCTACATATTATAGTTTAACACTTATAAACTACTAGAGAAATACGATAGTGATTACTCACTTAAGATTGGCGTTTTCGCAAAGCCTTGGCACGTTTCCCGTTCCGCTCTTCCAACACTTCTCGAGCACCTCGTTACCAGCTACCGCTCGCTCCTAACTCCTCCCGACCTATTTTCCTCACCAGAACACTCCTCGATATTGTAAGGTTGTTTGATGTTTGTTGTGGGTTGAAATGAAGAAGTTGGGCCTCTATTTATAGGGCTTGAAAACACTATTCACGACGTCATCACGACATCATCGTCGACGTCATCACGAGGTAAGCGCTTACTTCATTTCTCGGGTACTATTCATGCCGGAGTTACTATTCACGCCGGAGTTACTATTCACACCGGAGTTACTATTTACAATATTTTTTTTTAAAACGGTCGTTACAAGTTCTCCCCCCTTTATAAGATTCCGTCCCCGGAATCTCCAACGTTGACATACACTTATTCTTCCACTCAATCATTCTCTATTTCAACACAATACGGTTGTATTAGTAAACCCAAAGAGTATTACCACAATACTGGCATATTAACCACCTCTAATCAGCTAGGCCAACCTAATCTCATACACTCATAATACAGACATCATGGATGCAAGGTACTTGTTATGCATCGTATAATCACATGTTCACCACATCATATCACAACCCCTGCTCTTAACAACCTCAACAGCTCAGCTATTCACCAAACACCCAACTGTATGTGTGTTAGAACTGCCAGCCAATAAAGCCATCACAACACTTGTATGTGGTCCCACCACAATTACTGCTCATAAGATCCACAACACATATGTGGTTTTACCAAATGTGGCCCCACTAAATAAGTGGTCACAACCACAAGTACTATTAACCCCCAGAATAAATGGTCACAACTACAAGTTACCAGTGGCCCCACGGAATAAGTGGTCCCAACCACAAGTACAAGTAGCCCCATAGCATAAGTGGTCTCAACCACAATACTAGTAGCCCCACCTAATAAGTGGTCCCAACTACAAGTATAAGTGGCCCCACAGAATAAACAGCTTTTAGCTCTAAAGGCTTAACGGTTAACACGCATACGACTGCACAGCTCTGCAACCAACCACATGACACCAAGAATCCTCATATCAGCTCAGCCTCCACATACAACTACAAAATCTCCACCCACCATAGGATACCATATCCATGGTTATCACCACTTAATACTTACGTATTCGTCCGCACAGCTAATATCACCTAGATATTCAACCAGCTACCGACACAGTTTATCCACGGTTACTTGCCTACGAGTTACCTACTTAAGAGGTATTCACTTAGTCTATTACCCAACACATATATATGCTAACAAGATAGTTATATTGGTCAGTTAGCAATATTTTCTCAACTCATTATTTTCATATACTAACAGATTTTAAGTACATGATACATTGGTATGCTACATCTAACTTACTCTGATACACACGTTGGTAGTATTCACTACCTATGTGAATACCCTTACGCCATACCACTATATCATCCCTACTCTCACGAGTTGTTATTATATGTCCATTCCGTATACACGTACACCTCTTGTACGGGAATGGATAAGGCTCTAATTCTGCAAACATACGACACCACGTATAAAACCTTATGTTTCTAGCATGTACACGTATATCTGTACGTATATTTTTCACATCTATATACTGCTTTAGTTCACGTATGTCTTCTTCCAAATTATGCCATCCAGTTACTGGATCCCAATTTCTGCTGATACGCTCACATACATCCTCAGCCTTCATCATTATCGTACTACAGTCATCTGACACACTTCGTATATAAAACTTGTTAACCAGCAACTGTAGATGACCTGGAAGCCTCACATATATCTCCATATCTGGAAATGAAATTTGCGACTTATGCTCTTCTCTAAATAACATTACGTTTATTTATAGTCAATCAAAATCGACTATTCTAGCAATCAACATCTTCTTTTTATCATCCACTATCTGTGTTTTTCTTAGTAACGAAGAGACTTAACGTGTCACTTTTGCACAGCTCATCTACTATAGTTGTAACGACTGTTTTTTTTTTAAAAAAAAATATTGTGAATAGTAACTCCGGTATGAATAGTAACTCCGGCGTGAATAGTAACTCCGGCATAAATAGTACTCCGGCTTGAATAGTATCAAGAAATGAAGTAAGCGCTTACCTCGTGATGACATCAACGATGATGTCGTGATGACGTCGTGATGACGTCGTGAATAGTGACGATGATGTCGTGATGACGTCATGCTGACGTCGTGAATAGTGTTTTTAAGCCCTATAAATAGGGGCTCAACCTCTTCATTTCAAACCACAACAAACACCAAACAACCTTACGATATCGGGGAGTGTTCTGGTGAGAAAAATAGGTCGGGAAAGGTAAGGAACGAGCGATAGCTTGTAGCGAAGTGCTCGAGAGTTGTCGGAAGAGTTGAACGGGGAACGAGCCAGCGACAATACTAAGTGAGTAATCACTAATTTATTTCGTTAATAGTTTATAAAGTGTTAAACTATTATATGTGGAAGTTATATACTATTCGTAATTCCAAGAATAATACCCAATGATTTACTTACGAGAACGGTGTCTAGGCCGATTACATGGGATCTGGTTGTTGGATTTTCCGAAAGGCTAAAATGCTGAAAGGATCCTTCCACCCCATCTGATCTTCTACCTGGCCGTTCTTTATTTGATAAATCACGAGGAATCATATTGGAATTATAGAGAATATAAAGCAGAGTGATAGTATGATCCGTAGTAATGCTGGTTGAAATAGTAGTTCACCTATAAACAAATATATAGGTACAAACCAAGCAGTTATAGTGGGTGTAAGAAGGCTGGAATAACCAGATACCGTATACCAAAAATCAATGTGAGTAATCTATCCCTAAGTGTTACTTTTACTGTAGGGCCACATTATCGGTTATTGTGATTGGGACCATCTTTCTGTAGGGTCACATACTCGGTAATTGTGGTTGAGACCACATATATGCTGTGACGATCGAATTAGTAGTAATTGTGGTGGGACCACATACAAATGTTGTGATGGCCTACTTGGCTGGCAATTTTATCACACATTCAACAGGTGTACGTTGAGTCCTTGAGACTCGGTATCACAGGGGGCTGTGATATGATGTGGAAGCTGAAAATTTAATGTTGTTATAACACTTATCGATTATTCACTGAGCTTGTAAAGCTCATCCTTGTTGATACTAACTGTGCAGGTGCTGTAGACCCTACTAAAGGGAAGGATCTAATTCGGGGTTAGAACTGATGACCGTAGCAGCCCGGCTTTGGGGAGATACCACTTGTACCTTTTTCTTGTAATATATACCTTGTATAATATTTTGTTGAATAAAATATGTGTTAAAGTGTGGAAAATAAATGGGTATATTTATATTGAAAGCCGGGTGTTACAAGTTGGTATCAGAGCCGAGGTTTAAGTGAATTAGGTCTCTATAGTGTAGATACCTAGACTTGAACCTTAGGATATAGTGGAGTTTGGAAGTTAAAAAAAAAGATAATTCATGTTATCGGATTAAATGACTAACCGTTATGTTAAACTTTGAAGATGGCAAATACCAAGAATGGTCAAAGCCAAAGGGGTGCTGGGCAAGGAGCCTCCAGAGGAGGCAGAACACGAAGTCAAAACCAAGGAGGTGGTAGAGGAGGCAAAACACGAACACAAGGTTCAGTACACAGAGAAATGGGAGAAGCAGCAGGGAATCCGCAAGAATTACGAACTATGATTGCGGATGTGGTACAGGAGATATTACCTACTCTAATAGGAAAGCAGAAGGAGGGTACTGCTAAGCAGGTGAACGATGAAGCTCTCAGAGATGATGAACACGCTGAAAGTGGGGTAAACATGGCAGATAAGGGTAAAGGCGTGGAGGGAACTTCGGAAGTGAAAAACAAATGTACGTATAAGAATTTCCTTAGTTGCAAGCCTAAGGAATTTACGGGAACTGATAGTCCCGTACAAGCGATGGAATGGTTGATACATACGGAGAAAGTTTTCCGGATTAGCAAGTGTGATGAGGCAGACAAGGTGGAATTTGCTACCAACCTTTTCGCTGGGAATGCCCAGTATTGGTGGCAAGTTTTCAGTAGAGCTTTGGGTTCAGATTTGCTTGGAATGTTGACCTGGGAACAGTTTAAAGCAAAATTTACTGATGAATACTGTTCCGAAGTAGCAGTGAAGAAGCTGACAGAAGAGTTCTTACATTTGGAACAAGGGACTCGTTCTGTGCAAGAATATACTATGGATTTCTTGGAGAAAGCTAGATTCTGTGAACATGAGGTTGATACTGAGAAAAGAAAGATAGACAAGTACGTATGGGGATTGAAAACCCGGATTCAAGAGGTTGTACAGCCACTCAAGCTGACTACTTTTCGGCAAGTAGTTGATCGGGCGGTGGAACGTGAGGCGGAGCTGCAACGCCAACAAGGTGAAAGGAGGGCCGCAGAAGCAAAAAGAAAGACTGAGGAACGTCCGTGGATTTCTCAGAAGAAGTCCCAACAATCAGAATCTGGGTCGCGGGGTCAGACTCGGAAGGATGAAGGCAAATGGTGCGACAAATGCCGGAGGAAGCATACGGGAGATTGTCCTACTAGTCCCTCACCATTGTATTGTTTTAAGTGTGGGAAGACAGGACACTATGCTCGAGATTGCAACCAAACAACTCGAGTATGTTTCCAGTGTGGAGCCAAAGATCATATCCGATCAGAATGTCCACAGCTGAAGACAGGAGGATCCCGAGACAGGACACGGGAGGAGCAGGGAAGAGAAAGGAAGGAGATACGAGGTGGACCAGTAGTCTCCCGAGCATTCCAGATGACCGTTGAGGAGGCCCGGGAAAAGACTGATGTTATCACAGGTATTTTTAAACTAAACTCGATCCCTGCATATGTATTCTTTGATCCCGGAGCCACAGACTCTTTTATTTCCACATCATTCATGCCCCAAATTTCGATACCCTTAACCCCGTTGAATGAAGAACTGGAGGTAGAAGTAGCAGGTGGTAGACATGTATATGTCTCTGAACAGATGCCAGGGTGTCAGCTTGAGATTAACGGGACCATTTTCCCTATTGATCTGAAGCCGATCACCACCAGAGAATTTGAAGTAATTGTAGGAATGGACTGGTTAGCATCCAATGATGCTCAATGTAACACCCGGTTTCTCAATTTATAGGATACACCAATTACATTAATCAAGCATTATACTATTAGTGGTGTAACCCCAAAAAGAGCAACAAGTTTACAAAGTTATATCAAAAGCATAGTTTAAGTATTTACTTAAGTACAAACAAGTTTCATACTAGTTTACTCCAAAACCGGATTTTTACAAAAGACATAGTCCAACACAAGAAATAAGTAAGTCCAAGTCCAAAGTCCATATCCCATCCAGCTAACCCTCCGTGATGCGTTTCCCACGATCTGTACTTCCAGAACCTAACACAATTAACATTAACAAACAATATATGAGATTTGAAAGCTCTGTGAGTAATTAAAGTTTAACTGGACAGCAATTGTCCAACATTTCTTTCACAACTTTCTCAATAAACCATCTTGATCCTTAATATATACTCATAATGAGGTTCATTATTCCAAACACTCATAATTGGTATTCTCAACCAATTTCAAAACAACTCAAATCATACTTCTCCTATAATAAACATCAATACCAACTCATAATTCATCTATTAATAACTACTCACCTGTTGTGGAATCGATGTATGGAACTCCTGCACCTCGTGTATGCTCCTGCCTAGCCTTAGCTGTAGCATAACAACTCATTTTCATTACTCAAGTTAAGAATAATTCTTAATCACACTCAATATTCATCAAAATCAAAGAACTTGTATCATTGAAACAAGTTACAATCAAAAGATAACAACAATATCAAAATTATAGCCTTCAATTTCATCTCTTAAACACATGTAACCCTAGGTACACAATATAAACACTTCACTAGCTCGACTTTCATAGTTAGAACTCTTTTATACTAACTATTCCACATAATTTAACTCTAACTTTGACAAATTCCAGGTGGCTCATCAAGACCACAAGGAATTACCTCAAATCCAATGATTCACCCGTCAAAACAAGATAAAAATCGAAGAGAATTACCTTTCAAGCTCAAGGAACTAATCTCTAGCTTCAATTCGTGATCAATAGGCCTTAATCTCGACTTAGAAATGTTAGAATTGCTTTTCTAGGGTTTTGGAAGGGTTTTGATCGAAGTGGAAATAACCCAAAATGAAAAGAAATCGACCTTTAAAAAGTAATCCTGCGCGTAACACGACCCGTGTAAAAAATTACACGGCCCGTGTAACTCACGGTATGAAATTTGAGTTTGGTCTACAGAACTACACGACCCGTGTCCAGGCCCGGCCCAATGGGGGGGCAACTTGGGCGACGGCCCAGGGCCTCCAAACCCCAAGGGCCCATCTTCCATTAACCTCAAACCCATTACTATACTAAGTTGGACTACTACCAGGCGGATTCAGATGCAGGATTAGGGAATAGATGCGTGATGCCGGATATCAGATGCCTTACAATCGCAGCTCGCCTAGCGGAATCAAGAATGTGGTGCGTATAATCAGCCTTGTAATATCGATTTTCCAGGAATGATGGACTCTAATTTCGCAATCGCATCCCATCTAACCGCAAAACTTGCTGGCTGCTGCACCGGTAACAAAATCGAAGAAGTTAAGTCCCGATTTTCTTTCTCAGAATAACTTCAAGCGCTTCTATTCTCAGAATAACTTCAGCCAAAGAGTGATAGCGAGTTGAAGAAAACGATTTTTTTAGTTTCTTTATGTGTTGAATTGTCACAATGATAGACCATAAAGCTCACAATAAGATGCTCCTTTAATGATTTGCTGATTCTAGTTTGTACAGGGGAAAGAGTGAACAACAGTTAAAGCTGGCTTCTGTTTGACTTTTTATGACATACAAGTACTGAAACAATACTTTTCTGCAGGTACATGACTAATCGTTTGTGGTGATTCTATGTAAGTGAGCCATTGAGAGAGCTTTAATTTACATGTATCTTGGCTCCTTTTGTTTTAATGTGTTACCATCTTCATTTCTGCCATTTAGTTATATATAGTGATGGATTTAATTTAAACCTTAACTAGGTATTCTTTGTGGATATTCGGTAAAGGCAAGCAAGTCTAATATATAAGTTTTGTCCTTTAGAAGCATGCAGTAGAAATCAATAATATCGTTATGATTAAAATATTTAAACTTCAAAAGAATATCAAATGTATACATGGTTTAGGAACCATACAGTGGCAACCTGTTACATATATGCTTGCAAATTTTAGTATTTTTTTGGGATACCATAGCAACATTATAAGCTACTATGACGTGCTTTCTCTTTTTTCTATCTTATTTGAATGCTATGATTTTTTATGAGCATAAATCTCAATTCTCATATTTCTTTCTCACTTCTCATAACATCGATTTCAGATTTTGAGTGATTTTACTAATTTCGATTTCAGATTTTCGGGCTTCAAACTAAATTTCGATTTCTGATTCTAATTTCTAATTTGTAACTTTCTGATTTGCAATAGGAAGCCGCTTAAGGTCTGGGGATTTGCCGATTGGGGAACTGGTGAGTACATTTCTCATTTTCAATTTCTGAATTTGTGATTCAATGATTAATTGATTAATTTATTCGTGAATGTGAAGGCATGAAGCCCTGATTTCTGATTCGGTGATCCTGAAGGTGAAGCCGTGAATTGCTCATATTGTTGAAGAGATTTTGAATTTCTGACTCATCGGTAATTTTCTATCTTAATTTCTTATTTTTGTAAAGGGCCTCGTTTTTTATTTTTGCCCCGGGCCCCAAATTTGCTTGGGACGGCCCTGCCCGTGTCCATATTACACGACTCGTGCTGTACATTTTACACGACCCGTGTTGATATTACACGACCCGTGTTGTACATTTTAGTTTTAATCTACAGGTTTACATGACCCGTGTCAAAAATAACACGACCCGTGTAATTTACTATATGCTCAACACATTCACAAAGAACTCCTACACGACCCGTGTAACTCCTACATGACCCGTGTAACCTCTTTTTAGCATTTTTCAACTTCAATTTCCTTCCAAATGAAATTCTAACTACCCAAACTCATGCAATAATCTAACTAATCTTAATTACACCAAGATTAACTAAAAAATCTCTAGATTTTTAATAACACGGTATTACACTCAAGTCGATTGTAAAAGAAAAAGAATTGTAGTTCTGGCACCAGACGGGTCGCAAATAATAATTCAAGGTGAACGGCCACGTACAAGGATGCCTGTCATGTCTTTTGCCAAAGTACGACGTCATAACAACAAAGAAGGAATATTTTACATGGCATGTGTGGTCTCGACAGAGCTTACCAAACGATCCGTTGAAGATGTCGCCGTTGTAAAGGAGTTTGCTGATGTTTTTCCCGATGAGCTTCCGGGATTACCTCCGGATCGGCAGCTAGAGTTTACTATCGATTTGGTTCCAGGAGCAGCCCCTATTGCTCGTGCTCCTTATCGATTGGCACCATCAGAAATGGCAGAGTTGAGGAAGAAGTTGCAGGAATTACTCAATCGGGGATTCATTCGACCGAGTACTTCACCTTGGGGAGCACCTATCCTGTTTGTGAAGAAGAAGGATGGGTCTATGCGAATGTGTATAGACTATAGAGAACTGAACAAGATCACCATAAAGAACAAATATCCATTGCCCAGGATTGATGATCTATTCGATCAACTTCAGGGAGCATCCTATTTCTCTAAGATTGATCTAAGATCGGGATATCATCGGCTGAAGATTCGGGAGTCGGATATCCCTAAGACTGCCTTCCGTACCCGTTACGGACATTATGAGTTCCTGGTGATGCCGTTTGGGTTAACCAATGCCCCTGCAGCTTTCATGGACTTGATGAACAGAGTGTGTCGTCCATTTCTTGATACCTCTGTTATCGTGTTCATTGATGATATACTGATCTATTCCCGGAGTCAGGAAGAGCATGAGACGCATCTACGTCAAGTTTTGGAGTTACTCCGTCAAGAGAAGTTGTATGCCAAGTTATCAAAGTGTGAATTTTGGCTTCATGAAGTTCAGTTTCTGGGACATGTTATTAGCAGCGAAGGTGTTAAAGTTGATCCTGTAAAGATCGAGGCTGTAATGAAGTGGGAGCCGCCGCGGAATCCATCAGAAATACGCAGTTTTCTTGGGCTAGCTGGATATTACAAGAGATTTGTAGAGAACTTCTCCTCTATTGCAGCTCCTTTGACTAAATTAACTAAGAAGGGCGAGAAGTTTGAATGGACTGAGGAGCAGCAAGCTGCATTTCAGAAGCTGAAGCAAGCTCTGTGTGAAGCCCCAGTACTTGCATTACCACAAGGTGGGGAAGACTTTGTGGTCTACAGTGACGCTTCTAGGATGGGCCTGGGATGCGTTTTAATGCAGAGGGGCCGGGTGATTGCATACGCATCCAGACAATTGAAAGAAGCTGAGAAAAGATACCCGGTACATGATCTTGAACTAGCTGCCGTAGTATTAGCATTAAAGTTGTGGAGGCACTACCTATACGGGGTAAAGTTCAAGATCTATACGGACCATAAGAGTCTCAAATATTTGTTCGATCAAAACGAGTTGAACATGAGGCAGCAGAGATGGATGGACTTACTCAAAGACTATGACTACGAGATTTTGTACCATCTAGGGAAGGCGAATGTAGTTTCAGACGCTCTCAGTCGAAAAGAGAGACCCATTAGGGTTGTGTCTGCTTGTATGAGCATAGTTAGTCGGCTACCTGAGCTGATTCGAACAGCCCAAGAGGAAGCAGGGAAGGCGGAGCATGTGAAAAGCGAACGCATGGTTAACTATATTAACCAACTCGAAGAAAATTCTCAGCGATTGAAGACCTTTAAAGGTCGAGTATGGGTGCCAAAGCAGGGTGAGGCACGGAAGTTACTCCTCGAGGATGCACATTGTTCTCGTTATGCTATACACCCGGGTAGCACCAAAATGTATCGGACGCTGAAACCGTTATACTGGTGGCTGGACATGAAGCGGGATATAGGAAGATATGTGGAACGGTGCCAAACATGCTTGCAAGTAAAGTCCAATCATCAAAAGCCGTATGGAGAAATTCAGCCTCTACCTATTCCGATGAAGAAGTGGGACGAGGTCACCATGGACTTTATGACAAAACTTCCTCGGACGCCACGAGGACACGATGCAATATGGGTGATCGTGGATCGACTGACCAAATCCGCTCAGTTCATACCCATACGTGAAGATTATAAAGTTAGCAAATTAGCCAGAATCTATATTGATGAAGTAGTCTGTAGACACGGAGTACCATCCTCCATTATATCCGACCGAGATAGTCGATTTATTTCTCGGTTTTGGCAGAGCCTTCAGGAGCAGTTTGGGTCGAAGATTTTGATGAGTACTGCCTATCATCCTCAGACTGATGGGCAAAGTAAAAGGACTATACAAACATTGGAGGATATGCTTCGTGCGTGTGTTATAGATTTTGGTGGAAGCTGGGAGGATCACTTGCCTCTGGTAGAATTCGCATACAATAATAGCTATCACTCCAGCATTCAAATGGCGCCATACGAGGCATTGTATGGAGCACCATGCCGTACTCCGACCTGTTGGACAGAGTTAGGAGAAAAACCGTTAGCCGGACCTGAGATTGTCGCTCAAACCGAGGAAAAAATTCGTGAGATTCGAGAACATTTGGAGGTTGCTCAAAACCGCCAAAAGCAGTATGCGGATCGTCAGGTGAAACCTATAAAATTTCAGGTTGGTGATATGGTGATGCTCAAGGTCTCTCCGTGGAAGGGTCTGATTCGTTTTGGAAAGAAAGGAAAGCTGAGTCCTCGTTTTATCGGACCTTTTCGCATATCTCAAAGAGTAGGAGCTGTAGCCTACCGGTTAGAGCTACCTGAGGAGCTAAGAGGCATTCACAACGTCTTCCATGTGTCGCATTTGAGAAAGACTCTGTTTGACGAGTCCCAACGAGTGCCTTTACCTAAAATTGAAATAGATGAAAAGCTGAGGTACCCGGAGCAGCCAGAAAAGATTTTAGACTGCAAGGTGAGACAGCTACGGAACAAGAAGATTAATATGGTAAAAGTACAGTGGCGATATCATAAGGGCTCGGATGTAACTTGGGAAGCCGAAGAGGAAATGAAGCCGAAGTACCCCCAATTGTTTGCTTGATTCCGAGGACGGAATCTTATAAAGGGGGGAGAACTTGTAACGACTGTTTTAAAAAAAAATATATTGTGAATAGTAACTCCGGCATGAATAGTAACTCGGCGTGAATAGTAACTCCGGCATGAATAGTACTCCGGCATGAATAGTACCGAGAAATGAAGTAAGCGCTTACCTCGTGATGACATCAACGATGATATCGTGATGACGTCGTGAATAGTGACGATGACGTCGTGCTGACGTCGTGAATAGTGTTTTTAAGCCCTATAAATAGGGGCCCAACCTCTTCATTTCAAACCACAACAAACACCAAACAACCTTACGATATAGGGGAGTGTTCTAGTGAGAAAAATAGGTCGGGAAAGGTAAGGAACGAGCGATAGCTTGTAGCGAAGTGCTCGAGAGTTGTCGGAAGAGTTGAACGGGGAACGAGCCAGCGACAATACTAAGTGAGTAATCGCTACTTTATTTCGTTAATAGTTTATAAAGTGTTAAACTATTATATGTGGAAGTTATATACTATTCGTAATTCCAAGAATAATGCCCAATGATTTACTTACGAGAACGGTGCCTAGGCCGATTACATGGGATTTGGTTGTTGGATTTTCCGAAAGGCTAAAATGCTGAAAGGATCCTGCCACCCCATCTGATCTTCTACCTGGCCGTTCTTTATTTGATAAATCACGAGGTATCATATTGGAATTATAGAGAATATAAAGCAGAGTGATAGTATGATCCGTAGTAATGCCGGTTGAAATAGTAGTTCACCTATAAACAAATATATAGGTACAAACCAAGCAGTTATAGTGGGTGTAAGAAGGCAGGAATAACCAGATACCGTATACCAAAAATCAATGTGAGTAATCTATCCCTAAGTGTTACTTTTACTATGGGGCCACATTATCGGTTATTGTGATTGGGACCATCTTTCTGTGGGGTCACATACTCGGTAATTGTGGTTGAGACCACATATATGCTGTGACGATCGATTTAGTAGTAATTGTGGTGGGACCACATACAAATGTTGTGATGGCCTACTTGGCTGGCAGTTTTATCACACATTCAACAGGTGTACGTTGAGTCCTTGAGACTCGGTATCACAGGGGGCTGTGATATGATGTGGAAGCTGAAAATTTAATGTTGTTATAACACTTATCGATTATTCACTGAGCTTGTAAAGCTCATCCTTGTTGATACTAACTGTGCAGGTGCTGTAGACCCTACTAAAGGGAAGGATCTAATTCGGGGTTAGAACTGGTGACCGTAGCAGCCCGGCTTTGGGGAGATACCACTTGTACCTTTTTCTTGTAATATATACCCTGTATAATATTTTGTTGAATAAAATATGTGTTAAAGTGTGGAAAATAAATGGGTATATTTATATTGAAAGCCGGGTGTTACAATAGTCACATCAACTGTTTATTATTTAATTATTAAGAAATGAAACGTCACTAGATTCTCAATCTCCAGCGTCTTAATTGATCCCAATAAACACTATGATTGCCAACCAATAGAATGGAAAAATACAGTTTATCAGCATATAAACCAATTAGTTATACCCTCAGTGTATTGGATTCCTTACGACCAACTCCCGATTCGAACGCGGATCCTGTGCTTTCAATAGTAGGAGCTCTACTACTATCTTCCACACCTACCCTCGTTCGTTTCAGAACTTGTCCAGAAGTCCCCAATTCACTTCTCACGATAATTTTACCACCTATACCCCAGGTTGTTTTACGAACATAGTCGTAGAAAATTTTTCACATAAAAGGATTTACCTTATGGATATCACTTATCAAGGAACATGCAACTTGGCCAACTCAAAAATTCTAGGTAGAAGATTAGATTTACCTTATGGATATCACTTACGAACATAGTTGCATCATTAAACTCTTCCATAATTCCAACATGATACATCGTGATTTATCAAGTAAAGAACGGCCAGGTAGAAGATTAGATGGGGTGGCAGGATCCTTTCAACATTTTAGCCTTTCGGAAAATCCAACAACCAGATCCCAAGTAATCGGCCTAGACACCATCCTCGTAAGTAAATCACTCGGTATTATTTTTGGAATTACGAATAGTATAACCTCTACATATTATAGTTTAACACTTATAAACTATTAGAGAAATACGATAGTGATTACTCACTTACGATTGACGTTTCCGCAAAGCCTTGGCACGTTTCCCGTTCCGCTCTTCCAACACTTCCCGAGCACCTCGTTACCAGCTACCGCTCGCTCCTAACTCCTCCCGACCTATTTTCCTCACCAGAACACTCCTCGATATTGTAAGGTTGTTTGGTGTTTGTTGTGGGTTGAAATGAAGAAGTTGAGCCTCTATTTATAGGGCTTGAAAACACTATTCACGACGTCATCACGACGTCATCACGAGGTAAGCGCTTACTTCATTTCTCTGGTACTATTCACGCCGGAGTTATTATTCACGCCGGAGTTACTATTCACAATTTTTTTTTTTTTGAAAAACGGTCGTTACAATTTATATTACCACTGTAGAGGAATTTAAGTAAATTTTTTGGACATTTCTACCACACATAATCAAGAAACAAATTTAAGAAAGCACCTCTATCCAATCTATCCTTTCTTTGAGACAAAATTCGAGTTATTGGTGTTGTAGATGCCAATCAAGGTGCTTTATAGGGTGGTAGTGGTAGCACAAGAAGAATATTGTGGAAGTGGAGTAGCAATCTACATTGGTTATTAAAGAATTAAAATTCCACATGCTTACAAGTGCCTTCAAAATTTATGGTGTTGTTTTTGTAAATGATTATCTATAAGTTATGTTACTCACTTCTCTAAGAAACATCATATTATATATCTAATATTTATCAAATGTTAGTTCACTAGTGGTATGGGTTTGGTATGAGTTTGAATTACATTTAAACAATAAAACCATATCGTGATATCCAATTCTCTCCCTCCTTATCTCTGACCCTAAATGCAACCACCTAGATCTGAAGCTCAACCTTACACCATCGCTGCCACCATATACGCACAACCATCTACCTATGCTTTCATCATCTCGTCTCTTTCTCCCTCTTGCTTCATGCTCCTGGAAGAAGAACCTTACGTCGTTTGTGCATGTTTTGCGTTGTATGCTTCCCCTTCCTTAACCATCGAGTGTAAATGACGGTGATATCAGGGGCATACATGTCTCTGAAGTACGAAAATTAGTATAACCTCCATAAAAGGTGTTTCTTAAGTTGGTTCTCACATACCTTGCAACCGTCAGGAAAAATGGTTCTCGCGCAGCTATAAACCCCGCTCCCAACGTCATGAAAGTTGTTTATTTTTTACTTTTTTTCTTCTTTAACTATCACCTTTGCGCTATTAATTTTTTACTTTTTGGTCAAATTTATGGCATCATTACATATAGAAAATACGAATGAGAGAGAAGAGTAGCACGAATAGTAAACAAAAAATCAAAGCTCGAAATTGGGATGGAGAATCGAAACATGGAAGTAGCATGATTAGGGGTTTCGGGTTTGTAAAATACAAGGAGATGCTTTGCAACGGTCTCTGATCCATAAATCGTTGTCCGCAATCTACCATTTTAGATGTTGATTTAGATTGCAACGACACTATATGCTTTGTTTGAGTGTATATGATAAATCTCTCTTCTTCTTCTTCTTTTTTTATTTTTGCAATTTAGACATCAACGCTTCGTTCTCGAGTTTTTTTATGAAGGGAATGGAAAGAAAGGGAAGGAAATGAATTTTTCCTTTCCTCTCATTTCTTTCCCCTTCATTTCTCCTTCCTTTCCTTCCCCTCTCAATTGTCTCATATATGGGCAGATGGATTTTAAAGGAAAAAAAAGACTAATCTTCCTCTCCCTTTCCTTTCTTTCCCCTTCTTAAAAGAAACTAGAAAACACACTTCATATTCTTTCATTCCCTTTCCTTCCTTAAAAAAATCTCAAGAACACAAATTTCTTCCCCTTTCTTCCCTTAAAAAATCTCGAGAACAGCGCACAAACCTCTCCTCTCCGTTTATCTAATTTTCCCAAAGAATCATCGAATGTGTTTCTTCTATTGTCTCTGTTTTAAATCATCAACTTAATATAGGTAATAACGAAGTTATTGTATATATCTTTCTTGTATAATTGATTAATTTTGATCGTTATTTACGTCAATGCATGCTATTATCCCTTTATAATTAGTTCGGAATTGTTTTTATAAATTTAGAACTGGCTTAATTGTTAAATATAAATTTGATTATGTTGTTTACATCAAAACATAAATGTGGAAGTTTAACCATAGAGCTTTAATCTTGAGACAACAAATATTCAAAAACAGATATGTTTATTTCTAGAACTAAAATTTAGATGTTCTAAATGATTCAAAAAATTTCTATTAACAGATTCAAGAGAGCTTTGATACCAATTGTTTTTTACATCAAAACATAAACGTGGAAGCTTAACCATAGATCTACAACAATTTGGTCAACCAACATCGAAGCGGTGAAAGTCAATGTTTTAGTTGAACGATTTGACCACCATATCGAGCTACAACAACAACGGATGGATTTAAGACGCGAATAGCGCGTCTATCACGATTGGCAAGTTTTACACTCCTCGGGCGAGGGATTTACTGGACGGGACATCGAGGCACTCGAGGCGATGAAGGAGAAAATTAGGAAAAGATACTTAGATTAGTTTGTTTTTTTATTTTATGTAATGTTTTTAAGTCTTTTTTATTTTAATGTTTTTTTAAATCAATGTAATGTTTTAATTTTAATTTTATTATAATGTTTTGAAATTAATTTAATATGTTATTTTAATTAAAAAATGTAAATTAAAAGGTGACATGGAAATTAAAAGAAGTCGTTAAACAGTCAGACATTTCATTCGGAGTGTCCTACGGTTGTCCTGATGACACGACAACTGTCTTGGTTGTCCTAAGGTTGTCCCCACACCCCATAGCCTAAGTTCAATCAAGTTCTCAAAGGGAAGAGGAAACTAGGGTAAACTAGGGTAAGAATTAGTCTATAGAAATGTAGCGTTTAACATGCATGTATTAGATTCTTAATTATATAATTGTTTTTGTTTTTTTTTTCAGATTGATTCCAACTTTTTGGAAGTTATTGCATTCATACAACGTGCCACTTTCGTTTTAAGGCAAAAATAGCATGCTACTTTACTTTTTAAGCCAACATCAGCTTGCTACTTTCATTTTTAAGGCGAAATATACATGCGACTTTCATCTTTCAGACAAAAAACAACATGCTACTTTCATTTTTCAAACTAAATAGCGCTATTTTCATTCTTAAGCCAAAATAATTAGCATGCTACTTTCATAATTTCAAGTTTGGACATCAAGAATCCGCTATGTTTCTTCTTGATATGGCCTTCAAAGTACAAGATCAAAGTCCATATTTCACTTTTTTCCCTTCATGTGATCGATTTAAAGTGGGTTTATGCCTATTTTGCTAAAAGTAATAATTTTTTATGTTTTCATGAATGCATTATCAAACATAGAGATGGAAACTAATTTTGGATTGGTTATGTAGGGACGAATAGAAAGGTATTTTAAGAAAGCTTCTATGGTGGTGAAAGAAACTGATTTAATCAGTTTAGAGAGGTGAGTTATTGATCGAATTTCTATAAATTTTCTGTGATCTAAGCAAACTTTCTTAGCATTAGCATATTTATATGTTATTGAGGTGCCAAAACTGTTACACTTACTAATCTTAGAAATGATTCTTGTCTCTATAATCTTGAATATTAGGGAAAAATATTTATCTGGGTTTTCGTGTGATGAGTGGTGCATCTTTGAAGATGCTTTTTTTCTACATCAAAACTAATAGCTTCTGGACCGGGGGCATGTGTGCCAGCTGAGCAATTATTCAAATAATTACTTGAAATGAAGTTTTTCAAGTGTTTAAATATCACACTTAGCCATATCCCTAATATTTTATATCGTAAATATATGTATTATCACATCAAATGTTTCCCAAGTTGGAAAAAAATACGAGAATTACATATATGAGCTTGTGCATGTATGCTATTCGAAAGACCATAGTTTTAAATAATATGACTCACTATCAATACTTAAAAGAGCAGAAGAGTGACATTGAGATTCCTTAATTTTCATGAGCATTTTAATGGCTAATTTGCAGCTTCTAGCACACTGTTTTTTGATAGAATAATCAGATCGTAAAGAGCAAGAAGATAACAAAAAGATTGCATCCGTTTTAAGATCATTCCCTACTCCCTGAATCTTCGTCACTCACAAGTCACACTGCCGCCGGTAATAACTAAACCAGCCCTACGACTAAATTACACCACGACAAATTGCGAATTGCAAAATACACCAAAGCTTTGGGTTTCGGCCCACTTCAACGATGGGCCGACCCAGTCAATTCATAATCCATCATGATTCAAGTAAAAGTGTAACGCCATTTTCTCGAAACATAAAGCAGAGCTAGATCATCGGTTCATCATATTATTGATTGTCCAAACGGAACTTACAGCTAACACTCTACAAACTTCTCTTGTCAAGAAACAAATGAAATGCTACAAAACATCACAAGAAATGAAATGCTAAACCTCAATCTTTCCCTCCGCCGGTGGCTTGCTGCGACCTTGTTTCTTGTTCCATTTACTCTTCTTCCTCTTTGAATCCTCCGCCTTCTCCTCCTCTGGATCATCTTTGTACCGAGGCAGTGGCACCAAACCGGCCTCGATGGCCTCCAGGTCCTCAAGCAGTATCTTGTAATGCGCCTCCACGTCTGCAGCAGTTTTTCCGGGAAGCAATTCTGCGATCAACGCCCACCGTTCTACGGCGTCTTCCGGGCATTGCACATGGGCGTTTTCAAAAACTTTGTCTTCTTCGAAAGTCCAATTGACGGTCGACATATTTTGGAGTTTGCTATTACAGAGTTTGACAGAGGTGAAAGAGAACTTGATTGTGATTTATACAACTAACTGGTTCATTGATGAGTAACAAACTAACAGAAGGTAAAATCTCAAATTTGCCCTTCATCTTAAGTGTTGAGATTGGATTCAACGCAAAATTCACATTTCCTTGGTGGGAATCCAGTACTTGAAGGAGTAGAAGATGGCTTCATAGACCATAGTCAAACTCTAAGTTCGACCCCTTCTTAAGCTTCCACGTGGCCACGTAGCCTCTTTCATGTGTACCGTTGTTTAGAACGCATACCCTTCTTCTTTGGCCACCTGTACGCAGTTTTAGTTCCAAATGTGAGTCTCCCGTTAATAAGCACGTGATAAATAGTGTTTTGAAGCAAATGTCGGTTAGAGAGTGGGTTTGTAGTTAAGAGTGTGATCTAGTGGTTGTTAGACTCTGTTAGAGTCATTGTAACAAACTAACAACCTCTGTTATTCCTTCCTCTATTTGTAATTCCTGTACTCGGTTTAGTTCCATACTCTTCACTGTAAATCTCTTTTCCCAATTTGTTATTTTGTATATTTATCAATTATCAACGCAATGGATTGCATTTGTCAATGCAATGTGAAGATGATTTTTGCAAATGATTCCGTTGAGTTTCCTTCATCCTTTTTAATTTCCCACTCAAATTCCCCAGAAAATCCAGTGTAGCTGCACCTGTGACGCTATTAGACCGCCCTTTATTCAACATTAGCATCTACGACCGGTTAAAAAATTTTTTTTTTTCTAAAGTTTAGTTATCACTTAATTTTTTGAACCAAGTTGGGGTTTTGTTCCACAAGTTAAATACGGAAATTATTACTCTCTGATTGCGTAGTATTAAAGACATTCAACAGCATCAGCAAAGAATTTTGGGCTTTACCTTCATGGTGACAAAATTGCCTTCATAAGGTTTGACCAAATTCCTTTTAAAACTATCTCAATGAGGATCCTAGGTAAAGTTATATCTTAGGAAGCATGATTGTTGACTTGTGTCTCAATATCAGATCTTCGTACAAGGTATTTTTATGATTTCTTTTACCAAAACTGCAAGCATGTTGAGCTGTACCTTCATGGTGACAATATTTCCCTCGTAAACTTTGATTTTGAGGGAAGATTTCTTGTCAAATTGACATATTTGCCCTTGAACAATCATCACCCATGCTAGTCAAACCGTTAATTTCAAGAAACTTAGTCCACCGTTATACGAAGCAATTTATATTCTGAAGGAAAAAAGATTTGATTCATAATTTTCCTGTGAACTAGGTTGGGTGGTTTACAAATATGAAAAAAGATGGAACTTCACATCCTGCAAAATTGGTTAAGCCAGTTTTAAAGCTAATGTAAGAGGATAGCTCAGTGATGTATGTGTTTTTTGGTACTACCAAGTACCAAGTTCAGATTCTTTTTTCTCATTTTCTATTTTTATTGGCTTTTACTTACCTGATTGTTCCTTTCTGCAGGAAGGAGTATTGTGTTCCGATTTTACATTTTTGTTTACCGTTTATTTCGGTAATTTTATTCCGCTCGTGTCACCGAAATCAAATATCGATTTGTTTGAAGTGCTTAACTCGTTTTGTTATATCCCAACAAATGGTATCAGAGCCTTGGTATAGCTCCAGAGAGTAATTTTCTGTTTTTGGGTCGAAATTTTTTTTTCTCAAAAACGATTTTGGTTTACGCCATTGGAAAGGTCTCGTTCCGCAGATTCCGAAAATATATTTTTTCGAATTTTTTGACCACCGGAAGACCTCCAAATCGCCGGTCAAACGTTCGCCGGAATAGTGACCGAAGAAACCAGATCGCCGGAGAAGACGACACTATAGCGCCTGTAGCGCCGGAGTCCACCGGAGAAGACGACACTGTAGCGCCGGAGTCCGCCGGAGAAGACGATTTTCAGAAAATTGCAAAACAGGTCCCTGAAGTTCCAGAATTTGCAAAACAGGCCCCTGAACTTTCAAGAAAAATTGCAGTTTGGTCCCTGAAAGGAAAATTGCAGTTTGGTCCCTCAACTTTGTCAAAGTCGCAAAACAGTCACTCAAACATTTGTTTTGGGCAGTTTAGCCAGAAAATAATTTGGGTGGGGATTATATTTTGCAAATAACGAGCCAAGAACAGTTGAATCAAAATTCTATTTAATTGGTGAAGAACAGTTGAACTCAGAAGAAATTTAAAGAGATCGAAAACCAGTGCCAACAGCGTTTGTCGGGTTTTATCGATTCAGTTTAAATTTTCAGTTTCTGATTCTCAGTTCGGTATTCCGCTGTAGTTTAAATAGGTTGATTATTTAACAGAGTTCAGAAGAACAGTCGTTAAGTTCAGACAAGGCTTCGTTTAGTGAAGATTGAAAAGTTGGTGGAAGACGCAGATTGAGGCTTTATGTGTCAGAAAGTTCAAGATGTGGTATTGGTAAACGGAGAAAATTAGAGAATTACAGAAGATCAGACGTTCAGACAAATCCAGCGATGATCAGAGTTTCAGGGGTTCAAGAACAGATCATGGGATGAACAGATCAAGTAATTAAGAGAAAATCCGTTTTCGGTAGATCCATCAGTGATTAGAAAGTCAGCAGACTTAAGTGTAATCACGGGATCAGAAAGTTCGGTGTTATTCATGACGTTGAGGTATGGACATTCTTTAGAGTCGATGTCCAAATAGAGGAAATTCTGCTTCTGAGAATGTGTCTGAGTTTGATGCATTGGGACTCAGTGGAAGGCAGTGAAGACTCTTGGATCAAGAATTCTGGTGCTTCATTTCACGCTACCCACAGCAGTGAAGCACTGCAGAATCTGAAAGTTGGAGACTTTGGAAAGGTAAGACTTGTGAACGATGAATGTTCGCTGTATATGGTCGGATTACCGTCTAAGGGAGTGACCGTCCCAGTTCAGAAGAGAAACAAAGTCCGGTTCACAGAATCTCATGGGCAGAAGAGGGTGACCTTTTGCAAGTAGGAAGCCTAGAGCTACAAGGAAGATTCTGGTTGAACGAGCATGGAAAGGTTCAGAAAAATCAGTCGAAGGATATTGTGGCAATGAGAGCACAGAGTATTGTTTCAGTTGCAGGGTTTTGCAACAGTGGGAGCATAGGTCGTGTTTCAATCATAGGTCCAAGACGACAGTGGATTTAGAACCAGTTTTTCAGCTGTAAAAGTCTCTCCGTTTTTGATAACTTGCTAAATATGGAGAGTGTTGTTGTTTGTTCTCAGATTGTTCCAGGATTCGGTAGTTCGTTTTCAATGGGAGCCGATAGGGACAGAGAACGGGTCAAGGACAGTTTAAGTCATGACGAACATGTTGAAACTCATGGGAGTTTTAACGGGCCTTTCAGGTTAACTGATGAGAAGGCCGGGGTAACTAGGAAGGAGCTAAGATCGAAAGTGTTTTTTGGAATACACAGTTGAAGCACAGGTGAATATTGTTCCGTGGCTTTAAGTGAGAGAGAGTATGTGTGTGTTTAAGGATCGTTGCAAGATTCCGATGGCAGTGAAAGACTAAGTTGTTCAAGCATTCAAGTGGGAGATTGTTAAAGTATGAATGTTTGAACAACAAATGTCAAAATGTTTGAACAACAAATGTCAACAAAGGAAGGTCTGCTGCCATTTTCTTTGACTTCAAAATCTTTGTTCACATTGAATTTCTTCTCTATAAATAGAGATGTGCTACTCATCAGAAAAATGTATACCACACCACAACAATGTAGTTGAATATAAATTCCTAGTTACCCGCCGTGGACGTAGGTCAGTTTTGGACCGAACCACGTTAAATTCTTGTGTTCTTAATTTGTGAGCTGAGTGTGTGAGTTTCGTGTTCGTATGCTAAGTGTCTCGATCCTAAGAAGGAGCTGTTCATTTGTTATGCATCACTTTGAATTTTCCATTTTTTCTTCAAGAGAACTATGATTCTGAAGTCATCTGGTTCTTGGTTAACTTTTATAAAAACTATATTTGTTTTACATGTGAGAGTTTTTTATATATAGGGAGGGGCATTTGTGTCCAAGAAATGTATATGTGTGATCGCGGTATTTGGATATGTTTGAGAAAGAAAAGAGTGTTTGTTGAAAGGTGACATGGCGAGATATAATGGGAGTAGTGGAATTGAGCGGAAGACATCATTAGCCACGGTGGTTAGACGGGTATCCAATAACATATGGGGGTGCTGTGAGGGGAGAGTATTTGGATATGTTTGAGAAAAAAAAGATTGTTTATTTTTTTTAGAAGACCCTATACTTAAAAGGTCCACGTGTCCTCTTTTTGTAAAATACATGCAAAAAAGTCTTCTAAATCTCGCAGACCTTTTAACCCTAAAAAATGAGCCTATTTTCTCACGCTTTCCTCTTTAACAATTTTCTTCCACCTTCACCAGCACCTCTACCGCCGCCGTCGCCACCACCACCACCACCTCTGCCCCACGCCGCTACCGCCATCCCTACCACCTCCACTTCTGCCGCCACTGCCACCGCCAACGCTACCACTGCCAATACTGCCACCACCGCCACCATCGTCACCTCCACAAACCACTACTAACCCCTCCGCCACCACCACCACCAACCCTACCACCACTATCATAGCCACCACCAACACTACCTCCACGTCACCACCCCTCCACCACCACCGCTACCACCACTATTACCGCTATCTTCGCCACCAGCAACACCCCCTCTACGCCACCACCGCTGCTACCACTACCACTACCACCGTCTTTAACTATCATCTAGAAAATAATGTAGTTAATATGTGTATGTACATATTGTTTGTTTGTTTAATATCATCTATGATTAATGTGGTTTAATATCATTTATGTAGTCTGCATACTTTAAAAAATAAACAGTTTTTTGCAGATTGCAGACGTTTAGTTCACATATTCTTCTATAAATATGGTTTGCCAACTACATATGTTTACGTCTTCAAAAACAAACAACACTTAAGTTCCCACAAATTATCTAAATTAATACTAATTCCAAAGGTTAGAATTCTAAGGGTGCGTTTGGTTCATAGAATGTTTAGAAATGAATTGAAATCTTTTGGATGAATGAGAATTTGAAGGAATTGGAATCTCTAACGCGTTTGGTTGACAAGTAATGGAATGAAATTATTTGTTGATTTCTCTTTGGTTTGCAAATTTTGTCAAAGGAATTGGAATGAAAAGTATATAAAATGACTAAACTACCCTTTATAAGGTTAAATATGTCATTTTAATTAGAGATAACAAAATATAAACAATAGTATTGATATATTTGGCATTAACCAAAGGAATGATCAATTTAACTATATATGAAATTTGATGGAATCTTATACAATTCTATTCCATCAAATATCCAACCAAACACGTTTTGAACGAAATTTCTCTTTTCAATTCCTTTGAATTCTATTAGAATACTTGAAACAAACACGTCTTAAGTGTCTTGTCATTACTTTCAATGAAAAGAATAGCATTAAATAAAAAAATTCATAGAAGAAATACTTAAAATGTGTGTAATGAATTAGTGTCACTTTTTTTTCTCTTCAAAACCGTCACAAATAACAATGAACTTTAATGAGGGGGCGGTTTTCAACATTATAACCTGGGAGGGTCCAATATGTAATACAAGGTTTATTGAGGTCGTCTAAGTATAAAACTTCACTAGTGTTGCAGTTCAGTTAAACCCTAGTCTGTCTCCCTTCCCCCTTAAACCTCAGAAAGTTAGAGGCTGTAGAGGTCGAGCCGGAGTCTCATAACGATGGCGGCATTTAACCATGTTCAAAACATGTACGACGTCTCTCTAAAACCTAGACTTCTCCGTTCTTTTATCAAAGAACATCTCCCCGACGAGAAGCAGCAGTTAGGAAAGCCATTAGAGCTCTCGCAAGTTGTCTCCGCCATCAAAACTCACGAACTGCTGTCCGAACGCGTTGTGCAATCTGGTGATGACAAAAAATTGAGTGAAAAATGGAAATCCGCCGTTGATTCGTGGGTTGATCGCTTGCTCATGCTAATCTCTAGCAACATGGTAAGTTTCACACAACCTGCCATAGTAGTTTTTTTTTCAGTATAGGAAATCCTTTATATGGTCTTACATATGCTGTTCCAAAATCAGCCATCCTTTTGGAAATGCAACGGAGGTTCCCTTCGTTTCACACAAGAAGGATAACGGAAGAACAAACCTAGAAGGTTTTAATGTGTAATCACTAAGAAAGTATTTTCCACGATTCATTTGTATCATTGGATATATCCAATGCTGCATTTAGTTATCCTTTCTACAAGACAGTGATGTAACTCGGGTGAAATTCAAACTAAACTTGCATAAATTAGGCTAAAAGAGAGGAATTGTTTGAAACAACACCATAGAGTAATTATTGATTTTATGGGCAGTACATGTGGGCATCAGAAACCAATAACATGATGTAAATTGTTCTCATATAGGATACAAAAACCATTTCGTTTATTTATTTGGGACAAAACTAAAAGTCATTTAACCAATATGTGTTGTGTAGCCAGATAAATGTTGGGCTGGAATATGTTTGTTAGGGTTGACTTGTGAAGAATGCAGTTCCGACCGATTCCTCGCATCTTACTCTGTTTGGTTTCAAAAGTTGCTTTCACATCTTCAGGTAATCATACTCTATTTTCTCTTACATTTTGATGAATAATTGTGATTAAGGGTGCTTTTAACGTCAACGGATGGGATTAGTCAACATTTCCAACTATCTTGGAATGTCAAAGATTATTAGTTTTAAAAATGATTCTTAATCATCAGAAAATTTATGTTTTTTCGACCAACTTAGGAAAGTGTAGTTAAAAACAATATAACATATAGTTGATGTTCTGTATGTCTATAGAAACCTTAGTTATTGGATCTAACAGATTTTGAATCTTGCATTTAAACCAGCCTCTTGCAGAATCTCACTTTGTGAAGGTTGCTTGTTGTGTCTCAATATCAGATCTTCTTACAAGGTATTTCCACAATTGTATTGCATACCCACGCTAGTCAAACCGTTACAAGAACATAGTCAAACCGTTACAAAGAAACATAGTGAAATCATTATAAGAATCGGTTTACATTCTGAAACAAAATAGATCTGATTGATAAGTTTCCTTGTGAACTAGATTGGCTGGTTTTCCAAACATGAAGAAAGATGGAACTTCACATGCTGCAAAAGTGGTTCAGCCAGTTTTAAAGCTGATACAGGAGGATAGCTCAGATGCTGTATGTGTTTTTGGTACTACCACCATGTTCACATGTATTTTTATTTTCTTATTTTTATGTTGGATTTTACTTATAAAAGGCTACCCGATTGTTCCTTTTTGCAGGAAGGAGCTGTTGCTTTGTTATCCACCATTTTGAATAACTTTCCATCATCTCTCCAGAAGAACTATGATTCTGTAAGTTTTTTGCTTCTTTTTTTTTCTCAAATTTATACCCTGTATTGAAAATTTGTTTTGCAGGCTGAAGCTGCTATAGTTACAAAACTTATGTATGGAAAATGCAATGCTAATATGTTGAAGGTGACACCATTCTCTCTCCTTTGACAAGTCAATCGACTATTAGTGACAAAATCTCACAACTACTTTCTTCTATGACCAGAAACTTGCTCTTTGCTTATCTTTACTTCCTAAATCAAAAGGCGATGTAGATACTTGGTCTTTAATGATTCACAAGATCTTAATAGCTATAAACATCCTTCTGAACGATTCATTCCAAGGTCTAGAAGAAGGTAAGTCAACCCAGGGGTATTTTGGTAATTTTGCAGTACTTACATAATATACATTCACTGCAGAAACTAAAACAAGTGAAACCATGCGAGTACTAGTCCCTCCAGGAAAAGACCCTCCTGCCCCTCTTGGAGGTCTACCAGTATTTGACTTTTCCAACAAGTCAACAGAACGACTCTCTATGACCAACATATCTGCACTGATGCTTTGCTGTTCTAAAATGCTTACAACTTCTTACCCTGTTCCGGTACCTTTTTAACCTTTTTATATGTTATGTTCAAAAGGGTAAACATTATTTAAAAGTTTTATATATTTTTTGATGATAGGTTAAGGTTCCTATTCGGCCATTATTAATGCTAGTTGAAAGAGTGTTGAATGTGGATGGTTCCTTGCCACAAACCATGTACCCCACCATAACTTCAATGCAACAAGAATATATTTGTTCTGAACTTCCAGTTCTTCATTCACATAGTTTGGAAATTTTATGTGATATAATCAAGGAAGCACGCAGGTAATCTATATTTTTTTTAATCATTTTGGATGTGTTGTAAACTTGTAATATGTAAATTTTTTAATCGTTACGGATTTTTTTTTATTTTTATTCTCAGTCAACTGTTGCCACATGCTGCACATATTATCCGAATTGTAACAGAGTATCTCAAAAGCTGTGAATTACCCCAACTCAGGATAAAACTTTATTCTCTCATTAAAATGATGCTCATGTCCATGGGGGTTGGTATGTTTTTTTACTTTTTATCTTGGCTAATATATTTAAAATTTTTTAATGATGAATTATTAATTTGTAACAAAATGAAATTGAGCAGGGATGGCAATATATCTATCTGAAGATGTAATAAGCAGTGCTTCCATTGATTTGGGTTCAATCAGTGATCATGTTGGTGAATCACAGCCTGTCAACAAGAAAAGGAAGCAAGAAAATTCAATAACATTTCTTGAAAATCAATCTCAAACACGCAAAAACCACATTTCAATTTCTGTGAAAATTGCTGCACTTGAAGCACTAGAAGCACTTCTAACCGTGGTATCTTTTTTGTTTTTCCCATGAATTGCAATTATCATTTATTTTATTGGTTTTGATTTAAATTGTAGATTGATGAGAAAATTATTTTTGCAGGGTGGTGCTTCAAGATCTGAGGGATGGCGGTCAAATGTTGACCGTCTTCTTATGACTGTAGCTACAGATGCTTGTAAAGGTGGATGGACAAAATTCACTAGACAACCAAATTACGATTCTACCCCTAGTTGGGCTGATTTTCAACTTGCTTCCTTACGGGCACTTTTGGCATCCCTTCTTTCTCCTGGACGTATTCGCCCTCCGTATCTGGCTCAGGGTCTTGAGCTTTTTCGTGGAGGTATTTAATATTTTACCTAACTTAACATTTATTAAGAAAGTTAATTTTTATACATTTGTATAATTGCAGGCATGAAAGAAACGGGAACAAAACTTGCAGACTTTTGTGCACTTGCGTTATTGAGTTTGGAAGTTTTGATACATCCCAGGGCTATTCCTTTGATAGATATTGGATCTTCTGTTGAGTATCCTGTTAATGGAATAAAAGACAGGTTTATGGTGAACAATGTATATTCTGGTGCTCAAAAAGGCAACCTACTTACAGGTGGCACGTCCAGAAACGAAGCTGAGTCAGATGAGGATGATGTGTATGAAAAATGGGTGAAAGATGGTGAAAATGAGATGGATGACAACACAACAGAAAAGGTGGTTTCCATTGAGGCACCAGAGAATGTTCCGGAAGATAAAGGAAAGGGAATTTTGGTGGAGACGCAATCGGTTGAAGAAAACGAGAAAATGGAAACGGAGGTGGCGGCCGATAAGGATGTTTCCGGTGGTGGTGGTGCCGCTGCTGACGTGGAGGCTAAAGGTGAAACACCGGCGGGAATGAGGTTTGAAACGGTGTCGGGTTTGGAGGGAGGTGGAGAGTTTATGTTTGCGGTAGGTGATAATGATGATGCGATGGATGAGATTCCTGATATTGTTGATGTGGAACCGGATTCTGATGAGGAATAGGACTAGGGTTTGAAAATTTTGATAGGAATTTAACGAGGTAACTTTTAGATATAATGATGTTTGCAAATGCAAAAAGTTTGAGATGATATTTGTAGATTATTTTGGTGAAGTTGTATGTGGGTTTGGATGGTTATTGGTTATGAAGTTGGTTGGTTAAAGTTTATTTGATTGCAAATTACTATGACGTTTAGTTGATGCTTTTTTTTTTTTATCAGCATGATAAAAGGAAAAGTGATTATATAGGTTATTCGAGTACTTGAAAAACACTATTGAAACTGATATCATGTTTGGAAGACATTAAAATACCATATGATTTATCAGTTTCTTTATATTCTTTAATATTTAGTAAGGCTAATAATGTGACAAAAAAGACAATACCTTTTTCAAACAACCATTTGTATTGATTTTGTAGCAAGTACCAAGGGATGATGGCTATCGGACTAATTTGACAATTGACATATAGGAAGATAAACACATGCACGTGGAAGAAAGCATTTTGAACTCTATTCTCAGTCCAACCTGGGAAGCGCAGGTGAGATTAACGCATTCGTAATGCCTGAAACATGTCATATTCGGATCTATATAGGGGTTACACCATTACATAATAAAAAAACGATAGAAACAATAGTTTTAAGAAATATATTTAATAATGCTATAGGGAGAAGAACAGAATTAGATACTTTTAAAAGGAAAAGGAAAAATGATAGGACTAGGTGTCTCCCCACAACGTGATTTCAATTGAAAAATGATGGGATGAAACCTCGTTGTAAATGCTCTGTAATGTAATAGATAATAAAGTTATTGGACGTGTTCACATCTCATCACTTCGTATCAGCATGCCATCTCATCACTTCATAAGGCTAATGGTGTATTTACCACACCAAAGCCGTGGTGGTCACGTGGTTGCGTGGCCACACAAGAACACTGCCCCTTGTAGGCGTAGTGTGATTATGCGCGATGGGGGGTCACGGCCCGACACACACACACAGTGTGTGTGTGTGTGTGTGTTTGGACTAGCCCCCTATGGCATGGAGTGAAGATGGTGCTCCGATGGCGATGAGGTGGTCGAGGATGGTCGCATGATGCATTGCCAATATACCATACAGTCGAAGGGTGTGGTCACCACTCTAGGTGCACAAAAGCCGGTTTTTTAAAAACCGGTTTTTTCAAAAACCGGTTTGGGTCCAACCGGTTTCGGTTATAACCGGTCTGGTTTTGGCCTTTTTTTTTTTGAAATGAAATTGAGTTTTAGACCGGTTCTTTTCGGTTTTTAAACCGGTTCGGTTCGGTTAACGGAATAAAAACCGGGTAAAAAACCGGTTCCGTTTGGGATAGAAAACTGGTTAAAAAAACCGGTTCCGGTTTTTAAAAAAACCGGTTGTTGATGTGCACCTCTAGTCACCACTCTCAATTACTCTAAATTTATTAATTTTTAATACAAATAGTATCTATAAAACAAAAAAAAAATTAAATATAAGATTAGTTAAATTAAAAAACAAACATTTTTTTAGAGCAATTACCCCGGTCATTAATGGTTCAAGTTATGTTTCGGGCACCGATTCAGGTTGGGAATGATGCATATGCGGTGGGTTTGGGAAGCGTGCATTTGGGGATGAACATCTTGAAATTGAGATAGTGCATTTAGGGGAAATGGAGGGGGGATGTTTAGGTCGTGATATGCTTTCCACCTCGGTCTATTTTGAAAAGAAGAATAAAAATATAATTTTATTACAAATAATCTTTGTATCTATTACATATAAATTAACCTTATGTTAAGATGTTTGATTACCATAAATGACAATATCATCATCTATTTTTCCCTAACTTTTCAAAAAGACAAAAACTTATGATCGAAACACAAAATGTTTTGTAATATTTAATCAAGTTCATTACTAATATATTATACACCATAGTATTCGTATTTCACCTACATAAACCATTTGATTTGAGAAAGGAACATGTGCTCCCCTTTGCTAGTCACATATGTTTCACGAAGGAAATGCGGTTCCGCAAGGAAATGTGCTTTCCAAAACTCTATATTCTTTGGGTTTATAACTAAATCACGGAGTATTAAATCCGATATCATAATAATTAGTTTTTAATATATGAAGAAACATATTTTGTTTTGGTTATACGGTAATTTAGTTTTGGATGATTATTTTTATACCAACTACAAGAAAATAATGACAATATGGTGACATAAAATGAACTTAACGAGGCTGTCTTTTTCACATAATTATCCATTTAAATATTAAAATAGTCATTTTTCTTAAAAATTTACAATAAAATAGCCAAAAAAAATTACACATTTTTCAATATAACCACCAATTTCGTAATGGTCGATTAAGAAATCCACTATTCACCCGAATTACATTATTCAAGATTTGCGTAAATGTAAGGATATTTGGTATGATTCGTTTCTGAAACCTAGGTACGGTGGTTAATTGTTGGAGAAGAAGAAAGAGTGCTTCTTTCACAAAAGAAATCGATTTGCGGTATATAAAGGCTGGGGGAAGCGACTTGGGATTGAAAGAGTGGGAAGGAGAAGATACATAAATCATTGACAGATTCGATGTAGAAGTAAACAATAAAGCAGTAAAAATACGACATTGCCATATAAAAAATGAGAAGTAATGGTTGGAGATGGCACCGGATCATCCATGGATTTCGAGATCAATGCAGGACGCTGTGTCATCTAGCCATGAAAAGCGACAAAACAGTCCGTCACTGAATCTTTAATTCTGTAAACACTATTTTAGTTAGTGAAGAAACATGTCATTAAGTTGCACATATTACATTTTAAAAAAATGCATAAAACATTATATATCAATTTATTTTATATTGAAATGCAACAATTTAAATTCATGTAACATAGTTTTGCTTTTAAAGTTTGCGATTGCTAGAAAGATATTCCCAAAATTTAAATTTATTTTTGGTTACTTGTTTAGGAACTGTCAAAAATGGACAACAATGTGCCAATATTTGGATTGGCGCTTGTCCACCAGCAAGTCCAAGTAATGGGGCTCCTTGTAATTATAAATAATCAATTAAAATAATGAAACTAAAAGAAGACAAACATGTTTGTGTTGATGGAAATAAAATATTGTATAATTTTTTAGATTATAGTATTTATTGTGTTGTCTTACAAGATTTAAGGTTGTTAAAAAAGAAATATTATATATATATATATATATATATATATATATATATATATATATATATATATATATATATATATATATATATATATATATATATTATTTTGAATATTTTATTAATTATGTATTTATATTTATTGAAATATAGTATCCTTAGAAGAAATAAAAGGATTTGTAACTTATTATTAGCCACCATGATTTTATGCTTTAGGTTTGAACATAAACTTTACTTTTTAATAGTTTAGCCGCTATTGTTAGCTTTAGTCCAAATAGTGGGATGGGATGGGAATCATGGGATGATACTTGCTAGATATTCCTTTTTTTGTGTAGTTGCAAACTAAGATAGAAGAAGGCGTTTTATGTAATAGAAAGCTATGATACTTGATTTCCTCATCTTTTTTCTAGTAGTTAATAACTTTGATATATATTACAAGATCGACACACTTTCAATTACCGCCCTCTAAATCCACCATTAGACTCAACATCGCCTTTTTTTTACTTCTTTAATAATCATGTGATCAAAGATATTTATATGAGTCTAGTACCCATCATCAATATTATATTCATTTAGTAGTAGATCAACGAGTCATATATGACTTTGTAAAACGCTGTTTATGCTTTTGCCTATTGAAAAAAGGAGTTATATTATACTTATTTGGATTTTTACTTCTTATTTTTGCTATTGGTGAACTTAAAAGTCAATATTTCCAATTAAATGGAGTCACCCAATCTATCTTCATTTAGGACAATTGTTTCACAACTTTGTTTGTATGGATCAGCGTGGCATTTTGTTTGAATCGGGTAAAAGAACTAAATGCCTAGGGTAATATTGTTTAACTTTTCTTTTGAATCACCAAAGGTAATCAACTTGTATAGCTTTAAAGTTATACCTTTTTTTTAATTGTGCTTGTACATTTTGATTTCTTAACTGTAACACCCGAACCTCTGAAAAATAATATTTTAAAATGTAATTAGTGATGCGAGGGCTGAAACATAAGTGTTAAGAAAGATCATGGTTGTTTTTGAAGGTTTTAGAAGGTAACTTCTTATATTGGGGTGCTATATGCAAGATGATTTAAGTTGGAAGGTCTTCTTGTTTTTAAGGTATATATAAATAGCTGGATTTATTATATTGTTTATTATAATTAAAAAAAGGTGTGGGATTTTGTGTGAGAGTTGATTACCGAAACAAGAAGGGACTATCAATTTTGAATAAAGTGGCCAGTTTCTGAAGAATAGAACTACAGTGACCGTAACTTTAAATAACAAAAACTATGGTGGCCAAAGTATACAAATAAACTAGTCAAACAGGGGTCCATGTCTCTGGAGCACTTTCAACAAATCCACACTCCTCTTGCTGCTCATCAGCTCTTAGTCAACAATGGGGGGTTCCATCCAAACCTCCGTATAAATAAGCTCGACATTCACTGCATAGCAACCTGTAAAATACCATATTCCTTCACCAAACCCCCAATCTCCCTCCCAATTGCCCTACGCCTCGGATCTTTGGTTCGCAATTGATATTGCAAGGAAAACAATCGCAAAAGATGGGAGGTGAAGCGGAGAAATGGGTGTTGATGGTTACAGCGAGGACGCCAACGAACATAGCGGTAATCAAATACTGGGGGAAGAGAGATGAAACATTGATATTACCGATCAACGACAGCATCAGTGTTACTCTCGATCCCAGTCACCTTTGTACCACCACCACCGTCTCCGTCAGCCCTAGCTTCGATCAAGATCGCATGTGGCTTAACGGCAAGGTATTCACCTGGTTCTATATTACTCTGCATCATCTTCCTATTTATATGCTATCAACCGATTCAAAATTAAAAATACTTGTTGATTCTTGTGTGAGGACAGAAATTCGTTCATGCTCTATTGATTCGGTGGTATGCTAGTTCGAATTGATCAGTCATCCAGTTTTTCTGATTTCTGGCATCTTCTCTTGTTTTTTTGCTGGTTCGTTTAGGAGATATCTCTTCAAGGAGGTAGATTCCAAAGTTGTTTGAGGGAGATTCGTGCTCGCGCTCAAGATGTAGAGGACAAGAAGAAAGGTATCACAATCAAGAAAGAGGATTGGCAAAAACTTAATCTACACATTGCTTCCTACAACAATTTTCCAACAGCCGCCGGTTTGGCTTCCTCAGCTGCCGGTCTTGCTTGCCTAGGTACGAATTTCATCTTCTAAAAAGCTTTGGGGACTAGATTTCCGTCAAGTGATTGAATCTGATTATTCTTACAAAACAATAAACTTACAAATGAGTAAAACACTTGAAATTTGTAATAAATATGTTTTGCTCTCCATATGTGCAGTTTTTTCCCTTGCCAAGCTGATGAATCTGAAAGAAGACAACAGTCAACTTTCTGCTATTGCTAGGTACTTTTCCATGTTCCAATTATTATGAGACGGTTTTTGATGAATCTGAAAGAAAATATCAACTTCATTTTTGATGAATAAATTATGTGCAGGCAAGGTTCAGGTAGTGCTTGTCGCAGTTTATATGGTGGATTTGTCAAGTGGTGTATGGGAAAAGTAAGTTTCCAACTTCAATTTTGATATGTGTAATATTTTAGCTTCTTTTATCAAGTATTATCATGGAACTGAATGTTGTTACTAAGCTCACTGTACTTATTGTAGGAGGAGAATGGCAGTGACAGCCTTGCTGTTCAACTTGCAGATGAGAAGCATTGGGACGATCTTGTAATCATCATTGCTGTGGTATGTTCTTTTCTTTCAAGAACACATAAAAGACATAAATGCTCTCTTAATATGTGTCCTAAAGTTGCTGTTGTTGTTGTTGTTTACAGGTAAGTGCACGACAGAAGGAAACCAGTAGCACTTCAGGAATGCGTGACACTGTTGTAACAAGTGCACTTATTGAACATAGAGCCAAGGTTTATTCACTGTTCATCTTTATCATAATTATGCACTATTTGGTGTCTCTTAAATTGTATAATTAATCATGCTAAGCTTCCTTCTTTTATTGGTGACAGGAAGTTGTGCCAAAGCGCATAGTTGAAATGGAAGACGCGATACAAAACCGGGATTTCCCGTCATTTGCACGTCTAGCTTGTACAGACAGCAATCAGTTTCATGCAGTTTGCCTCGACACGTACCCTCCTATTTTCTACATGAATGACACATCACATAGGCAAGTTTATTATTATTTTAATTGCGGATAAAAACTACAAGAATATCGTAAGTTAACATTATATGGTGATTTTATTTCAGGATAATCAGCTGTGTTGAGAAATGGAACCGTGCAGAAGAAACACCTCAGGTCTGTATTATTTTCCCATCTTGAAACTTGATTGCCTTTTTTGGTAGTTAAATTTCGAGGAAAAAGTAATTAAAATGTGTGGATCATGGACTGACTTTAAGATGGTTTGCAGGTGGCGTATACCTTTGATGCGGGGCCGAATGCGGTTATGATTGCACGCAACAGGAAAACTGCTGCTTCTCTGCTCCAGAGGCTGCTTTATAACTTCCCTCCACAATCTGATACTGATTTGGACAGGTGTGAAAAATGTTTTTGAGTGTTGGTGTATTTAATAAATTAAAGTAAGAGAGTAGATGGAAATCTGATTATTATTGTTATTTGTTCTGTTTTGACTTGATAGCTACATAATTGGGGACAAGTCAATTCTACAAGATGCTGGGATTAAGGATATGAAGGACGTTGAAGCTTTGACCGCTCCCCCAGAAGTCAAAGATAATATTCAGACCCAGAAATCTAAGGGAGATGTTAGTTACTTCATTTGCACAAGACCTGGTGGTGGTCCAGTTGTGCTGTCTGATGAAACTCATGCTCTTCTTGACCCACTCACTGGCTTGCCTAAGTAAGAAACAAGCGAATGAAGTTTCAACCCTGTTTATTTCCTTGTATTTCATCATCTTTTTTTTTTTTTTTTTTGAGATTCGAGCATGTTAGAATGAGAAGTACCTAAATGGATTATGTAAGAATACATTGAAACCCATTTTGGGATTACATACCCACGATATATGCTCAATAAGTTGATCCTTTTTCAGCGAAATTAAAGCTATTTACTGTTGGATTCATTTGCATTGAATTTTTTGAATTTAATATATATGCACAAGTATTACATGTGTTTCCAGCTATTTTCAATTGAACATGTAGTTTTAGTAGGTGCTCTTTGATCAAATGGTCTTCTTTCCAGAGTCTTGTGACAGGCTGACAGCTAGGTATTGGCAAGCGACTTTTCTTTTTTGTTCCAAAAGGTTATGAGAAAAGAGTCGATGATGATCTAGAATAAACCAAACAATTAGTTTTAATAGTTGGGTAATTGAAAAAACCTTTTGAAATGCATATGGTGGTGTACCTGGTTTAAATGTGCTGCGACACAGGGGATGATCAGTAATCCCGGTTCACCAAATGTACCACCAAGTTGATCCACCACCGCAACAAGCACTGGCAAAGCTTTCTAAACAAACATCACACCAAATAAGAATAATATCTCCCAATAGCAAAAAATAGGTTGTACAAGTATTAGTGGATGATTTGTTACCTGACTTGCAATAAGTAAAAGGGCAGTAGAATTTTTCTTGTTTGCAAAAATTGATTTGCTACCACCAGATACAGCACATAGGCAACGTATTGACATGGCATTGAAACCTAATAGTATCGAGTGAAGCAGCCTGCAGTATATATAAAATGTTGACATCTTCCATTTATGTAATTAGATGAAATAATAATATGATTTCAACAAGGTGATTCAGAAGAACATACGCTCCCATCATGACAGCTACAAGAAATGCTGCAGGCTTAACCATGAGAAGCAGAGACCTTGATCTGCTCACTTGTATCCATGGGACCTCAATAAGATTAAGATTGTCAAACACAAATTTAGCAACAATGCCGGATTTAATTTTTACCAATCCAAGAAATATGACAAACTTTAGTCTTACCAAACTAAGTAATAGTACACTGAGCACCGATAAGAGCTTATTGTTATTGTCAACAAAATCTGCCAAGCCTGCAATGCACACAAACTTGGAGAATTAACAAGGCAACCATTACCCATATGCAAGTTAAGATGTTGGTTAGTTACTTTGTAACATATGATGTATATGAATACATGCAATAACAATTTGACACATTGTTTAAGTTGGTAACGTATGAGATATAAAGCTTGCGTCTCTTTAAAATTTAGATCAAAATCTGACACTGGTTAAATGTGCTATGGAACTCTAAATTCAGGCACTAATACTCGCACCAAATAAGAAATTTGGTACTTGCTTTCATGAAGAATAAAGAAGTTGGAATTTATGTAGAGAAAGAACAATCACCTTTAAAGGATTCCCGTAAAGCCTGTCAAACGAAACCAACAATTACTTTTTAAACCTGAAGACTTGTGAAACACCATGTAAAAAATGTAATCCTTTGGATGAAAGAAAAAAGTAAAAGAACAAATCTAAGACATAGGGTAGCGTAAATTAGCGATTCTTGAAAATGCCTAGAAGATACATCAAATACAAATGACACCATTGGTATGAGCATAATAGCAACATACTTACAGTTTTCTACCGATTTAGCTAGGCATGATCTTTACACAGAATGATTATAAATTTGTGATAATTGATAAGGCTGAGCAATTGACAACAAAAGTGTTACCTTCCCCAAGATTAAAGGTATCAAAAGTGTGACAATAAGTCTTCTGAATAATTGTTCAGTTGGAACAGATGCCCCCAATCCTGAAGCTATTAGTTTTGATATAGAAAAAGGCACCTGCAAAGATGCAGCCATTGATTACATTGTCCCAAATGTGGATGCCTAATACAGATTAAATGATTAAATAATTGTGATATGGGCATCTTACAAACAATCTTAAAGGGAAAGTGAGGCCATAGCTTTAGAACTTACCATCATAATTGCCAACAAACTAGATGTTACAGTCATAGCAAGAGCCAAAGCACAGTTTCCTCCAGCAAGCTGCAATTCAGCAATTCTTATCTTGGTTCACAATCAGTTTCATAAATATGCATAAAAAAGTGGTAACCGGATGAACTTTACTATAACAATCAACGAACCCGTGTTAGAGCAACTCCACTTGATAATGTTGTAGGCATACAGCTAAAAAGAGCTAATCCTGTAAGAAAAAAGAATTGAAAGGAAATGTAACTGAGAAGTGAAGAAAGGTACCGAACATGAGAAAAGCATAGTCATCATCTTTTATCCTCTAATATCTTCAAAATAACCCATCAGACTATCATTCATGTACATTTGGGCACTCATTGTGGTGCAAGGCTTCGTTTTTCACACCAAAAATTTTGAATTGTTGTATCCAATACCAAAAGAACAAGATTAAAAAAAAATACAAAGAAATTATGTCTCATGTCAAACCTGTAACAAATTCTTGAGGTTGGAAGTGAAGTTGCAGGATAATTTTGGAAAGGAGGGGGGTAAACAGTAATATTGAAGCCTGCAATGACAACGATGTAAGAGTGTCACAGCTTCTTTATCATTTATTTATATGATGAAATGGTTATGGAATTGTATGTGAAACTTGATATGAGTGGAAATGTTATAAAAATATTATTGAGACTGAATAGTAATTAAATCCATGGACTACTACTATTATTATTAAGCACCTTGTAGTTAAAAGACGTAAAGAATGAACCTATTAAAATCACAATGGTGCTAAAATAATTGGAGTTCATACTAGCCCAAAGAGTCCAACTTGCCATGCTGCAGCAGCTGCACCAATATCTTCACTACGCAATCTCAATCCTGTATAATGGAAAATCAGAGAATAAGTTGATAAAAGTAAAGTTCGCACTAGCTAATATTAATACTCTTTAACTTTTGCCTGATATGATAAATATCCCAAAGGTGCTAACTATGGATAACTGATATCTATGAGCAAGACAACCAGGACCAGGATTTGCAAGGCCCAGTGCTACTCCTCCAATAAGAGCTGCACAACATCAAACAACCAGGTAACTTGCATATTGTTTGATCTCTGGCATACTTCACTTAAGATATGATTGCATGGTGAAACATTACAAAAGTTTTAATGTAAAGGAAACAGTTGAAAACATTCTGATAATCAAGCATATACCGCATTCCTCTGTGTTTTTTTTTCTTTTTGTGTGAGTAATCGCTCTTCTACACAAGATAATTAACGAAATCGTTCCATTTAATGAATATCGTTACCCAAAGGAAGAAAATTGCTGGAAGCAAAACTTAGTAAAGGTTCTGCTAGGACCGGGAAACTCAAGAAACCAGACTTTCGAGGAGGTTCATTTGGACCGCCATTTCCCTGAACCTGAAACCACACTACTACTCTTAACTTCAAAGAATAGCCTACCATTCATATTTCTAAACGAAATTAGGTAACTGCTATTCCAATGAAATCAAAGAGCATGATGAAAACGGAAGAACCTGATCGGAATTTGTGTTGTTTCTGATGACGAGTGTTCTTCTAACTGAACGGACCTTTCGAGATATCAACGAGTGATTAATAGCATCGAATGACCGATTATTGGATTGTGAGTTCCGCGATCGGAGACAAGCGGTAACGGTTATTGGAGATATGAGATTCGTCAGGGTTTCAACTGTTCCCGCCATCTGCTTCCTGGGGGAACGCAAGCTCACAGCCTCACATTCGCACTTGGTTGTGTGTTGAAAGTGGCAGTTATTACAGATTTTTCCATCTTAACCCCTATATTAATGTATATTGACAAACTGACCCCTACATCAAGAGAACTACGGACTACCCCTCGCCTATCTACATCAAAGGGTAGAGTTTAAATAACATGAGCAATAGGTAAATTTGTTTGACAAAAAGTAAAATGATTTACTTGACAAAAAATGAAGTTTAAGCCATATGATGAATCGGATAAATAGAAAAGTAGATTATATTTTCGGGTTTTAAAATAGTTGATATTTTTTATTTTGGTACTAAAAGTTTTCATTTTGTATCTTTGGTCACTTGTTACAAATGAAAATGACTATTTTGAGGTTTTTGAAACATATTTGAGGGTTTTGTAAGTTTCTGTGGGCGTCGAATGTTATTAGCTACGCGACTCTTGCAACTTATCTGATAACGAAATTGACATGTAAATTCCCTCGAGGGATTTGGAGATTTCCGTTGAATCGTTCATTGATGGCAGCCATCGCTCGATTCCATGTTCTCCAACAGTCGTATTCAGTTCTGAAGCCCTCAGCAATCTCATCGAAGTTCCCTCATCAATCTTATTCGTCGCCATTCTATTGTAACCCTAATTCCTTTCGAAACAATAGTCGTCTACGCAAGCTTCATCTCACTCCATCACTATGCGCCAATTCGAGCCCTCCGGAGGTCTCCTCTCTAGAATAAAAACCTTAATGTCCAAAAGACCTGCACAATGAGTCTATGAATTTGGATTGGAAATGAGTTGCCTTTTAATGTCCAAAATCATAGTGGAAAGTGGAAACTCACTTAATAATTGATATAGTTTGGAAACTCTTTCCAAAACATACAGATTCACGTCTTTTGAAGTTGAACAGTTGAGGTCAAAGCTGCAGTCTAAATTATTTTGTAGTTCAATCTGATGTAGGAGTGTTTCTGTGCAGAATTCTTCATCCAGCGGACCAAGTGGTTCAATAGTCGGTGATCTTCTGGATTATCTCAACGAGTCTTGGACTCAGTTTCATGCCACAGGTACGCAAATATAAAGCTGTAGTTTGATATTGTGTCACATACATGGTTGTTGAAGTGGAAACGTGGGACATATACTCAATTCCATATTCATCTTAAATATTGGGAAATGGATGACTGCGATAAAGCGTTTTACTATCATCATCTTATCATCTCCATTTGAATCTATAGCTGAAGCAAAGAGACAACTAGTTGCTGCTGGATTCCATCTGCTGAGTGAGAATGATGAATGGGACCTTAAACCTGGTGGACGTTACTTCTTCACTCGCAATATGTCCTGTCTGGTTGCTTTTGCCATTGGAGAAAAGTGAGTTACCAAAACATTGTATTAATACTTTATCTTGGTGTCAGAAAAGTCTGTTCTTTTATTCACTTTGCTGTGTTAATGTTTTGATTATTTAAGGCTCCAAATCAGTGTTTCAGGTATTCTATTGGCAATGGTTTTCATGTAATTGCTGCACACACAGATAGTCCATGTCTGAAATTAAAGCCAAAGTCTGCATTGTCCAAATCAAACTATCTTATGGTGAATGTACAAACTTATGGTGGTGGATTATGGCATACTTGGTTTGATAGAGATTTAAGTGTAGCTGGAAGGGTTATAGTAAGAGGTAGTGATGGCTCCTTTCTACACAAACTAGTCAAAGTCAAAAGACCTCTTTTACGAGTCCCTACTCTTGCTATCCATCTTGACCAGTTTGTTTCCTATCACTTTTACTTTTACATATTTATAGTTGAGATTTTTGCACTTGTATGTGACCATTTTATAGTTTTTGTTAGCTGATTTTTCATTTATTGTTTTTCGTTATAGTACTGTGAACAAGGACGGTTTTAAGCCAAATTTAGAGACTCACCTCAACCCTTTATTGGCAACAAAACACGACGATGCTTCTGTTGACTTAAAAGATAAAAATAATAAAGATCATCATCATCCTCTACTTATGCAGGTAATAATATAAATCATGCTCTATTTCTTTCTTTTCCAAAAGGAATATTTGGGTGTATTAATTTTTATGACTTTCTTTTTCATATTGTTAATTTTAGATTTTATCAGATGAATTGGGATGTGAAATTGATGAGATAGCAAACATTGAGCTAAATATTTGTGACACCCAACCTAGCTGCCTTGGAGGTGCAAACAACGAGTTCATATTTTCTGGAAGATTAGATAATCTTGCTTCAAGTTTTTGTGCACTCAAAGCTCTTGTTGATTCATCTGGACCCAAAGATTTATCAGATGAACATGCAATTAGAATGGTTGCACTTTTCGATAATGAAGAGGTACTCAAATTCTGAAATCTCACCTATCTTTATTCTAAACATGAAATTATAATTCTTATCTTCATTTTTTTACTGCATATTGTTGTGTAGGTTGGTTCTGAGTCAATGCAAGGTGCTGGTGCACCAACAATGTTTCAAGCTATGAGGCGCATAATTCATTGTTTCTCTAATCAATATGTCAAAGAAGGGATCTTTGAGCGTGCAATTCGTCAATCATTTCTTGGTTTGTATAAAATATAAATTGCAGCTTTTTTATTCATATAACTTATATGGTTCTTGTTTGTTTTCTTACAGTTTCTGCTGACATGGCTCATGGAGTTCACCCTAATTTTATGGAAAAGCACGAAGAACACCATCGCCCTGAATTGCACAAGGGCCTTGTAATAAAGCACAATGCAAACCAACGTTATGCTACTAGTGGAATTACAGCTTTTCTTTTTAAAGAAGTTGCTAAAATCCATAGCCTTCCAACTCAGGTGACTGTATTTTACAATGATTATTGTTTTTTCTTTTATTTGCTAAATTTTTTTATTTGATTCTATATGCAGGATTTTGTGGTAAGAAACGATATGGGATGCGGTTCGACTATCGGTCCTATACTTGCTTCTGGAATTGGTATCCGCACAGTTGATTGTGGCATTCCTCAGCTTTCCATGCACAGGTATAAAATTTAATTTAATTTATATTGGTTTCTTGCTCTTTTTAATTTATTTTTAAATAACTAATTGTAGTGTAAGAGAGATTTGTGGAAAGGAAGACGTAGATATCGCGTACAACCATTTCAAGGCGTTTTACCAAACATTCTCAAGTGTAGACCGAAAACTGAATGTGGACTAATTATATGGAAAATCGATAGTAAGACATTTTTTTTGCATTCTTTATTGGTGAAAGGAACTGTATTTTCATTCGATTTGTAAAATAAACATCATGAAAGATGTGAGAATACGTGGAGGCTTTTGATTTTTCTATTCTTGTCCTTTGGTTTTGGTGGATTTGTTGTTTTCATTTTGGGAACTGGAACCGAGTTGAGGCATTTGGATGCTGTTAGGATCACTGAGTTTCTTCTTCAACTCAGTGAGCAGAGCTTGATTCTCGTTGTCCAGCTGTTGAGCTTTTTTCCTTAGTCTCTCGTTCTCTTGAATTATTTGGCAGTTTCGCAGGTACAACTCTGAGTTGAATTTTTCCATCTCTGTAGCCCTGAAAACAAGTTTAATCATGTGCAAGTCAAATGTCTAAATTACCCTTTGGAGATGAAAAGTAGAGCAACATTTTCACCAAAACAAGGGCAATTTTGTTCAAGTAAATCACATTAATATGGTGATGCAACCTCGATTTAGTTGAAATATTATGATAGAAAAAATGATTAAAACTCTCGTAATAAAGCGAACGTTATGGGTATGTATAGGAAAACCGAATTTTAGGTACATTTTTGCTTTTTATGTAAAAAAAACCGGGGAAAAAATGAAACCTAGAACGACTTGTTTTATGTATAAGTTCAATTGAACATGTACATTAACAATCAAAATAATTTACATTTACAACATCCATTGAAACTTAAAATAATGTACATATTTTTACGCTTTTTATTATTTCTAGTAAATTACATTTCTCGTTATACTTTTAAACATGTCAATGAAAAACAACTCAAAACCAAGAAAGATATAACCAAAGAAACAAAAAACAAACTTAACCGTATTCTCAAAAATCGAACCTAACTAAAGCATGTTCACTCCACCAATTGAACATATGTATTATGAAATTTTGTGTAGATTACCTGTGATTCTATGAGAGCCTTGAAACAACGGTGATGGGTCATGTATGTGAGCCTTGTATAGGTGGTGGTGGTTGTGGTGGCCAAACTGCCGGAGGGGTGTTTATGGAAGAAATATGAATGGTGGTTTGTATATATATAGATACATAAAGTGTAAGTTAGAGGGTTAACAGATAAAATGAAGAAAGCAAAGCGTGAAGGGTCACATGAAACAGACACCCAACTCCCAAGTATTTTATGTGGAAAGCCACTTCCTGTTACTTTCTTTCTTCAAAATCATCCTTCTTTGTTGCATGGGGCTTTCGACTCAAACTTCCTTTTATTATCTTAAAAAAAAGCATGAGAAATCATACCGGAATGATAAAATTGTTGTTTATCCATCCAAGTATTTTTAGTAAGTTGTTCAATTTATTTAGTGATGAGATCTATGTTTATGACTTCGTAATTGGACATATTAGATTCCAGTGAATATCTACATGGGTATTAAATTTTTGAAGCAAAATATGGATATGATATCTTAGCTAATTAGGTTATACATGTGTTGTAAAAATTGAAAGGCCTAACCATAGAAAGTTTTTCATGAAATTATTTATTATTATCAAATGCTTTAAATGTCATAGCGACTTGCAAATTATAATTCATGTGAGGCAACATAAATAACATCAACAGGAATTAACGACAATGAGCATATTTAAAAGTCCAACTCACGACTAAAAGGGAAGCATTGCATCTTTAGACAACAATGAGAATTGTGACGGTTGATTTGGATGGATGAAGTAAGAACAATCACAACAAAGGCAGAAACCAGCGTGAAAATTGGGGTTGTGTTGCCAATATTTGTTGTTCAAAGTATAGAAAATTGTATTCATGTGAATTCCTATTAATCTATATAATTTTTATGTGTCTCAAATGACGTTTGATGTGTTACGCAAGAACTTGTAACTTAAAAATAACGAGTTTTACAAAGCGGATAAAAGTTGAGGTGGACGTGTATGTTGCTTGTTTGTTATGATTGGTGATGCAATAAAAGGCAATTTTTAAGAGGGGCTTTTTTGTGGGGGAGAAGAGGAGCAATTTAATTGGAATGTTAAAACATGTTTTTTTACGATTTCACATTCTTTATATTGCACAATTTATTAATGCATACAACCAATGATTGTTTATTTCATGTATCATATTTATTGGGTTTTTTGACGTGATATTTGTGATCTACCCAAAATTTTCTAAAAATGTTAGCAAGGCCTTAATGCTTTTGAAAAAAATCATTAGTGCCCTACACATAAAGAATTCCTACATCACTCCATATAAGGTAGACACGATCTCTTTTAAATTTGGAGATATAACCGAAATTGAATAACTACTTAAGATTCTGTAACGGTTGTTGAAAGATCATATGATAGTAATTATTGAGTTCCTTGTGCTATCTGTAAACCACATGAAGAACATGTTGCATGTCGTATTGAAATAATATGGTTGTGCCGAAAGGACATATGGCCCGACAAACAAGCGAAACATTGTTTAAGTCACGTAGATTTAGCGAAGCCAAATGTGAAAGGTGGGAGGATTATCCTATGTGTTTCTGTTTCTGGTATTAAGGGAGAAATGTGTAACGTACCGTTGATTTGAACTTTATTTACAGTTAGAAAAACGTATTATAATATAATACATATAACGTCTAATTCACTATATAATGATGGTTGGAAATTTATCGTGAAAAAAGTATGTTTTAACTAACTCATTTAAGTGGGTGTTTTTATTTGTTGGTTTAAACGTTCAAAGTCGTTACTCAAAACCAAAAGTAGATGAAAGTTTCTTTTTAGGGGGTTTGGTTTTGCAAAATGATTTATCCAAGTTGAAAGCTTTGAAACAAGATCAAAACCTACGAAAGGTTACGAAAAGAACCTTTAGAAGGTGTAGACCCAATACCCCCATGTCCTTGGCAACTAGCTTGCCATTTGAGCACCATACTAATTAAAGGTCCTAACTAGGCCACAGTCAGGACTAGCCAAGCCTAGAGTCCTGCCCAACCCCAACTTCCTAAGCTTTGGTTGATCTCATATCTCAAATATTAAACTTGATCATGACCCAAACCTAGGCAAAATCCTTTCGGGCATGGTTTAAGACTAGTCATCGGATGTCTACGCCAATCTAAGTAGGGCAAAAATTGGGCTTGAAAGGGCATTTAACCGGTTATAGTTGGTTTAATCCAAAGTTTTATAGCTATGCCTTCCATAACCAATCATAAACATTAACCAGGCTTAGTTAAGAAAATCCTTAACTCGTTTAACCGTGACTATCACTAATCTTTTTTTTAAATATATATGTAATAAAACTGATTAATTAATGAAAAATTGATTGTAAAAAACGTATTAGTCTTATCAAAATGATATTTATTTATTTGATTATGAATTACAAAGAAATACTAAACTTACTATCATTTAAACATACATAAAGTTTAATAATATAATTTTTCCCATCTGGAATTTTCAATGCATTCATCTTCACATTGGATCAGGATTTGATCTTCTAATCTCATCTACATGTGAACAATGTTTGGCATATTGGTTAACAAAGGTGCCCTCAATAAGATGTAAAGCATGCTTCTGGACCTCCTACATTGCCTTGACAAATCTTGATTAAAAAAATTTTAATAGAATCTGTTCTTAGTTGTCTAATACTTGTTTTCCTCCCATGCAATATTTCCTTGGTATAGTGACTACTAAGCCATGAGTAAGTTACAGTTGAACGCAACTTAAAGTATCTAGCACAATTATTGTCAAGCTCCAAAGATTTTAATAGGAAGATTATTCATCACCCATCTATGAAACTTATAGCTTAAATGTACATTCACCCTTACAACACTGCACCAAAAGTCTTTTAGTATAAATTTTTTTGTAAAAAAGTTGGTACCAATTGGCAACAGCATAGTTGCATAACATGACTTTAAGTTGTTTTGGGCTTTGAAATCACATCCGTAGAATATGCTTCTATTTTTTCTAAGTGTAAAGACTCATTAAAAATGGAGTCAACTTGGACGGCAACGTCAGTCTCACCTTCTACTTTTATATTGTGCCCTAATCAGAATCAAAGTTTTTTTCCTTTACCGATTTTTGGGTTGTTGATCAGCATAACTAAGGCCCTGTTTGGTAAGATCTTAATCATTAAGATCTGAATTTTTAAGAGGTCTGAATTTCTAAGAGGGTCTGAATTTTTAAGATCTGAACGTTTAACATGTTGTTTGGTTGGAACCTCTGAGTTGTTGTAGTGTGGTAGGGTGGGGGTGGGTGAGTAAGGTGGTGGTAGGTGGGATGGTATGGGGATGGGGTAGGATGTGGTGGGTGGGTTGTGGTGCGGTGGGCGTGACTATGGGCGCCTCTAAATTGTATTCAGACATGGTTCCACCTCTTAATTTTTAAGAGGCTGCTGATAGATTAAGAGGCTTTTATTCAGATGCTATCAAACACACTTAATCTGAAAATTAAGAGACCGCCTCTTAATTTTTCAATTAAGAGGCTATCAAACAGGGCCTTACTCAATAATTCATCATGAATTGTCTTGTTCAAATTATTAATTTCATCTTTTAGTTCAAGATCAATATCCCAATTACACATCCCTCACCACCCCTTACACATCCCTCCCCTTTCACCCACCCCACGCTGACCTACCCTCACCAGCCCCACCCCACCTCACTCACCCCCACCACACCCTACCCACATCACCCAACCTCCCACCCCTACCCCTACCTACATATGCCACCCCTACTCACCACCCCACCCCTACCCCAACCCTAACCGACCCCACCCATTTACCCCACCCACACCACACCACATCCACCTCGCCCTATATTGCACCACCCCTAACCATTCCACCCCCACCCACCCCGCCTCATAAAACACACACACCCCCATTTATCCCCTTATTCACATTTAATTAAGCAGGAAATTATACAAAAGGGCAAAATGGTCGTTTTTATCCATTCACCACTGTAATTCAGAGGTTCCAACCAAACAACATGTTAAATGTTCAGATCTTAAAAATTCAGATCCTTTTAAAAATCCATACCTCTTATAGTTTCAGATCTTAAAAATTCAGATCCTGTCAAACAGCCCCTAACTTTGAGATACACAACATCTAGAAGATGAGACGCTAAAACTGAAAGTGTTTGCAGCACATACCAAAAGGATACCAATCCTTTACAAAGGGAACGTAGTTTACTGGAACCTAACATTCAACATTATGCATACAAAGCTTTTTACAAATAGAAACACAACAATAGTATACTCAAGCAACTAAATTTGGAAAAGAGGTTTGTCAACCTATGATTACCAGCAACTCCTAAAAGCCTCAACCGAATGTCTCTTTCTTCTTTGAAGATGTTCATGTAGATAAATGAGAATGATTTGACATCAATATTTATGAGACAAGGTCGTTTAACATTTTTTTTCCACATAGATTTACATACGCGGCCAGGAAAACGGTCGGAAATTTTATTAAGATAGCTATGTACACAGGTGGCCACTTCAGTTTTCTAGTAATAGCTTTATAGACAGAGTTTTCATTTTTTTGAAGTTCTAGGGACCCATATTACTTAAAACCTATTTCAGTGACCAAATAAGGACGTAACCAATAGTTTATTAATTTCATCTTTTAGTTCAAGATCAATATCCCAATTGTCTAATAAGTATCCGTCATGTCTTTCTCCTTTAATTCCCGATTCATGTTCATTTGGACTAACCACTTTGTCCTTGTCTAAACCATTCCTCTAAATCCTTAAAAGTGGTCGACATAAATGCATATTTTCTCACCTAACAAGTATATAGTTCTGATAAAATCTGCATAACCTATTTCATTTTCAATAAGGCAAAGACCAAAACACAAATGTTATTAAATAGGGACACAATAGTAAAGCTTTTCACAATGTTCTTTCATAAAGCATATGAGGAATGATATACACTCAGTAAAATCCATACCAACGAAGTTGTGGTTAGTAAATAAGACATTCTTGCCATTAGAATATGTAAAGGATAACATACAAACACTTCGTGGAAGTTAAGACTAAGGCCCTGTTTGGTAGCCTTTTAATTGAAAATTTAAGAGGCATTCTCTTAATTTTGCAGATTCGGTGTGTTTGGTAGCATCTGAATAAAAAACCTCTTAATTTATCAAAAGCCTTTTAAAGATTAAGAAATGGAACCATGTAAAAAAAAATTTTAAGAGCCACTCACACCCACCACACCCATCCTATCCTACCCCACCCCCACCCCACACCACCCTACCCACCCCTACCCATGCCCCTTCCCCTACCCACTTACACATCCCTCCCCTTTCACCCACCCCACGCTGACCTACCCTCACCAGCCCCACCCCACCTCACTCACCCCCACCACACCCTACCCACATCACCCGACCTCCCACCCTTACCCCTACCTACATATGCCACCCCTACTCACCCACCCCACCCCTACCCCTACCCTAACCGACCCCACCCACACCACACCACATCCACCTCGCCCTATATTGCACCACCCCTAACCATTCCACCCCCACCCACCCCGCCTCATACCACACACACACACACACCCATTTATCCCCTTATTCACATTTAATTAAGCAGGAAATTATACAAAAGGGCAAAATGGTCGTTTTTATCCATTCACCACTGTAATTCAGAGGTTCCAACCAAACAACATGTTAAATGTTCAGATCTTAAAAATTCAGATCCTCTTAAAAATCCAGACCTCTTATAGTTTCAGATCTTAAAAATTCAGATCCTGTCAAACAGCCCCTAACTTTGAGATACACAACATCTAGAAGATGAGACGCTAAAACTGAAAGTGTTTGCAGCACATACCAAAAGGATACCAATCCTTTACAAAGGGAACGTAGTTTACTGGGAACCTAACATTCAACATTATGCATACAAAGCTTTTTACAAATAGAAACACAACAATAGTATACTCAAGCAACTAAATTTGGAAAAGAGGTTTGTCAACTTATGATTACCAGCAACTCCTAAAAGCCTCAACCGAATGTCTCTTTCTTCTTTGAAGATGTTCATGTAGATAAATGAGAATGATTTGACATCAATATTTATGAGACAAGGTCGTTTAACATTTTTTTTTCACATAGATTTACATACGTGGCCAGGAAAACGGTCGGAAATTTTATTAAGATAGCTATGTACCGTTGTTAACAGGTGGCCACTTCAGTTTTCTAGTAATAGCTTTATAGACAGAGTTTTCATTTTTTTGAAGTTCTAGGGACCCATATTACTTAAAACCTATTTCAGTGACCAAATAAGGACGTAACCAATAGTTTATGCTGCCACGGTAACATTGTTTCCCAGTATAGTACCCATGTACAATCTAGTAGTACTCAACATTCACAAGCTTCTCCATGCATCGACTCGTAAATTGCTTCTAATATATATTTTTCTCTTAAATACTTGCAATCATATAGCTTACCCTTAATCTAAGTTTATAAACATGGAACCGTGTGTTTTCTTTTGAAATTCCTTTGTTGTATCAAGTTTCAGTCATTTTCTTACCATTTCATACGAATTAAGTGTGTGTTACAGACTTACTAAAGGTGCAAAAGATGGTTGCCCATGGCTGAAATTTGACACAACAAACTCCAAAGGGCTTTTAAAAAGGAAACACATTCATGTCTGTAAACTTCGATTAAAGGTAAACTATATTCTATTATGCATTTGATTGGTTTAAAATTGATGAGATTGAAGGGTTACATTAACCTTAGTTTTGATTACAAGTTGGTCAAATTCCACATAGTACATGTGTCAAATGTAGACCATAGATAGGTTTTGTCAAACACAAGTTGCCAATATGATCAAATAACAACCCTTATTGGATCACAAACTGTAGCACCACTCGGTACCCAAATCGAAAACCCACGATACTCCTACTTCAGTATTAGTACACGATGCTCCTCCTTTAGTAGTATCAATTGATGGCGCTTATTGCTACTTTTATTGCACTATATGTAGGGGTGTGCATGGGTCGGTTTTGGGGTAAAAACTGAACCCAAACCGATCAATTCGGTTTTTGGATTCTAGAACCCGTCGGTTTCGGTTTCTAAAGTTGGTTTTGGGTTGGTTTCGGTTTCAACCCATGGGTTCATGGGTTTTAAGTTTCAACCCATGGGTTTTGGGTTAGAACCAATTTCCAACAATTATAAAAAATCTATAAAATTAATACACATTCTACCAATTATTTTTAGTCATAATTTACATGGAACAACAATTTGATACATTTTTATACACTTAACTCTAACAAATAATGTAGTGATGTAACATTTGACGTATTCAAGTACATAATTTAGCGGTTATTAGAAACTCGGTACAAGTTATGGAAAAATAAATAAAAACACGTCAATCTATATTACCGATGCATCTTACAAGTGTCATTAACTTGACGTAATCAATACCCTAACATACTACAATATATATCAAATATTAATAACATATTAAATATTTTTGGGTTTGGATCGGTTTTAAGGATTGGGTCGGTTTCGGTTTTAGTGGGTCGGTTTTGGGGGGTGAAACCGAACCCAAACCGAAATTTTCAGTTTTTAAAATTTCAAACCCAAACCGTCGGTTTTTGTTTTGGTTTCGGTTTTGTCGGTTTCTCGGTTTCCGGGTTCTGTTTTGCTCACCCCTAACTATATGACTATTTGGTGTGACATCTCAATGTCAAACTTTCTTCCACATTATGGTGCAGTTTTTTTGTATAACTACGCTTTTTAAGATCATTCGCGAGTTTGACCAAGTTGAAATGCTCCCAAATAGACTTTTCAACCATTGCTCTTCAAATTCTTTGATTTGTAGTCAACCAAGCATCTCATCCCTATTAATACACATTCAAATTCTTTGATTTGTAGTCAACCAAGCATCTCATCCCTTATTAGACCAAGAGGTATGGAGGGCGGTATCTCTGCGGTGTCCAGCGTGTCAACCCCACACCGCACGGGAACACCATCCCACTTGGTGTGGGGAAGGTGAGGGGTTGAAAAGTGAGGGGTTGGAACACCGAGAGGGGAACTCTATCTCTTTTCTCTTTCTTACTCATATATATATATATATATATATATATATATATATATATATATATATATATATATATATATATATATATATATATATATATATATATAAGTGAGGGGATACCATTTCCTAAAATTTAAGGGGTGAGGGGTTAGTGAGGGAAATATGAGATGGCGCCTACGTGACACCAACACCAGAACCCCTCACACCAAGGGGTTACCATACCTGATAGTCTTAATACACATCCAACAAGACTGTAGTGGGTCAGGTGAAGGTTGGTTAGGTGGAGATAGGGGATACAGGTAAGCATTCAGATAGGGGTAGATGAGGGACCGGTGAGAAACATTTTGGCAATTTACTTCATGTTCTACTTTGTTAGACCCTATTAGGTGGGACTAAAATTGAATCAACTAATCTCATTTGACCCGTCATTATCCCAGTTCCATCCACTCCAAACGCAACTTCAAAATGATTTGTTCTATTATATCCAGTATTACGTCTCAAACGCTTCCTAAAGGAACAAAAATAGCAACCGGGACTTTTCCCTTGACAGGACATGCATAACCGGCCCTTAACCTTAACAACACCAGCCGTGGCCAATTCCCACACGGTCGGCCTTTCTATAACCCTAAACAGGCTTTATATAGGAACCGATTATGGGATATTCATGTTTGGAAAGCAGTAATGCAGAAGTTGAGAGTTCAAATAAAAACCATAAAAGGTAACATGCACGGAATACAAGTTTCAAACTTCCAACATAAATTTGTACATGTGAAATCCACTGTTGTCATTGTTCTAACAAAAGAGTGATTGGAGCCTTTTTCTTGCAAGAATCCACCAACCAAAAGCAAACAAAACCACCCCAACTCCCCTTTCATTTGCAATCCCACCTTCTTTGCCTCTATAGTGCTGTAACATCAACAGAGATTAGTAACAACTCAATTTTGAAAAAAATAAATATATGAAAAAGCTAACCTTCTGTTGGAAGAAAAGTGTACATTCACAGCTCCTGTAGTCTTTCCTTATATCATTCTTTGTTGTCAACAATGGCAACACAATGAAACTGCTGGGACCAATAAGCTTCCAGAAACCAATCAAGAAGCCCTCAAAACTGAGATTGATGACATGGACCAAATATATATTCAACAAATGACATGTCCATCCACCCAACCTCAGTAAGTTATGCCTGCACCTCTGCCACCTCAGATAACTCCTGTTTAACCACATTCCATAGCTCTGACAGGGTGCAGGCATGCCCCACGCCCCTCACCGGGGCCGGGCTATCCCAAAACTTGCATCAGATTGCTGCTGCTGTGACTGCACCACACATCATTTAATAAAAAAATACCCAATTAAATCAAAAAAATATATATATAGAAAATTCTATGTCACCTGTGTGTAGTGTTGAACCTGTTCACGAGGATGAATGAAAGTCACCCCAGGCCGCTGACATGGATACTGCATATATACAGCAGTACCAGAATGAGGGGAAGCATGGTTAGGACTATAAGGAGTCATCATTCCATCTGGAGGCCTGTACCCAATCCCCGCTGGCGAAGATGGTGGGACCCATGGTCCAGGTATATGCTGAGTCAGCGCACGAGTTTGATGTTCAGCAGAAATAGGCGACCTATGTGCTGTACCAAGCTGAGGAAATTCAGTATTGTAGTTCAACACTGGTGTATACATAGGCTGTATCGGATAAGACCCTCCATTAAACCCAAATCCCGGATCAAATCTTTGCGCATATCTGAAAAAAAACAAATATTAAAATATGATTATGAAAACTTGTATGAAAAGAGATATGATTCAATGAAGGACACCTGTCATAGTTTCTGTCATAATCAGGATCTTTACGTTCGACTTCACGGTCACGAAAGATTGCCACTCTACTATTACTCCTTGACCTAACAATCGGTTCCTTTTCTGTTCTACTTCTACCTGGTCTACTACTTCCAGCTGTCGAGTCAACTGAAGATCTTCCGACTGCCACGTCAGCGCCATCTGGATTGACAGAAACTTCTTCTATCTTTATATGCTGGAAAACTTCTTGTACCCTTGGCTCACTCTCTTGTTTCCCGCTAGAACCCGAAGGAGAGCTGAAGATTCTCGCACGTGCGCGGTTATATTCTTCTTTTCTTTCCTCCACGCTTTTTAAACTATTGTTTTTTAAGGAATTGGAGTTTGATCCACCGGAGTTTTGTGAGCGTTTGTTGGGTCTTTGTTTGATTGCGACTTTGACAACATTTGTGGGAAGGTCTTCTGTTGGGATATTTACAGGGATGTCTGCTAACCGGATTGGAGGAAGGCGGCATTCGGATGTTTTGCGGATGATGATTCGGGATCCAGAACCATCCGGAAGAGTGTTGTCTAGTAGAACCATGGATTGGAGGGAGTAATGTTGGGCCACACGGTGTGCTGCTAACCGGAGATATGAAGTGGGAAGTTGTTGGAACTCCATTTGTTGTTGTGAAGGGTCTCTGATGAACTTCTCCACATCTTGCTCCATCCGTAGTACTGTAAAAAAAGTGATATGTATGCATTTTGTTTAAAGTTAGAATCTCAATAACTTCGTCTCTTCTTTTATACAGATGGAGATATACATGTGTGTTAGCTACCTTAAACGGAAACAAACACCACATGAGAACATCTTAGTGATTTGCTATAAGCCTATTAATTTCTGACAAAGAATAGATGTAGAAGTAGATGTAAATTGAAGACATTGCAATGACATGGAGTAAGAGTATACATTGACATAGAAGCTATGACTAACATTGGTAAGAGTCTGATTGACGCAGTCTATAATGATATAATTAGAAAACTTTAATAACCTAGCAGAAATTCTGCAATGATTTCACCGTGAGTGAAAAATAACTTTTGTTTTGCTTTTATATATACCGTTGCTCAACACGTATAACTTAAACTGGTAGCATAATGCATCCTCCCTTTTGAAAAACTCTACCACTATTCAGTTTGATTAAAACATGTTGAATGCTCGCATTTCTTCTCCCTGAAGAATGAATCGATTCTAGAGCAATCATTAGGGGTTGGCCTGATCTTCACGCAAGGTAAGACGGTCCAATTTGAGCGTCCTCAAAACGCCTAGAACAAAATATTAGGTCCCGTTTCCCCTTCTGTGATGTCCCTAGTTGGAATCTATCCCTTTTAAAAACAATTACCTATAACAGATGATCTATTTGCCTTCGTAAAGACCATATAAGAGTAATAAACGTAGAAATAAGAGGCACACCTGAAAGGCGCTCCCTAGGGTTTTGCAAAGCTTCACGAAGAAACTGATCGACAGAATTTACCATATTTTCCAACACACCGCCCGATGAAGACCTGGCCAGAGTTGAGGAAGCAGAAGCAAACTCCGAAGGAGGAGGAGGGGGAGAAGAAGTAGTAGAAGTAGTCGAATCGGAGTTGTTGTCGCGCTTGGAGGAGAGCATCAACCTGCTCATAGTGGCGTCTAAGTCGGCGACCTCCCATGAATCTGGTGGAGCTGGTCCAACTCCTCCGAGATCGTCTACTGAGCCCGCCATGGCGGCGGTGACGGTGTTGGTAGAGGAGCGATTGATGATGATTCTAGGATTGACTGCAGAAGAAGTAATCATCAAAAAATTGATGGTGATGATAGTGATCTCAGGTTCTTCGAGATCCGAGAAGAAACCCTAGATTGGAAGGTTCTGATCGATTTCATGAGAGAGACGACGGAGATGGAAAGATGAATCGAAGAGAGAGCCAGAGAAGATGATAGGGTTTGACGAGGGAAAGAGTGCGCCTTCGGTCGCACGTGTCGTGTACTACTCTTACATCTCACCAAGCATATAAGAAATTGCAGTTACACCCCTCAATATATTCTTACTGCAAAAAAATTCCCCCGTTTCATGAAAACTAAGCTTTAACATCCTTAACTTTAAGCAATTTGTTCGGTCGTTAAACGGTTTAGGTGCGTGTAGTTGGCATTGATATTGTAGTCCTAGTTTTTCAATTTTATCACTGCTGGTCTCTATTACAGGTTTGAATTACACTTTTAGTCCCTGACTCGGTCACCGTGTTTCCTGTCAAATTAACAAGTCTTACATGCCCTCACATGAGAGGCATTTTGGTAAATCCCTCGATCCTTATAATAAAAAGACTAATAAGGCAATTGTTTTCCTCACCTCACTCCACAATTAATCCTTTCTATTTTTTTCTCTTGAAAATTTTATTGAGCTTGTCTCCTCTCCCAAATATGCAATGGTGATATGTTCTTGTAGAAGCAATGCCTTCATCTTAACTTCGTGGATAAACCATAACCCTAGAAGACGATTTTGGCGATGCACAAGGATTCGAACCAGTTGCGGATCCATTGGGTGGTTTGATCCTCCAATGCGTCGTTAGGCAACTTAAATCATCCCAGGTTTGCTGAGGTCAATGAATGATCTTGAAGAAGATATCAATGTTGTCAGGAAATACAATATGATGTTCTATTTGAGATTGGAGTTTTTTCCTGATTTTATTCATCAATGGGTTCTAAGAAGTCAGTGAGGGAATGGGTTTTTTATTATGGTTTTTGGGATGGGTAAGGTGTTTAAGTTTGGTCAGAAGTTATTGAAATTGTCTAAATGTGGGTTGTAAATCGTTGTATTATGTTTGACTTTTGAAGGTAAGGTTTGTTGGTTGTAATGTATGTATTTCTAAATGTAAATGAATGTTAACAGTTTGTAGTAATCTACTCTGTTTTACAAGTACACTATTATGGCTTTGAATGAGATGGATGATTGAGAAATGCAGGTAAAATGGATATGCTCCCCAAAAAGGTCAATCTTGATTTGGTCTAAAAATTATGGCCAATATTATATGTAACTTTTGATGGACATTATTGAATCATTAAGTTGTCTTTCAAAAGGAGTAAGTAGAAGTACTGAAACAATATCAAACCAAATAAAGTTGCAGTATTGTTTAAACACTTATCGGTTAATAAAAGTGGAGCATCACATCATGGGTTTGTTCATACAACCAACTACCACCGAAAAAAAAGTATGGTGTCTCACAATTACATACCCAAAAGGAACCAACATATCAATTACTAATACAATCGTACCAAAACACTAACTTAGAACCATTGTTCCAAAACACTACTTGAAATAGACATACAAAAAATAAATAAACTGTTATCACCGATACCAGCTCATAGACCACCAACCAAATCAAAATCCATACCTACTACCCTTGGTTGTGATCCTCCAACTCCAATATTTGGTCGTCATTGACCTTGACAAGTCCTAGAATTATGTCCATCGTTTTTGTACTTGATGCATGTCACACTTATATACTTTCTTGTGAACTTTCTCTTGTGTTTTGATGACACCTCCTCATATTCTTCCCTCTTTCTTGTATTCTTTGGCCTACCACCTTGCATGTAAAGAAACTATTTTGTTAACACCATATCAATCAACTAACATAATTACCTGATTAGATTGTTATGCTTGTGTATAGTTTGTGGGAGCCGTTATAGTTGTTGGACAATTTGATTTGGGTCATGCCTCCCTGCCATTAATTAGACTAATTGTGAAGGTATGCATGTTCTTTTATGTTTTCTTTTTATAATTGATGTCAACCAAGTCTTATGGCTGACCCAGACCTTCACAATGTTCAAACATGCCCCTATAAAGCACAAAATGTATGCTTAAAAGGAATCTATGTGAGGTCCCATTGCATACAGCTGCAAGTCCTATCATTCATGTTAACTACAAATTGTTATTGATATTCACCACTCACTTGATATTTTCCATTACCATTGTGGATACTAGTGCAGGCGCATTAACATCATCTTTGATTTTCTTAAGCAAACTTTAGGTTGTTGGTGTAAAAACACTCAGAGTTGTTCCAATTGACCTTTGCATTGTGACTATCTTTTTTCATAGTATTCCTTAATGTACTGCAAAGCTAAAATTATTGTCTTGTCCCTAACATCTATAATCATGGAATTGAATACCTCACTTAAATCGTTCAACTAAATATTATATTATTATTAGAACTCTACTCACCGCTATAGATAATTTTAAATTGAATGTTTATGTTCGGTAATTTCAACTCCACCAAGTAATTAGAAGACTTGAAACAAGTAATTCATTTAGGGAACAAGCTTAAAAATGATGGTAGTACATTGCTTAAAAGTGGGTTCTGCTCATGTTGAAAGATGAATGGAAAACAGTCGAGGGAAATTGCGGCAATGATAGTAGATCTAATGTCGAGAATGGAAAATGGTTGAGGGAAAAAAAGAAAGATTAGGTTTATTATTTGTCATAAGTAAAGGATTGCAATTGTTTAGTAAATACAGTTAAAACTACAACTATTTGCTGAATATTTTTTAGTGTACAATATTTTGATTTAAAACTTTTGAAAAGACAGTGTTAATTGGAAATTGAAACTTATAATAATGGGTGTTTGGATTGTTACAATTTTTATGGGATTTTGAACGTGTCAATAAATTTTGATTTAAATGGATATGTATTTAAATGGATTTATAAGTTTTAATGTGTTTGGTTGCCAAGATTTTGAAGAAAATTAAAATTCATTCTTTCCAGGGAAAATTGCGCAAAAGCCTTCATATTTATATATATTTTAATGGATTCATCCTAACATCAATTTTTTTATGTAAAAGTCTAAAAGTTGCAAAGGTTTTTGAAATATGACATTTACGAGGTTACATCATTCTCAATAGGTTAACATACCACACAATAATCATGTTGACTAACTAACGTAGATGGACCAACTAACGTGGCTACCATTTGGCTCCGACCACCTCCTTCTCTCTCATCCTCCTCTCCTTCTCTCTCTAGAATTCTAAATTACATAAAGAAGAAGAAAACACCTCATCTGTTCAAACATGAACCATAGGGAAGAACACATCGGTTTATTAGAAAAAAAAACCTCATGGTAAAAATCAAATTGTTCCCAGAATTACCGTTTGCATTAATAATTAGAAGTACGCTGCTTCTTTTTACTCACTTTTATTTTTAAAAGGGTTATTCAAATGCATGATATACAAACAAATAGGAGTATGTTGATACTTCTTGCATGTTTTTCCTATGACAGCTGTTGTTATGCATCCTTTTTGGGCCAATATACCTTTTCTTTATTTATCTTTTTAGTTATTTTCATGCATTTTCACTTATTTTTCGGGAACAAATATACTTTTATATATTTGCGTGTGTTACAGGTGGAAATGAGCTTAGAGTGGAACAAAGGAGGAGCGGAGCAAAAGCTGAGAGGTTCAAAAAGAGGATGATCGAGGCTGGAATGCATTGGAATGGCTATGGAGCGTTAGATCTTAACATGGAAGCTTTTGTAGTCAAGGGAATAAAGAAATGGATCCTGAAGACCCACATGGGTCGTGTGACCCCACACGGGTCGTGCCAGACCCCGTACCCACTGCATTGTTTGTGAAGAACCCTCACACGGATCGTGTACCTCTACACGGGTCGTGTGAGGCCCGACTTAAAACTGGACAAAAATTTCAAAGATTATACACGACCCGTATGACCTTACTCGGGCTGTGTGATGCAAAAAACTAAACCGCTGAAGCAGTTTTTTTCACGGTTTTTAAGGCTTGTCCGGGGTCATTTGGACGGTTCAGACTCATTTTTAGAGAGAATACCACAAAGTTTTTAAGGATAATTCAACAAAAACACTTGGAAACTTTAATTTAGTGATTGAAACTTTGTTTGTAAGTACATATTTAACATCTTTTATTGCTTTCTACCCAATAGATCTAGTCATATCATGTGTGGCTAAATCTCTTCACTATCCGATTCTGCAAACATGTGACGTTGGTACTTAATCATTTGACTAAAAGCATGTTTATTTTCATATAGTGTTTCAGATTTGTGTATCAATTATGTTAATTGACTCTCATGTTGGCCACTAGAATTGATATGTTTGTCAAGTTTGTTATTTCATTTGTGGGATTCGTAATCGTTTCATAAATGGGTATTTGTAACACCACCGAGTTTGATCTTATGTTGGGTTGACTCGTGTGTAGTTTGAAACACACACTTTTACGCTTCCGAGCATATGAGAAGTATTGAGTGTTAATTAGCTAGTTCAAATGAATCTTAATAGGTTTCCTTAGTATAATTCAAGAGCTTGTTTGAGTTGTGCTTAAGAAAAATAGGTTTATTTCAAAGAGCATGTTTTGAGTAAATAACTTAATGAACTAAAGTGTTGGAGCTTGTTAACACTTGAAAACCATTTTAGATGAGCCGATATCACTTATAGTCTATAGTGATTGCCTTAATCAAACATGTGAGACAGAATCAGAATTTCATTCCATTGAGTAGTATTTTTAATTCTTTACATGTTTAGTCTTTTTATTCTCAATTTCAAAATCCCCCGTATCATATTGTATCTTATATAACGGAATCAGCATAATCTAGTCCCTTGTCCCTGTGGACCGACCATGCTTATCCATTACTGCCTTTTTAGTAAATTAAGCAGTGCATATTCTAAGACTTTTATATATTTTAATTTATTTGTTGAGTGTGACGTCTCAATAACAACATGGTACTTTGATAAATATACCCAGTTAGTGATGTCCCAACAAAATAGAAAATGAAAGTACAATGTTATAATTAGATGGGAATTTTACTGTACATGTCCTAAAATGAATTTCACAAAATTGTTTAACACCTTACCTAAAATTTAGCTAATGGTATTCCATATCACTATCAGTTCAAGAAACCCTATAATTATTTGAAATCTTATTCAGAAGTTATTCTTTTGTAACATGTCCACCGGTGTTCGGGCGTCGTTATCTCAATCACATGAAATCTACTACATATTCACAGTGTCATTTCGAGAAGAATAAGCAATCTTAGAATAATTCCATAAAATTTGACTAATTTACCTATGTATAATTGATAAGGTGAAATACTATGTAGAATTTTTATGTAAACGAGGATATTACATTGATATTTTAGGTAGGAATTCGCAACTTTTTGGAAATCCATATCAACCTTTTTCGTGAACCATAAATCTATTAGGAATTTTTTTTAGAATGACAAACTAATCTACTCCTACTCTACACCTCCTAATCTCCTATTCTACACCTTTCGTCCCTAACGAGACTAGAACCCTCACCAGTTGGGTTGAGGGACACCCCTTGGTACTGCTAAGTTATAAGCTCTTTGGTCTATAAGGAATTAGAATAAAACACTGACATTGTTTGGTGGTGGGGAATGACATATAAAGACGTGTGTTCAATAATTAATTAATCAATGGATTTAAATGGTAAGTTGCAAATGTAACGCCCCAAAATTTGTCCATTTTTTTTAAAACATAATAACATTAAAAGCACAATGGCGCTATCGCTTAAACATGGTTGTTATACTTCATGTCTGTAAGACATGAATGTCAAAAATAAAGTTCAACCAAACATTTGGTTTACAAGTTTACAACCACGGGCGTTACGAATTTATATCAAAACTAACCAAGTAACCATAGCAAGCAGAGAAGGATTAAACCATAACATCAAAAGATGAGTGCTATGCTTAGCTCCACTCCATCTAGTCTTCCCAAAACATATCTAGCATTTCATATAGCCATCCTACTCTTGCGAACCTGGCCTGGGACACATGGCATGAAACATAAAATACGTAAGACAAAAATGTCTTGTGAGCTACATGGGTTTTAGACTCAAAATATTTAAAAACATAATATATATTATTCCCAAAGCCCTTGTAACCAAATCATATCATATCTCTTGTTGAAAACTTTTAAAAGCATAACATATATCGTTTTCAAAGCCTTTGATAATAAACTGTCATCATAAAACTTTCTTTATTCAAACTTGACTGGTATTCATTCGGGTCCGGATTTTTATACTTAGGGCCTTAATCACCTTTGGTGATACCCCAAGTCTATATTGATAGGTAAGAACGTAATCAAACCATTTCAGCATCGTATCACATGCTTTGACTAGTATCTCCACATGCTTTATTTTTATACTTAGGATAATCACACGTAGTGATTTTCCCAAGTCTATACTAAGATGGAAAGAACAAGATCAGTCCATCCTAGCATCTTGTGTTTTAGGACATCTACTTCGCGAAGGGGAAGGTACCACCCCAGTAGACTCATCTATATTCCGTTACGGGAATATCATGGCCCGGGCAAAAGTGGGTAACATACTAACTTGCATTGCTGCATTCATTCATATTTCAAATACCAGTCATAAAGGAAAACATAATATGATTTGACATCAGATTACTTGCTGAAATCACATTAAGGCTAGTGCTAAACCAATCTTTTCAAATTCCAATTCAATTTGATGTCAAATCACACTTTCTAAAGCATGTTAGGCTTAATGTCAAAACTTGCTTTCAAACCATTAAAACTTTGTGCCAAAATACACTTTTCAAATCACTTGGGCTTAATGCCAAAAATGCTTTTCAAATAACTTTCAAATCGTTATGGCTTGATTGCCAAAACATGCTTTCAAATCATAGTATGAGACTTTAAAATAATCATGTCATAGGTAATTAAATTTGCATAACATGAAAATCACATAAACTACAAAAACATTTTGCCATGTACCCCAAAGAGGGAAAATGCCACATGTACTCACCTCAGTCCACTAGTCTTTGCCTCTCCTTGCTTCTGCGCACTCCTTAGCTTCTATATTGATAATATAGAAGATTAGTATTATATTCAAATATTAACATACTACATATGTTAACTAAGTATCATATCTACAACCCTTATCAAAAGAGTTCATACTGGCAATATTCTAAAAATATTCAATTTTAGTCAATTAATAAGTTAAACGTTCTTTTGGCAAGTAATAATCTAACATTTTCTAATATTAACTCGTTAGCGACAACTTCTCCTTTTATGGTCTAGTTTGACCAAATCCGTCAAACCAACAACTTTGTTTCTCATTTTACCCAAAAACTCCAAATTTATAAACTCAGCGTCAAAACAATTAGTTTTTTGTTAAATCTTTTATACTTGTAGCATACTTGTGTTATTAAGTCCACAAGGCATGAATTTTATGAACCAATTATTCCAACTATTCAAACTTACCGAGCTCAATATATGTGTAATTAAAATTTTCAACTTTGAACATGGTGTGTTCTTTACACACTCTTGATCTAGGAGATTGCAATTCCATCGTGCCAATTCCATTCCATCATTAATCAATTCCAATGTTTAACATCCATGTGTATTGAAACTTTATTTCATCTATTTCAGCAATTACCAGCTCAAAACAGAAAAATATTGACAAAACCCCATAATAAGTGATAGATATTCCATGATTCTTCATCTAGTCAACCTTTTGCTAACATGCATGTAAAAATCCAACCAAAATGTTCGAATCTCAAGTCTCATAAGTGTTTTTGAGCTCATAACAACAAAAGAAACCAAAACCCATGCTTAATTTCAACATGCATGTGAAATTTTCGGATCTTAAGAGCTAGGGTTTACCAATAATCAATTATACCTTTTAAATCTTCTGTTCTAGGGCTGAAATTCCTGAAATTGAAGGTGTAGTTGACTAGAAATCGATTTACAACAGTCCCCTTGACCTTCCCCTACTGTCCGCCGGCTACCGCCGCCGCTGCTACGCCGAAAAACACCGCCGATGGCGCTGTTGCTCCTCTCCTTCGCGATTTCGGCGCCTGCTGCTGTGCAGCTGCTCTTAGTCGACTCCCCTTGCTCGATTTTGTTGTTGGTCCCTGCCGGCTTCCTTCCTCACTCTCGATTTCGTACACACACAAGTGTGTATGTGATTATTGCGTCTGCTCTCCCTCTCAATTCTCGATTCCCTTTTTGCTTTTGAGTTTGAATTACGTGACTGAGGTAAAAGACAAGACCCAGGTGTGCTGGTAAGCCATTGGCTAATTTTTTAAACTAAAAAGAGGAAAATGCCCTCCCCTTTCCAGACTTAAGACTAAGACGAGTCCTCTTAGTCTAAGTTTTACTTGATTTTATAAGACTAAGACGAGTTGTCTTAGTCTAGAAATTTCCAGCTTCTCTTTATTTATTTATTTTTTTCGACTTTGCAGGGGCATAACTTCTTCGTAAGAAATCCAAAACTTGCAAACTTTATACCTCTAGAAAGGTGGGAACGAGATCTACTACTTTGCTCTACTGACTCAGGTATAAATGTGTTTAGATTTTCTGTTATTAACCCTTGAAAATGGCTCTTTGGTCATTTTTGTCACTTTTGGGCCATTTTAAAACCTTCATATCTCCTTCGTTACAACTCCAAATGGCCCGATTCTTTTTCCTATATTTTTGTTATCTCAAATACTACCAAAGTCACCTTGATGACCCTTCCCTAATTGTAACGACCCAAAAATCTTGAATTTATATTCGAGATAACGCTTAAGGTAAGGACCAAAAATTTTGAGGGTTGTAAATTAATGTAGCGGGGAAATGTAGTAAAATTCCAAGAGGTTAGAGAAAATTGGGGAAGAAGGGTAATTTGGTCATTTTACTATAAAAAGGGTAATTTGGTCATTTGACCATATGCAGGAGTTATTATGAAATTATATCTTGGTTTTGGACTAAAAATGTAAGAAATATAGTTTCATGTGGCAAAAAATTTGATGTTGGTGCCAAAAGTCCAAGAAATGGAACCTTAGGGACTAAATGGTAAATTTGGAGGTATAAAAGGGAGAAAAATCTCCCCACATGTTCTGGAAACCTGCAGAAGCTACGGGAGAAGCTCTTGAAGTCACGATTTCTGGAAATCACGAAGATTGAACAAGGAATTGAAGTAATAGCTTGAGAATTTGAAGTTATCAAGATTAAAGGTTAGTGAAGATCCTTCTAATCAAGTTCTTGAGTTTGTTCTTCACGGGATGAACTGAAAATCTAGTTTCAGTCATGATTCCAAATGATTTATATGATCTTTAAGTTCTGCACATGACAATATGTTAAGATCATACTAATTAATCCAAAGGCTTTGTTGATTTTGTGGATTTTGGGGTTTTTGGCTCAAGAACCCTAATTTCTGCACTTACAAGATTGGGTTGATTTCAATGGGTTAAAACCTGATGTTAATGGATGGTTTTAGTCTTAGAATAAACCCAAAACAATTAAGAACTGGATTAAGGACTTAATGTGCAAAAACAGGACGCTACAGTGTAAAAATCGGACTGAAATGAAGTTGCCCAGAAAGAGCACGGGTCGTGCTCATTTAGCACGAGTCGTGCTCCCCCTGCACTTCAAAGTATGTTGTTATTTAATGCATGCACGAGTCGTGCTGCCTCTAGGCTTAATTTTGCACGAGTCGTGTGTTTATTCAGGGGCTTTTGAAGTTTGAATTCGATGCTAGGCATGTCCAAATGACTTCAGACTTTAACTACAAGTCCATGATGGTTTGAAAAGTCATGGAAAATTATTAAACCGGGAATACGACCTCTCGAGGGTACTGTAGTGAAATACGTACGAGATACGACTCATATAAAGTTAGTTAGTTAGAAGTTATACACTTGTTATGACCTGTATTGGTATTATAAGGACTCTAATGAGTTATAGAGTCAGTTAGAATGAATGTTAATGTATAACATGTCAACTATAGGTTCATGCCAAATAATTATTGGATCAAGAAAGAGTACGAATGCAAGGAACACTTAAACAATCTACTAGCAATACATGAGGTGAGTACATGCAGAATTTTTACCCATTTTGGGGTACATGGCAAGTAAGTATTTTCAAGATTTCTTATAAAATTTTTATATGTGAAATTATATGCAAGAATATTATTTCTAACTTGTTTGTAAAAGTATGTTGGTCTATGAACCAATTATGTGAAAGTATATTTTGAATACAAGTTATATATGTTTTCAAGTATGAATAGGCCTATAGCCACAAAATGTTTAAGAAGTATATTTTGGTTACAAATTGTATAAGTTTTCAAGTATGAATGGGCATATAGCCATAAGATGTTTGGAAAGTATGATTTGGCATTAAGCCTAAAATGTTATAAAGACATGTTTTAAACATATGGTTTATGTGAAACAAAAGTTATGAATCTGGCATTCAGCCATAAAGACAAGAAATGATGAAGTTTGGCAATTAGCCACTATGTAAGTAAGTAATTGTTAAAGTAAGCAGAAAATGTTTTGTATGACTGGTAATTGTAGCAAGCAGCGTTAGTAATGGAACTATGTTCCAACCTACCCGGGTTAGGTAAGGGGTCTACTAGGGAAAAACCCCATCGCGAAGTAGATTGCCTCAGCACTTCTATGGTGAGGATTGATCCGTTCTTTCTAGCCATAGAGACTTGGGGTATCACTTATGGTGATTAAAGCCCTAAGTATAAAAATCTAGCAAGCTTATAAAACCAGTCAAAGAAAGTAAAAAATAAGTTATTTTTGTAAAGTATGTTATGAAATGATTTTGAAAAGTAAAGAGTTATAGTATGTTACTACTATAAAGTTTTGAAAGATGTTATTTTTGTAAAGTATGTCATGAAATGATTTCGAGAAGTAAAGAGTTATAGTATATTATTACTATAAAGTTTTGACAGAAGTTTTATGTTATAAGTTTTATAAAAAGGTTGGAAAAAGAAGTTAAATGTTTGAGTCTAAAACTCATGTAACTCACGAGACATTATTGTCTTACGTATTGTATGTTTTTGCCATGTATTCCAGGTTAATAAGCTAAGGTTTAATGGATTGAAGTTTGGCTGGAGTAGAGCTCGAGTTAGCTCCCGTCTTGGACTCAAGGTTTAATCCTCTGTTGCTTACTATGGTTAGTTTGGTATGGATTTGTAACACCCACAGTTTTTAAACATGTAAATTATCGGTTTTTGATAAACCGTATTTTTGTATTTGTGAACTTTTACACAAAACCATAGTATTTGCAAACAGTAAGAAATGGGGTGTCACAAGTTGGTATCAGAGCCATAGTTTAAGCGAATTAGGATTGGCTTGTTCCACTCCTAGGCTTAAACTCATGCTATAGAAATGTTAGTTTATGAAAGTATGCTATATGATGTCTTAAATGATTAAGACATTATACATTTTTTTTAAAATATGTAGATATATAACACTAACAAGTGTTCAGTTAACGTTTAAAGTGAGCAAAAATTTGACCGTTAGGAAAATTATATAATATTTTCCATAACCGTCTAAATTTATTAAAGGCTATGTTTATAAAGTAGTAAGATTTCTAGTAATGATCACCATGTACTTATAATGGTGTTATATGTTAAGGGAACCAGTGTCCCATTAGACCTTGTGGTAACAGCAGAACCAATATGTATAGGTGATTATGGTAATATGGGCCCGTATTATCATAATCACAGGATATGTATTGAGACTGGTGGAATCGCAAAGGAATTATGGCATTCTGGTGGGTAAGGTTTTTGAAAAGAGTAGTAAGAATAACATAGGAGTTATATGCCTATGTAATAAGAACAAGTAAGATTATAAGTATTAAAAGATAGTACAGTGGATATATACCACTTAGTATGGTAAAGTAAAAGAATAAATAAGATAGTTACTACTTCTTAGACAGGTTGAAAGGCATTAAAGTATATGCCTGCTGAGGCAATAATAAGTATGAATAAGAGCAACTTAAAGAAGAATTATGGGTATTGATTACCTATATGAGAGTTGTAAGACTCTTACATGAAAGATGGAAATTTTAAGCAGAGTGTATTATTAATATATAAATTTCTATAATAATAAAGATGGTGGTAAATAAGAGTTTAATGCAAGCAAGTGGTGTGCTATATACATGACCATTTAACTTAAAAATTTTCTCTAAAAGACATGCGAATATTAAATGAATAAGGGAAGCAGAATATCGTTGCAGGACGATAAGATTAAAATGATGAGAAAAGCTAAAGATAGAAGATGCAATGCTAGAAGAAAGTGGAAGAATAACTGACAGGGTTGAACAAAGAAGATAAATAAAAGTGTCCAAATATTGGATAATTGATTAAGTCATAAGTATGGTGGCAAGTCAAGTAAAATGACAAGCAACAGATTAAATGAAAAGTAAATAAAGGTGAAGAATGAGGAATGATCGGTATAAAAGTCTGATAGCTTTGTTAAGTAAAGCAAGGATATTATGCCTTATCTAATACAGTATAAACATATGAAAACCATTTTGAGGTGGTAAGTTGAATGCTATATTTACACATAGACTTGGAAGTTGTTGGCACGAATTGGCCTGTAAAAGAAGTGGCATTCAAATGAAGATGCACGTACATGATGCACCCGAACAGAAGTACCGTCACAATAAGTAAACGTGGATCGATGTCTACAAAGAATATTACTTAATGTAAAGTAGTGACAGACGATAGCCAATTGTAAGTCATGCCAGGCGTCACAACGTGCAAGGCGATTATGAAGATTCTTGGTTGTCTCCAAGAATTTTTTTTTTCATAATAAGAAGTTAGAACGTAGTCAAAGTCAAGAGTTAACAAAGTCTGAAAATCGAAGATAGAGTATGTTTAATAAGTATAACGAGATAAAGCAAGTAATTATGAATTCAGAAATGTATATAAGTAAGAAGATTGAAAGAATGAGAATTTATCAATGAATGAAAGAGGTGGTTAAGTGTAATGTTAATTAATTACCATGGGACAAAAACGGGTAAAATATTTAACTTGAGTTCTTAAGTTAAAAGAGAATCAAGCAAATATACATGAGTATTTTACAATTAAGAACTTGTAAATATATGTTAAGAAGATGTTGAGAAATGAGTTGTATCTTATTGACAAGTTTGAATCATAATATGACCAAAAGCATATAAAAATTGGTAATTGAATTCTTGACAGTTTTGACTTTTATAAGAGTCAAATTTGGAATGTAACCACGTAATGTTTTGAAGTATGTATAAAGTATACTGAAAATAATTTTTTTGAAATGATGGAATACCATATGTAATAAGTTAGAAACACCAAAGAATTAACATTATGAAGTTGATTTGTTAGGTAATAGTCAAGAGGTAAAAAGAAAGATAAAAGTGACTTGTAAAAGTCTAAAATGGGACAAAAGTTTGAAAATTTATATTTATAACCAAAAAGTTAGTAAACATAAATTATGGAACCTGTCTAAACCACAAGAGAATAATATCATGAAAAGTATAATAAGTAAGAAAATGTGAATGATCATATACAAAATGTATAAGACTTTATAAGTCGTTTGAAAAATGGGATCAATTATGGTAACAATTGAAATACTGGTAAAGAAAGAGTATATATGAGATGGAGTGCTAAATTAAGCACTAATGCACGAAATACGAATTTCAAGAAGTATGAAAATATAAAATATTAATATGAGATGGATACATGGAGTATCCAAAAAGTAAAGAAAAGTGTACTTATAAAAGTATTGTAAAAAAATATTTTTTTTAAGAAACGAGAAAGGTATGTTTATACTAGTAAGTAATGAGTAAATGAGACAGAATCTCATAAAAGAGGGTGAAAGAAGTATTTAGAATGGTAGTATATCGAAATGTGAAAGTAATACAAGTAAAAAGTGATATGAGATATGTAAAAAAAGTAGTACATGTAATGTACAAGAAATGATTAAGAGGTATGTGAAAATGTAAACTTATAATTGAGTTATTAATAAATAAATATGATGAGAAAGTAGAAAGATTCAAGACATGTATGAATAGATACATATTGAATGCAGAGTGGGAAATAATGATAATAATAATAATTTGTTGTACATGTATGAAAGCTAGTAGGGAGTGAAAAGAAGTATATAAATCTGTAATATAAATGTCAAGAGTAGAGAGTAAATAAGTTGACAGAACTAATAGCTCAACTTCAATAGTAAAACTGTACAAATCTACAAGGCTGAAAATTTTGTATTTTTACACAAAAAGAAACCTATGGATGTCTAGATTCTAAATCAAAAAGCGGTATGTAGTTTGATTTTTCTAGAGTAAGATATGCAAATCCTTGTGTAAGGTGCACTGTTACGACAAATTCTGTCCCAATCAGAAAAGTAAGAATGTAAAGTGTAACAAGAAGGAGGAAAAAAAAAGAAAAAAAAACATCCTTTATAAATGGTAATGAGTCAGTAGTGGGTAAAAGAGATAAAGAAGAATAAACTGAAGTTTAAAAGATTTAAAAACAAAAGTAAGAGAAATAAGATGATGTAAAACTTCTGTAAAGAAGAAATAACAATGGATTATCTAGGAAGTAACGAATGAGTAAAGGAATGAGAAGAAGAGAAGAGTGAAAATAAATAAGCAATATTAAGAGAAGATGAAAAGATTGCTTAAGTAAAATGTCCATTAAGGGACAAAATTTATACAAGGAAAAGATTTTGTGTATTTATGAATTTGTATAAATACGAAACATATATAATTATGTTTAATGGTATATGGAATCTTTATAAGTAAAGAATGTTGTGAGTATAATCTCGCATGTTTTAGTAAAGATATGAGAAGAATTATAAAGTAGATTGCTATTTATGATAAAAAGTATAGAAGTATGAAACTATTTTGTAAAATGAGTTTTACTAAGAGATTGTATATAAATGAAATGAGGTAGAAAGGAAAGTAACTAGAATGTAGAGTATGAAATATGAATGAATGACTAAAAGGTTGAGAAAACAAATAAAATGACCGAAAGGGGTATTTTGGTCATTTAATAAAAGTAATGTATTTGTTCTTATAAGTATTATGAATATTATAAGGAAAAGAGAGTAAAATGACCAAAATGATATTTTGGTTAACTAAGAAGATATAAAGTTTTAAAGAGATTATGTTAATCCTCTATAAAGGATTGAAAGCAGGAACCGTTAAGAGCTGATTAAAGAATCAAAAGCAACCAAAGAAGGAAAGATTAAAAGATAAAATAATGAAGAATATGATTATGTGTTGGTAAAAAGAAAATATCTACTAGGAACCAACTTTGGCGGAGAACCTTTGAAAAGGAGGGGGAAGTGATTTCCTTAATTTAGTAATTGTGCGATGATTCCGAGGACGGAATCCCAATAAGGGGGAGGTAGTTGTAACGACCCAAAAATCTTGAATTTATATTCGAGATAACGCTTAAGGTAAGGACCAAAAATTTTGAGGGTTGTAAATTAATGTAGCGGGGAAATGTAGTAAAATTCCAAGAGGTTAGAGAAAATTGGGGAAGAAGGGTAATTTGGTCATTTTACCATAAAAGGGTAATTTGGTCATTTGACCATATGCAGGAGTTATTATGAAATTATATCTTGGTTTTGGACTAAAAATGTAAGAAATATAGTTTCATGTGGCAAAAAATTTGATGTTGGTGCCAAAAGTCCAAGAAATGGAACCTTAGGGACTAAATGGTAAATTTGGAGGTATAAAAGGGAGAAAAATCTCCCCACATGTTCTGGAAACCTGCAGAAGCTACGGGAGAAGCTCTTGAAGTCACGATTTCTGGAAATCACGAAGATTGAACAAGGAATTGAAGTAATAGCTTGAGAATTTGAAGTTATCAAGATTAAAGGTTAGTGAAGATCCTTCTAATCAAGTTCTTGAGTTTGTTCTTCACGGGATGAACTGAAAATCTAGTTTCAGTCATGATTCCAAATGATTTATATGATCTTTAAGTTCTACACATGACAATATGTTAAGATCATACTAATTAATCCAAAGGCTTTGTTGATTTTGTGGATTTTGGGGTTTTTGGCTCAAGAACCCTAATTTCTGCACTTACAAGATTGGGTTGATTTCAATGGGTTAAAACCTGATGTTAATGGATGGTTTTAGTCTTAGAATAAACCCAAAACAATTAAGAACTGGATTAAGGACTTAATGTGCAAAAACAGGACGCTACAGTGTAAAAATCGGACTGAAATGAAGTTGCCCAGAAAGAGCACGGGTCGTGCTCATTTAGCACGAGTCGTGCTCCCCCTGCACTTCAAAGTATGTTGTTATTTAATGCATGCACGAGTCGTGCTCCCTCTAGGCTTAATTTTGCACGAGTCGTGTGTTTATTCAGGGGCTTTTGAAGTTTGAATTCGATGCTAGGCATGTCCAAATGACTTCAGACTTTAACTACAAGTCCATGATGGTTTGAAAAGTCATGGAAAATTATTAAACCAGGAATACGACATCTCAAGGGTACTGTAGTGAAATACGTACGAGATACGACTCATATAAAGTTAGTTAGTTAGAAGTTATACACTTGTTATGACCTGTATTGGTATTATAAGGACTCTAATGAGTTATAGAGTCAGTTAGAATGAATGTTAATGTATAACATGTCAACTATAGGTTCATGCCAAATAATTATTGGATCAAGAAAGAGTACGAATGCAAGGAACGCTTAAACAATCTACTAGCAATACATGAGGTGAGTACATGCAGAATTTTTACCCATTTTGGGGTACATGGCAAGTAAGTATTTTCAAGATTTCTTATAAAATTTTTATATGTGAAATTATATGCAAGAGTATTATTTCTAACTTGTTTGTGAAAGTATGTTGGTCTATGAACCAATTATGTGAAAGTATATTTTGAATACAAGTTATATATGTTTTCAAGTATGAATAGGCCTATAGCCACAAAATGTTTAAGAAGTATATTTTGGTTACAAATTGTATAAGTTTTCAAGTATGAATGGGCATATAGCCATAAGATGTTTGGAAAGTATGATTTGGCATTAAGCCTAAAATGTTATAAAGACATGTTTTAAACATATGGTTTATGTGAAACAAAAGTTATGAATCTGGCATTCAGCCATAAAGACAAGAAATGATGAAGTTTGGCAATTAGCCACTATGTAAGTAAGTAATTGTTAAAGTAAGCAGAAAATGTTTTGTATGACTGGTAATTGTAGCAAGCAGCGTTAGTAAGGGAACTATGTTCCAACCTACCCGGGTTAGGTAAGGGGTCTACTGGGGAAAAACCTCATCGCGAAGTAGATTGCCTCAGCACTTCTATGGTGAGGATTGATCCGTTCTTTCTAGCCATAGAGACTTGGGGTATCACTTATGGTGATTAAAGCCCTAAGTATAAAAATCCAGCAAGCTTATAAAACCAGTCAAAGAAAGTAAAAAATAAGTTATTTTTGTAAAGTATGTTATGAAGTGATTTTGAAAAGTAAAGAGTTATAGTATGTTACTACTATAAAGTTTTGAAAGATGTTATTTTTGTAAAGTATGTCATGAAATGATTTCGAGAAGTAAAGAGTTATAGTATATTATTACTATAAAGTTTTGACAGAAGTTTTATGTTATAAGTTTTATAAAAAGGTTGGAAAAAGAAGTTAAATGTTTGAGTCTAAAACTCATGTAACTCACGAGACATTATTGTCTTACGTATTGTATGTTTTTGCCATGTATTCCAGGTTAATAAGCTAAGGTTTAATGGATTGAAGTTTGGCTGGAGTGGAGCTCGAGTTAGCTCCCGTCTTGGACTCAAGGTTTAATCCTCTGTTGCTTACTATGGTTAGTTTGGTATGGATTTGTAACACCCACAGTTTTTAAACATGTAAATTATCGGTTTTTGATAAACCGTATTTTTGTATTTGTGAACTTTTACACAAAACCATAGTATTTGCAAACAGTAAGAAATGGGGTGTCACACTAATTCCCTTTAGATTTAGAGATATTAATTTTTAAAGATTGCTAAATAAAAATTTCTCTTTAGGTCCTTTATGCGATATAATTTCTACTTGAGTTCATATGTTACTATTATTTGACTAGAGTTACCTTCTTAATAAAATAAAGCTATTATGATACGTTTATACACATATAAAATATTAGATTTAGCGAAAACTAAGTTCATATAACTCAAGAAAGTTTTAGTTGTCATAGCAAAGCACCATATAACCTTAGTCAACCTAGTACAAAATGATCAAGTGTTTACAGTATAATATAGAGTAAAAAAAATCAAGTGTTTACAATATAATATAGAGTAAAAGGAAGCAAAATGGAAATGAAACATGGAAATAGGGACAAAAATGGAAAAAGAAATCTTTTTGGACCAAACAAAAGAAAATTACTACGCAAGGGGACCAAAACTAAAAAGAAAATCATTTTGAGACCAAAACAAAATAAAAGTACTAAGCATGAAGACCTATAATGAGAAATATTCTTTTTTTTTGCCCGAAATTAAAAAAATTACCAAGTATAAAGATTAAAAAGGGATAAAAGAAAATAACTAAGCATAAGGACCTAAAATGTAATAAATATTATTTCTTTGACCAATACAAAATAATATTACTAAACATAGAGACCAAAAATGAAAAAACAACATAGTTCTCCTTTTGGACCAAAACCAAAAAATTAGGAAGCATGGGGACCTAAATGAAAAAAGACTTATTCTTGTACCAAAACCAAAGAAAAATGCTAACCATAGGGACCAAAATGAAAAAAATATATATATGTTTTGGGCTAGAACCAAATAAACTTATTAAACCCATATAGGGTGTTATTTGGTCAGGTTTTTTTCGGTTTTCGGTTAAATCGGTTCGGTTATTTCGGTTTTTTAACATTTCTAAATTAATCGTAACCAAACCATATAAGGTTCGGTTTAATCGGTTTCGATTTATTCGGTTTGGTTTACCGGTTAAACCAAATAAAAACAAGTTCATTACAAAGTACAAAGACTTGGCAAAAAACTGAATCTTGTCCAAACCCGGGTTGAGCCTATTTAAAAGAGAAAATGTTTTTGTTCCTACCTTTTATTCCTACTAATCTTCCTACCCATGTGAAATTGTGACATTTGTCTTAAAATATTATTAGTTTTATTAAATGTGACACTTGTCATAATTTCATATGGGTAGGAATATGGGTAGGAATAAAATGTAGGAATCAATACAATTACTCTATTTAAAAATGTGGTTTTTCTTATTTAGAGGCCGATGAATTTCTACTACTCATTAATATCCTTCTTAAGTTTCCTTTTTCTAAGTAAAGTATTCATAATTTTTTGTGCATCGATGTAGAATACCAAACAAAACATATACATATACCACATTCATTTGTTTAATTCAAACGAATGTAAAGTGTAAAGTGTAAATATATAAATATAAAGTGTAAAAAAATATACTTGATTGGTTATTCGATTTATTCAGTTTAACCAAACTAATAAAAATTTAACAAAAACCAAACCAAATAAGGTCATGCTTATTCGGTTAACCAAACCAAATTAACCGAAAACCAAATAAACCAAACCAAATAACCCAAACGTCATTGGGTTCGGTTCCAGTTTTTTGTCACACCCCTAAACCCATAGACCTAAAATTTAAACAAAATTGTAGCATCAAAACCAAATAAAATTCCTACACCAAAAATTGAATTCGTGTTCTTGAAAATTTAAGTCTTAGAAATGGTAAACCTCCGGTAATCATCATTTTTTTAATTAAATAAATAATATAAGTAAATAAAATTAAATAGCAAACTTAATTAAATAACAATAAAATTTAAAAACAACAAACTACAAACGACAATAAAAATGACAAAACGACCATACGAACTACAAACGTTGCTCTTCCGAATCATACGAGTTGTCGTCGAAGTTATTGTCGGAAATCACTTTTTCGTCGTCGTTTGTGTACTCCTCGGATTCGTCATTAGTCGACGCGAACAACTCCTTATCTGGAATGCCGGCGCTTTCTATATCATTTATGTAAACATGCTCCGACAAATCTGCTCGAAGGTTGTGATGCAACTCGCGGCTACATACATCCACTCTATTTACTAGATATTATGTTATTTCAAAACCGGGTGGTTTACGTTGTGGAAAATTTTTATTTTCATCATATCGACATATCGCTTTTTCTCCGTCTTCTAAAATTTCATGTTCACGTTGTCCCAATAACGTGCCAGATTATTTACTATTTGCCAAAGTCTTTTGAGCACACCAAACACTTGTTCTATATCCTTCCTAGCTCCTTCTCGTACCGCCTTAAACCTCAACCATTTTTTCGTCATTCAAATGTAACCATGCTTTGACAAATACAAAATACTCCGGATAAATCTCATCGGTAAGATAATAACATCATTTGTATGATATGTTGTTCACTACAAAAGGCACGTCATAAGCGACTCCTTGAAATATATCGTTGAATACAGGAGAGTGATCGAGCACACTTATGTCGTTGTTAGAACCTGCAACTCCAAAAAATGTATGCCAAAAGCAAAGATCGGTCGACTCCATCGCTATGACATAAACTTACCACGCCATGCATTTGGGCACATAGCTTACGGCCAATACATATAATTAATGCTATCGATGATTCCTGGTAACCCATGCCTGTTTTTGTTTGTCGTATACAATTGATGCATGTCGTTGATAGTTGACTTACGTAAATATCGTTCACCGTAAACCAACATGATAGTTTTAGCAAACTTGTAAAGTGTTTTCCGCAACGTTCTTTCGTACATACGTAGTTCCTCATATCATGCGTCAACTCCTAAACCGAAAGCTAATTGTCGGACCGCCGATGTGCATTTGTATTGGTGAAAACCTCTTTACACCTCTAGCATCACACCGTTGTTGAAAAAAACGTATACCTTGACTCCAAATCAGTAACTATGCGTAAGAACAACCGTTTACTCATTTGAAACCTTCGTCGGAAGTTAGATGCGTAGACAGTATCATCGGCAAAGCAGTCTTGAACTAGACTATTATGTCATTCACTTTATCTTCATAAAGGGCTGACTCATTGTCTTGATACCCGTGAACTTTCGGCTTCGTTTTCTAAGTACGTTACAGTTTCTTGCATCATCTGACCGATAAAATCCATTTTCGGCATCCGATTTTGTATACTCGAATGAACTCGAAGAGGAGACGATGATGGTTCCGAAGATATTCTAAAATTTGATATTTTAGAATATTTGGTATATATTTGAATGATGTCTTGGGTGTAAGTTGTGTAAATTAAAGGGTATATATACTCATTTGAATTTGAAATTTTTTTTATAGCCGTTGGGGGGGGGGGGATTGTAATTTTCTTTCCTTCAACCCATGCGTGGAAACAACACCAGAGAAAAAAGGAACCCGCGTTCATCCACCCAACCGGGTGTCACATCGGATCCCACAGGGTGCGGGTTAGGCGCACCGTTTGGTCTAATATATTAATATATCTATTTTATACATTATCCACGAAAAACATTAGCACATGTGACCACTCTTAACAAGGTTTCCACAAAAGGAGAAAGACGTGCAGATAATATAAGACACATTTTTTTCCTAAACCTTCTTTCACCTATTTTTGTTAAGGCAAAATGACATTATAACCCTATAACGTTTCTGAAGTTGGTTTAAAAGGCCTCTAAGGTTTCTTGTTATACTTTTGAGGGGCATAAAGTCTGTAATGTCCATTTGGTCCCTTTTAACTTGAGTTACCGGTAAATAAAGATTAATAAATAAATCGCAAGTTGATACCGCTAATATGGCTGCCTATAACGATTAATAAATAAATAAATATAACGATTAATAAATAAATTGTAAGTTGAAGTTATGATACAACTCACAGAAAATCTCCATTCGCCCCCTGTACCAAAGACTACAGATGGACCGTAAATTCAATCCTTTTGCTTATATCTTGACCGGAAATTGTCTTGTCGGAATCAGCATTGTTAGGTAATCTTGGTTGGTGAAGGTTTTTGTCAAAGGTTGGTGAATTGCCTTTTGTTTTTTCTAAAATGGTAGGTAACTTGAAACCTATATAAAGGGAGGAGCAAACACAATACACCACACAACAACACAATACAAAACACACAAACACAAGAAACACATAGATAGATATTTGTGAGATAGCCTTTTGTGCAGAGTCCAGTTTGGCAGCCAAAAGTGCGAGTGATATTTTTCTTGTGAGTAGTCAGACTACAAGTGCAGTTTAGCCTTGTATGATTGTAGTGTTTTCTTGGTGTTAATAAAACCATCTCTCTCGTTCGCCCGTGGACGTAGGTCGTGATCCCGTGACCGAACCACGTTAAATATTGTGTTCCGATTTTACATTTTCGTTTACCGTTTATTTCGGTAATTTTATTCCGCTCGTGTCACCGAAATCAAATATCGATTTGTTTGAAGTGCTTAACTCGTTTTGTTATATCCCAACAAACTGGTATCAGAGCTCCGGGTTTAAAGGAAGTCGTATCTCGCGTATGCTCTGTGGTTGCAGCTTAGTCTGATCTTCCACATCAGAAACGAGGTTTCGATTGGCCTTATAAAATATTTTTTTTAGCTATGGCTGAAGATGGGAGAGTTAAGATCGACAAATTCGATGGTCACGATTTCGGTTTCTGGAAAATGCAAATCGAAGACTATCTCTACCAAAAAGGGTTACATGAACCTCTGTCTGAAGAGAAGCCTTTTCACATGAGGCCGGAGGATTGGGAATTGTTAGACCGGCAGGCTCTTGGTGTGGTGAGGTTGTCATTGGCAAAGAACGTTGCGTACAACATTGTCAATGTGAAGACAACTCATGGGTTGATCAAGGCGCTATCTGACATGTACGAGAAACCCTCGGCGTCGAATAAAGTTTTTCTGATTAGACAGTTGGTGAATTTGAAGATGATGGAGGGTAGTTCAGCAACTGATCATATAAATGAATTCAATTCAATATTGTCGAGGTTAATATCGGTTGATATTAAATTTGAAGATGAAGTTCAGGCATTGCTGCTACTATCATCTTTGCCTGAAAGTTGGTCCGGTACGGTCACAGCAGTCAGCAGTTCAGTCGGAGGTGCTAAGCTAACGTTCGAAAGCATTCGAAATTTAATCCTTAGTGAGGATGTGCGCAGACGGAGTATCGGGGAATCTTCCAGTAGTCTTCTAAGCGCTGAAGACAGGGGAAGGAAGTCCAACAGAGGAGGCGGTGGTAGAGGAAGGTCAAAGTCGAGAAAGAGAGGTCAGTCAAAGAACAGGTCGGATATTACCTGTTGGAACTGCAAGGAGAAAGGTCACTTCAGAAATCAGTGCCCAAAGCCTTCGGCAGACAAAGGCAAGAAGGAAGTCAATATGGCAGTAGATTCTGAAGATGATGCGCTCATTTGCTGTGTTGAAAACTCAACAGAATCCTGGATCATGGATTCTGGTGCGTCGTTCCATGCTAGTCATTCCAGAGAAGTAATGCAGAATTTCCGGCAGTACAAAGGAAAGGTCAGACTAGCAGACAACAAGAGCCTGGATATTACAGGTGTTGGGGATGTGGTCCTCAAGACAACTTTAGGTACAGATTGGACTTTGAAGAATGTCAAGTTCATTCCTGACTTGAAGAGGATGTTAATATCCGTGGGGCAGCTTGATGATGAAGGTCACCATGTTACATTTGGTGATCATCAGTGGAAGGTGACAAAAGGGAATTTAGTTGTTGCTAGAGGACAGAAGCGGGGTACACTTTATATGGTGGAAGTTTCTGATGCCGAAGCACACGCTGTTGAAGAAGTTGAGGCATCTACTCTATGGCACCAAAGACTTGGGCATATGAGTGAGAAGGGAATGAAGATGCTAGTTTCCAAAGGAAGAATACCAGAACTGAAGACTGTGAAAGTTGATTTTTGTGAGCCATGTGTTCTTGGCAAACAGAAGAAAGTTACTTTCAAGAAGGTTGGTCATCAGCCCAAGTCCGAGAAATTGGAGCTAGTTCATTCAGATGTCTACGGTCCCACTTCAGTTTCTTCAGTGGGAGGATCCCGATACTATGTCACGTTCATAGACGATTGCACAAGGAAGGTTTGGGTTTATTTCTTGAAGCATAAGTCTGAAGTTTTCAGCACTTTCAAGAAATGGAAAGCTACTGTGGAAAATGAAACAGACTTGAAGATCAAGTGTTTCAGATCAGACAATGGGGGCGAATACAGTAGCAAAGAATTTGTTGATTACTGTGCTGACCAGGGAATCAGAATGCAGAAGACGGTTCCAGAGACACCTCAACAGAATGGAGTAGCTGAGAGGATGAACCGTACATTGAACGAAAGGGCTAAAAGCATGAGACTGCATGCAGGTTTACCCAAGATGTTCTGGGCAGATGTGGTCAGCACAGCAGCGTATTTAATCAACAGAGGACCCTCAGTCCCCATAGGGTTCAAGATTCCAGAAGAGGAATGGCAAGGTCGTGATATTTCTCTTAAACACTTGAAGGTTTTCGGTTGTGTCTCTTATGTCAAAGTTAAAGACTCGGAGAGAGACAAGCTAGAGGCAAAAGCAAGGAAATGCACTTTTATAGGCTATGGGTTGGATGACATGGGGTACCGCTTCTGGGATAACCAAAATAAAAAGGTTATCAGAAGCCGGGATGTGGTGTTCAACGAGAACGTCCTATATAAAGATGAACTTGCAGAGAGCTCAGGCAGAAACAAGCAACCAGAGAAAACAGAAAGTCAAGTCGAGTTTGAAGAAATCTCTGAAGATGACGTTGTGAAACCTATCAGTACTCCAGAGATAGGTGAAAGTTCAGGAAGCAGTGGGAGCTCTGATGTATATGGAGATAGTGGGAGCACAGATGACAGTAGTTCTGAAGACGGGGTTGCAGATGATGCAGAGACCTTAACTCCTACTATTCGTAGATCCACTAGAGTACGAAGACCTCCAGTCAGGTATTCTCCTTCAGCAAATTACTTGTTGTTGACTGAGAATGGTGAACCTGAGTCCTATCCAGAGGCCTTAAGGATGAAAGATTCCATACAGTGGAAGAAGGCTATGGAAGACGAATTGAGCTCACTTGACAAGAACCAGACCTGGTCCTTGGTCAAGCTCCCAGCAGGGAAGAAAGCACTGCAGAACAAATGGGTGTTCCGGGTAAAGGATGAGATTGATGGCAGTAAAAGATACAAGGCACGATTAGTGGTCAAGGGGTTCCAACAGAAAAGAGGGGTCGATTATAATGAGATCTTCTCCCCAGTTGTGAAGATGACTACAATCAGAATGGTCTTGGGTATTGTAGCCTCTGAAGATCTCCATCTAGAGCAGCTAGATGTGAAAACAGCTTTTCTCCATGGCGACCTGGAAGAAGACATCTATATGGCACAACCAGAGGGTTTCCCAACAGTTGGAAAGGAAAACCTGGTGTGCAAGTTAAAGAAAAGTCTGTATGGTTTGAAGCAAGCTCCAAGACAGTGGTACTTGAAGTTTGATAGCTTCATGCAGAGGAGTGGGTATCACAGATGTGAGATGGATCACTGTTGCTACTTGAAAAAATTCAACTCCTCTTACATCATCCTGTTATTATATGTTGATGACATGTTGATAGCTGGATCCGACATGCAGGAAATCAACAAGCTTAAGAAGCAGTTGTCCAGAGAGTTCGAGATGAAGGACTTAGGGGCTGCTAAGCAGATATTGGGCATGAGCATAGCCAGGGACAGAGTTACCGGTACATTAAAACTTTCGCAAACAAAGTACATCAAGAAAGTTTTAGAAAAGTTCAGCATGGCAGATGCCAAGGCCAGAAGTACACCTTTGGGAAGTCAGTTAAAACTCTCAAAGAAGCAATCCCCAAAGACGAAAGAAGACAGAGAACAGATGGCTAAAGTTCCTTATGCATCTGCAGTTGGTAGTTTGATGTATGCAATGGTATGCACAAGACCAGATATTGCTCATGCAGTGGGAGTAGTGAGCAGGTTCATGTCAAATCTAGGAAAAGAGCATTGGGAAGGAGTAAAGTGGCTGTTACGCTACTTGAAAGGAACAACTGAGATTGCCCTATGTTTTAGAAGAAAGGGGGTAGTCTTAGAAGGGTTTGCCGATGCAGATTTGGGTGGATGTGCGGATTCGGGTAAAAGCACAACGGGATACGTTTTCACAATCGGAGGTACCGCAATCAGTTGGATGTCTAGGTTACAGAAGAGTGTTGCTCTTTCAACCACAGAAGCAGAGTATATGGCTATTGCAGAAGCAGCCAAGGAGCTTATATGGTTGAAGAATTTCCTATCAGAACTTGGAATGCAACAGGAGGATTGTGTACTGTATTGTGACAACCAAAGTGCAGTTCACCTAGCAAAGAATCCGGTGTTTCACAGTAGAACGAAACACATTCAGATGAGGTACCATTTCATTCGAGAGTTAATCAATGATGGAACTTTGAATCTGAAGAAAATCCTTGGAACGAAGAATCCAGCAGATATGTTCACCAAGGTGGTTACCACAGAGAAGTTGAAGTTTTGTATGACTTCAACTGGCCTTCTAGAAATTTGAAAAAGAGGCATGGCAGGAACGAGAGAGATTGAAGAGATTGGAAAAACCATTGCAATAACTGGATGGAGAAAGACTACGTTGTTCAAAAATCTTCAAGTGGGAGATTGTTAGGTAATCTTGGTTGGTGAAGGTTTTTGTCAAAGGTTGGTGAATTGCCTTTTGTTTTTTCTAAAATGGTAGGTAACTTGAAACCTATATAAAGGGAGGAGCAAACACAATACACCACACAACAACACAATACAAAACACACAAACACAAGAAACACATAGATAGATATTTGTGAGATAGCCTTTTGTGCAGAGTCCAGTTTGGCAGCCAAAAGTGCGAGTGATATTTTTCTTGTGAGTAGTCAGACTACAAGTGCAGTTTAGCCTTGTATGATTGTAGTGTTTTCTTGGTGTTAATAAAACCATCTCTCTCGTTCGCCCGTGGACGTAGGTCGTGATCCCGTGACCGAACCACGTTAAATATTGTGTTCCGATTTTACATTTTCGTTTACCGTTTATTTCGGTAATTTTATTCCGCTCGTGTCACCGAAATCAAATATCGATTTGTTTGAAGTGCTTAACTCGTTTTGTTATATCCCAACAAGCATTGCCTGGTGGAAGAGAAACCATGCTGCATACCACATTGTCGTTAACAGTCTCAAATACGATCTTGGCCTTCAACACATGCCGGGAACGATTGGTTCTACGTTTTACGTTGGTGAACCAAGTGGGAATGATTGGTTCGAGAAGCAAACCAACGACACACTCAACATCACGTGTCCTCCATTAATGGAATGGTTTCACAACGACCTTCAGTTTCAGATCGAACACTATCTCTTTCTAAGATTGCCAAGGTGTCACTGTAGAAAAATCTCTCTGATTGTGAAGGATTTATGTAAGAAACATGGTTTTCCTAATGATTCTGCCTCCTTCTAGAAAGTCAATGAGATGATGGTTGCGACCCTGAGGACCGCTGCTCTACAGGCACGTGATCTAACCAAGACAAAGCCAAGGTGTCACGATATATCTCCTTCATATCCTCTTCGATTCCAGATCATCACTCACAGCGACGTAATCCATCCAATTGGAATCCTTGCTCCATGTGTCAGTCATGTAGGGTTTCTCAAGCCATCTAGGAATTTCATATTGAGACATGGCATAAATATACTTGCTCACATCATAACCATGTATCGTGAGTCCTGATTTTTCACCATCGAACGATCTGAATACTGCCTCCGCGTAAGAAGGGGGCTCGAGGAACGAATTGAACGAGTTGTGAGAGGACGATGAATGTATAAACGCATCAGCGTCTTTAGTGATAAAAATTTATGCAAATGGTACAGGTGATGAGAGGGGGTAGTGTCGTTGATTACCATCTTTACCGTATGCTTTGCCGTTGGGTTTGGGCGATTTATTGTTATTACCGTCGTCGTGCAGAACAAGGGACTCCATATCTTCGAAGACCTCATTCTCATATGCCATCATCGATTATTTAATTCATGAATTGACTCGAGAAATTCTAGAGGATTTGAACTGATTTGGAGTGATGTTATCGTACTCTCTCATTCTGAAAACAAAAAATGCTATTAAAACTATACGGATCAATTTTGAGGGTAATGTAGACGTACAATGGGCGTAGTGATCGAGATCATCGCCGACACTGCATTTTTTGGAGCTTACATCGGTGGTGGTGTTGAAGGAGTTGAAAAAGAAACCACGGCGGTGATTGGTGCTGTAAACATTGAATACATCCATTTCTAACCCTTTGATCGGTTGTAAATGTTAGAAGGATCTAATTAACATGTCAAATATGACGTTATTTCCTTAGAAAGCAAGAAAAATATTTTAGAGACATTTTAAACCAGAAGTTGATAATTCGTTGGGGTATAGTGTCATTTTGCCTTTTGTTAAAATAATTATACAGATTAAAAATACCAACTACAAATCTCATTGATTATAAGACAAATACTATACAATTTAACCACATTCATCTCCTTGCTAAAAATAATCTTGCCAAACCTTGCTGCTGCCTCTTCATGCTTGTACCCTCTACTCATGTTATGCAGTTTGCTGCAAATATGAAAGTAAAACTATTTAATATAAAACATTTCATATAATTCGTGTAAATATGAAAGTCAAACTATTTAATATAAAACATTTCATATAATTCGTGTACCGAAAAAAAGATCACTATGTATAGGCAATGTTAAACAAATTAACCATGCTTTAAAAAACCTCCGGAAGAAATCTTTTCCACCAGCCCCGAATAGATTCTGTCTAGCAAGACAGAACACAATTGACTTTAGCTCTTTCAGAACGTCAATCAATAATTTTATGTCCTGAAATCGAGTACCAAAAGAATTGCTAATTTATAGTTTTTAGTTTCTTATTTCTTTCAAATTTATTTTTGACTTTATTTAGTGATGTTTAAAAATATAGTAATATTTTTATTATTTTCGAGGCTCACTTAATACGTATTCTATCAATATTATTATTATCTTCCCATTTGAAAATTTTGTTTTGGCCTCTTAATTCTATTGCTTGTGTTCTGCCCCTACATTATTTCTTTGATTAACAACCTCCTAAAAACAAACTACTACTACTGACCAAGTTATTTGAAATAGTAAGATAACTAAAGCTGAAGCACAAGTTCAACAAAAGTTGAGAGATATTGGTTTCACTGATATCGTTACTTCTATTTGGGAAATATAATCACATTGATTCATAACAGGACCTGAGGATCATCATGTCACATCTTAGTTGTGGGCTAAATATCGGAAGGCTGTGTTTACAAATAGCCCACTAGTGCTACTTTTATTAAAGTTATCATGAAGATGTCATAACCGCTTAAGTTTTATTTAACAGATAAACAACCAGTTAAGTTTCCTTTCTTTGTGTTATTGCTTACTCTGTTTTGGTTGTTCGTACCTTCTATAAATTAAATTTATTTCCTTTTTATAATTTGCATGTCATTTATGCATATTCTTGTTTACCACTGATTCGAATTAACTTCAAGATATTTTGTATAATCATTGTTTTGACCTTCGATAAGTGTATGCATTTTTAAAAGCAAATACAGTGACTGCTATCTGAACTCACTTATGATGCATTTAGAAAACGAACTTGTGCCAGTTTTTCCTAGTTTGTTGTTAGATTAGAACTCAAAGCTCAATCACTATTACATATTCTTTAAGTAACCAGTTGCATTATTAAGCATCTAGATAATTGCTTGAATAATATTTTATTCCGCTGAATTGCAAACCCATAAATAAGATATTATTAAGTATATGAGAATTTTAATGGGAATCAAGGAATTCTTAAAGAGGAAATATGGGGAATTGTTTGATTCTTCTTTTATGGTAGGAACGAGTTCTAAAAAAAATCTACCTTTGCCAATTTGAATGGTGATGAAAAGAATCCAAATTGAGATAAATCCAATCGGCATACAAATGTTCATTAAATTAGTAGTTTTGAACCGATTACTTAATTGAGCACAAGCCGGGTACCAGATTCGTCGACCAAACTTGTAGCAAATATATATTCTTTCCATTTATAATGAGAGAAGATTTTTCAAGAACACGAATTCAGAATCAAATCCACAATTTGTTGAATAATACGAAGCACCAAGTTGCCAAGTGGGCAAGCTTTATCCTTATAAATTGTGCCTATCAGGTGTTTGTTATAATGCAAGACAGAACTGATCAAATACCGAATCAAAAGTAAGAAAGCAATGTCTAGGCATGCCAGTAATGGGAGTAGTAGGCAAACGGTGGAGTATGCACCACCAAGACTGATTCGGGTAGAGAGGCGGCCAAGCATGGAGAAGAAGTTAGCTACCATTAAAGAAGATGAATGCAGCAGTGGTGATCAGGGCAACCAGCTTCAAAATTTCCATGGAAATCGCGCTGCATCATTTGCATCTTCTTCCTCAAAGGCCCTTAATAGTACAAAACTCTATGCCTGTAATTAACTTAGTTGTTAATGATAAATAAGAATGGCGATCATTTCCATTCGTAATTTCTACGTGTTTCATCATGGAGTGAGACTCGAAGCAACTTTGTAAGTGTTTTTTGAAACCTTAAGGACATGATTATCTCAATTCACATGCCATGATTTGGAGATTATGGTTCTTTTTCTTATTTGTGTTAGAGTTATAAGGCCAATCATGACACGAACCGAAGTTGCATCTCATTTAGGTGTGGAGGTTTTCAAAAGTACAAAATGTGTCATAGAGTATCCATAAGGCTGCTAGGTGTACCGGGCAGTGTACCATCGCACACCATGTCACCAACCCTTCCACCCTGAAGGGTGGAGGGCATACCACCACCAAACAACCCGAGAGAGAGAATGAGAAAAGGAGAGAGAGAAAGAAAGAAGGGAGGGGGCGAGAGACCACATCTTTGGCTCTTGCTTGATGCCTTAGCCACACACTGGTGCGGTGTGCCCGAGCCATTGCCAAGCTCCACGGACCAGTGAGGGCCTTTGGGCCTGGTATGCCACATAGTCTAATAGCTAACCCTTTCTTCTATAACTTATTATTTTTATTAACTTTAATATTCTATATATTCTATCTTATAATGAAGATTGTCCAAACGAATATGTTTCAAGATAAGTCATCTATCTTGAACCATATTCATTTAGAACTCTCAACTCTTCAACTTGTGCTACTTAAATATTCATTTGAAACTCCTAATTTTTCAACTTATACTAATTAAATATTATTTTAAACTCTCAACTCTTCAACTTATATTATTTAATTTTGATTGATCAAGTAAATTAGGCTTATATATGTAAAGTAAAATAAACATGGGTAATAACATAAACGTCATCACATTTAAATTTTTACTCATAACTATTTTAACTTTATAACTGCAATCATACACAATGCGTAAGAATACACCTAATTTATTATTTACAAGCAGAATATTCATCCAGATAACCACATTTGATAAAGTGTAATTACATATTAACCAAGTTTTATCGAAAATCCTAAGTGATCATAGAGTTTGAAAATATGTATTTTCAAATTGCTTTTTCTAACGAGAAGCAAGTTCAAAAAATGTTTTTTTAAATAGTGAGAATTTCCAAAATACTGTTTTTTTTCTTTTTAGAAAAATAAGTTAAAAAAATCCATACCTAGTTCGAAAATTCGAAATTTGAACTACTTTTCATGAGTTTTGAACTTGTTTCTTCATGTGATCGTGTTGATTTTGAACTTGTTTATGAGTTTCTGTTTTTTCATGTTTATATCTATTGAAATTATATAATACAAAGGAGAAAAGAGAAACAAACCCATCTTCTTCATTACAATATGAAGACCTTAAAAAAAAGAATGGTTATGGGAAATGATAGGAAAAGGAGAGAGAAAGAATAAAGAAAAAGTAGATCGAAAATAAAAAAGGAGTTCAAAAATCTATATCTTTCAGTTAAGTGATCATTTGTAAAAGGTTAAAAAATATATATGGTTATTGAATTCTACAATAACAAAAATATGGTCATTACTCATTAGGGTGAATATTCCTTAAAAATTATCTTGACGTATTATCTCCAATGTGAAAGCTTTTTGAAAATCAATTTTAACAATTATATATTTATCCTCATCTATTAAAGATATTTTATAAAGACACGTCATATAATTAGTCGTTTTTAAAAAACATGCCATATTTTATATTGATCAAGTATGTAGTTTTATTACATAGAAGACGATAAAAAAGGTTCAATTTTATTTTATATATTTAACAAATAGTTTAATTAGTCGAATATAACAAAATTTTGAAGCTTAATTCTAAGAATGTCAGATGAGAAAGATATTCTCACGAAAGATAACATGTCATGACACAATAAAAGAGTAAAAGATTGAGGAAAAATAAATCAACAAAAAAGAAAAAGATGCCAAAAAACAACATGATCTTAGACCATCAACACTAGTCGTGTTATTGTATTTTTAGTTGACTTACATCATTTATGTAACTATTTTCACACTCGTACAATACCAACATTTTTTCAAAGAAATGGTCTCACTAACATATCACCTATTATTTTCTTTTTCCATTTTCTATTAGATAACTTAAATAAATATTAGTAAGGGCTAATAACATAAAAACCACTACAGTTTGATCAAAATCCGGTTTAAGCACTATATATATATTTTTTTCTAAAAAAACCACTCATACTTTCAAAAAAATTCGTAAAAACCACTCGTATTTTCAAAAAGATACATTGCGACCACTATAACAAATTAAAGCCATGATTGTATGTTGCCAAATCGGAACACTTCTTACCCCCGTCGCATTCAAAACTTAGTGTATTCACTTGGACACTCTATGCATTCACAACGTGGCCGAAGAGTTGTAGTTACGAAAACTAAAATTATATGTGGACAACATTATGTATCATTTTCACTGCAATGAATTTCCAATATTTGCTTAAAATGTCAATATGAAACTTTTCACATAACTTTTCGATGAAAAAAATCGTTAAAAGTTATAAAATAAAATGAACAGTGGTCAATATGAATTCTTTTAAAGTATGAGTGGTTTTTATGGAACAAAAAGAAATATAGTGGTTAAACCAAAATTTTGCTCAAATTACGGTGGTTTTTATGTTATTAACCCTATTAGTAAAATATACTGTATATAGTTTTAATACATAAATATATTTTATCTTACTATTAATTTTAATGTTCGATACGATGAATTAGTAGAGGTGTGTGAAAACTAACCATGAACATCTTTTATTAAAGATGATCTTTTCCAAAAAAATATATGTTAAATCTATATTATTGTATTTTGTAACTTGTTATATAATATAGAAGTTAGTTGAATTAATATAAACGATATATTATTAAAATTTTAATATATAAATATATTTATATAATTAATTAAATAATAACTAATTTTTAATGATAACTTGTTTTCTTAATCAAATTACAGTAAAAAAAATACACTTGTCATCGTATGATGTCTTGCTGAATTTGGAAGGGAGCGACTTATGTGGCATTGCTACAAACCATTGGCCTTTGCTTTTGAAAGCCCACGGAGGGTAGATAAACGAACATAGTGAACAAGAATAATTATTGGTTTATATTTGTTAACTTGGATTAACCGAACATATATATATATATATATATATATATATATATATATATATATATATATATATAATATATATATATATATATATATATATATATATATATATATATATATATATATATATATATATATATATATATATATATATATATATATATATATATATATAGATGAAGGTTCAAATGAGAACAGAATTATATCTTGAGAACATGAGAACAAATCTCAGCCTTTAATAGTAGAAAAGCAGGCGCGTGTTTTTTTTAAGTGATAGAGGGTAGTTTGGTAAATGTGTATATATATATATATATATATATATATATATATATATATATAGATGAAGGTTCAAATGAGAACAGAATTATATCTTGAGAACATGAGAACAAATCTCAGCCTTTAATAGTAGAAAAGCAGGCGCGTGTTTTTTTTAAGTGATAGAGGGTAGTTTGGTAAATGTGTATTTTATATCCGACGATAACAGCGTTGCTTCTTTACATTCAAAGTTCGTATCTTTTTCCGACATTGTTGCCATAAAAGGCGCTTTTTGATTTTGATCCTGATATTCATTCCGTTTTTGTTCTGATTCATACGGATATACATTCGATTTATTAAACACGAGCTTGCGATTTCATATTTTTGTTCTTTCTTAGGCGATTTCTATTCTGATTAAAATCGATTTTGATTGTCGTCCAACACATTCGATTTTTATGCGATATACATTCGATTTTTTCTTCTGATTGATCCTGTTATAGAATCAATTTCGGATTTTTGTCAACGATTCAAGCGTATTTGATATTTTTATTCGAGGACGATTAGTGAGAATACAGATCACGAGGATTCAAGCGTATTTGAGCTTCTGTATCAGTTATTTTGGTTCGATTCTATTAGTTCAGATGGATAACTATGTTGATGATGTTAATATATGTACAAACGAAGAAGAATTTAGTATTTTCGTTACGATATCTGAAGATGAGGATACAGATGACGAGGATTCAAGTAAAAATGGTTAGAATTACGGTGTTCCAGGTAAATACTATTAAAGTTTTATAATCACATGTGATTATATATGTGAATGTTTTGTAGTAGTTTATTCTGAATCATATGTGATTATATATGTGAAGTTTTGTAGTAGTTTTATTTTGAACAAATAAAATCATATGTGATTATATATGTCGATTATTTGGGAATCAAATAAAATCATATGTGATTATATATGTCGTTTATTGGGGATCAAATTCAGTCATTAAGTAAAGATAATTGTTGTAATTTTCAGAAATCGTATGTGATTTTTTCAATAGTCATATTTGATTTTTTTAGATCAAGACTCTGCATAATGATATATTATTTACGAATTTAATTTGTAACTCATATGTGGTTTATTGTGAATCAAATTCAATCATCAAGTAGAGATAATTGTTGTAATATTTGAGTACTCATATGTGTTTTTTCAGTAATCATATGTTACTTTTTTAGCGCAAGAATGTTTATAATCATATGTTATTTACGTATTTAAGTTTGTAACTCATATGTGGTTTATCTTGAATCAAATTTAATCATTAAGTAGAGATAATTGTTGTAATTTTGAGTAATTATACGTGATTGTTTTTAGTAATTATATGTGATTTTCTGAATTGAATATTTTTATGTCATTTTAAATGTGATTAATCAGGTGATGAAGAGTGTACTTCTTCTTATCAATCAAACTGTAGTACTATGTTGTCAACAAGTAGTGTAGTGTACAATAACGAGGTTCCACATAATGTCAAACCGGATGTTCCTGAAGAATTTAAACCAAATTTGTTAATGAGATTCAAAAGTGTTGATGCTGCAATTGAGATGTGTAGAAGTTATGCACAGAAGGCTGGTTTTGATGTTCGTTTGAATACACAAAGGAAAGTTGGTCAGATTGTAAAGCATAGATTTTTACTTTGCAGCAGGAGTGGAAAAGTAGGACAAAAATCAGTTGATACCAAACGTAACACAACATACAAGCGTACAGATTGTAAAGCAAAGATTGTTGTTAAGCTTGTTAAGGGAACTAATGAATACAAGTTTGATAAATTCAATGAAATGCATAACCATGAGCTTGAAGATATACATCATTTAAGAAAAACAAGAGAATTGCCATTCTCGGACATGGAGTATATTGTTCGGTCTTCGACAGCAAAAATTGGTGCAACAAAGGCATACAAATTGAAGGCAACCTTGATGGGCGGGTTTGAGCATGTAAAGGGTAAAGTTGGTGATTATAAAAATTTTAAGAGAAAGATCAGTTGCATTATAGGGTACAAAGATGCTCAAATGATTGTTAATAAAATGATGGAGCGGAAAGACAATTACCCGAATTATTCTTTTTATTATAGATGCGATAAGAACAATGTGTTGAATGCAATGTTTTGGGCCGATGAAACAGAAAAAGCTTATTATAGTGAATTTGGAGATGTGATGTCACTTGATGCTACATTTCGAACAAATAAGTAAGTTTTCCCTGTTTTTAATCATTTGTGATTTTTGCAGAATATGTTTTTGATTATATGTGATTTTTTATTTTTTGTATGAAACAACAGGTATAGATTGGTTTTTGTTCCATTTACTGTTATTGATCATCATAAATCATTTGTTACTGTTGGAGCTGGTTTATTAAGCACAGAATCCGTTGATTCATATAAGTGGTTGCTTCAACAATTTATGAATGCTCATGGAAAAGAACCAGTAATGGTGTTAACGGATCAAGATGCAGCATTAAAGCAAGCAGTTGAATGTGTTTTTCCAAATTCAAAATACAGATTGTGTATGTGGCATATCATGAAGAAACTTCAATCAAAGGTATGTTATTATTTTTGAATAATCACATGTGATTGTAAACAAAACATTTTAACTTATGAAGTTTTTATTGTTCAATTACATGTGATTTTATAAGCAAGCGGTTGAATCATATATGATTTATATATTATGTGATGTATAATCATATGTGATTGTGTATGTGGTTTTACAAATTGCAGCTATCTGTGGAATTTCTTAAAAACACAGGCTTTAAGAAGTGTTTTAAGAAACTTGTATGGGACTTGAATATGGAGCCTAATGTTTTTGAGACGAAATGGGATTTGTTAATGAAAGAATTCAATCTTGAAGAAAAAAGATGGTTCAAAGATATTTTTAAAATACGGGATTCTTGGATTCCTGCATATTTTAAGGACTTTCCAATGTGTGGATTGATGAAGACAACATCAAGGTCCGAGAGTATGAATTCTTTTTTTAACTCGTATTCACAAGGCGAAAATTTCCTTGTAAATTTTATGATGAATTATGATAATGCTATTCAAAAACAACGAAATTCGCAACGTGAACTTGATCATAAAACAAAACAAGCGCATTATGGAATGAAGTCACCATCCGATATAGAACAACAAGCAGCAAAGATTTATACCAGTGCTTTATTTTTTGATATTCAAAAGGAATTGTATAAAGGAGTATGGTTTTGTGAAGATAAAGAGTCCACGGAGGGAGATGGTGTGTAATATTATACTGTAATTCAGAAGAACAAGAGAAGGGAATTTAAAGCAACGTTTCAGGTAATTATTGATTTGATTTCTGAATTTTGAAAAGAAAATTTACTCATATGTGATTTAATGTTTAGATATATACTAGTACGATCATAAGTGATTACGTTAGTCGTATTCATATGGGATTTCTGAAAAAGAATGTTTAATCATATGTGATTATTACATATTTAACATGTTGGAATAAGAATGTTTAATCATATATGATTATTATTATTGTAACAGGTTGAAATAAGGGTCGTTGAAAAGAAAATCAAATGCAGTTGTGGACTATTTACACAATGTGGTATATTGTGCAGACATGCCTTCAAAATATTGATAAAAAAAAGATTTTAAGGAGATACCTTCAGAATATATTCTAAGACGATGGACAAAGGATGTTATATATTCGAATCATAATCTTATTAGAGATCGTTTTGACGAAAGGGATGCTGAGGTTACAAAACTTGTGAATGAAGCATTCTTTACTTTTCAATCATGTTTGGATATTGTTAGAGATGATAAAGAGAAGCTGGCATGTTTTGTTCAGAAAACCAAACATATGTTGAATGATGTCAAGAGTGATTCTACAAGTGAAGTAACAACAAACAATGCAGATTTAGTTGAAAAGCTTCTTGGAGTTGCAGTTCCAGAAGAGATTGCTGTTCAAGTTCCTGATGTTCAATTTAATAAAGGTTGTGGAAAGAAAAGGCTGGTTGGTGAATATGAGAAGTCTATTTTGAAAGCACAGAAGAAGACTAGAATTTGTTCTGGATGTGGTAAAAGAGAGCCACACAATTTACGTACATGTCCAACAAGAATTGCAAATCAGAAAAAAGAAACAACAGGTTCAGTTTTAAACGATTAATCAAATATGATTTTAGATGATAATCATATATGTTTTCAGAAAAGTTTACATTGGTGACAATTGATAATAATCATATGTGTTTTTTTGGATATATATGATTTTTAGTCTATTTTTCAAAAATATAATCACACATGATATTAAATATAACATTTTTATTTACAAATGACACATGATTAAAAGTTGGATATGATTATAAAGATAAAAATTAAGATATATATTTTTGTGCAATCACACGTGATTTCTGATTTCAAATAAAACATTTATAGGCACACATGATTTTCTAGTCTATCCCGTTATATAATCACACATGATTTCAAATAACACAACTGTTTAGAATTTTGTAGTTGCCACATTCAGTACATATATAAAATATTATAATCACACATGAGTTCAATTTCTTTAAGAATCACACGTAATTCAAATAAGAGAAACTGTTTAGAAATTGTATTTGCCACATTCAGAACATACATAAAACATAATAAAATTGTTTGAGAGTTAAGAAATTGTTTAAACACCATTTTATCACCAACACCATCTCAACACGACCTTCAACAACACCATCCCGAACCTTCAGAACTCCAAACCAACCTTCAACAACACCATCCCCAACCTTCTTAAGAACACCATCCCACCACATTCAGAACATACATAAAAGATAATAAATTTGTTTAAGAGTTAAGAAATTGTTTAAAAACCATTTTCATCACCAACACAAATATCAACAACAGCAACCCAAACTTCACAACACCAAACCAACGTAACCTTCAACAACACCATCCTAACCTTCTTAAGAACACCATCCCATCCCTCAATTCAGATTCTGCAACCTCTGGTGAATAATTTGGCTGGCATCTTGCAGATCTTGGTTTCTCTTTGATTTAGGGACCTTGGAGTAGTCCCTAGCAAGATTCAAGATATCATTTTTCATAATGTTTATATCGGACATTATTAATCTATGTGCATATTTTGATCTAACCCTGTCCAACATAACATCTTGCGAACCACCTTCTTTCGGAAAACCGCAACTGTATTTGCCATCAGTTTGACCTTTAAATGTCTCCATGTGTCTCATGGCAAAAATCCCACAGTCTGTTTTATTGTTCTTTGTTTTCCAAGGCATGTCCAGTAAATTGATTGTCAAATTTGGATTTGACATTTGTTTTGCCTTTTGGTGGTTAACTTCCTCCAAATATCTGCCAAAGAATTTTTTGTGCATTTAAAAAGAAAAGAAAATTAAATCATATATGCGTACAAGTTTTTTCATTTCGTTTTTATTATTAACAATGTTTATGAAATAGTACTTACAAGGTTGTTCAAAACAGGCATATATTCCCCTTCCATTGTAGCATCTGATATGCTGTTGTCAAGGATCACAATTCCTGGGTTCTTTAGGTTGAAAACAAACAGAAATATGTGTTCACTTCGGCATACAGGGAAAAACACCTGTATTTAAGTAACAATAATGTATAAGATTAGGGTTGATATGTGATTATATATACGAAGAGTATATAAAATGACTGTAACCAATAATATATGATTTAACATTACAATCGTATATAAAACGATTTGTAAACAATCATATGTGTTTTAAATCTACAATCACATATGATTGATTATCAAATATGAATATATTTTTCAGCAGTTGACACTTACAAGATCAATGTCTTTTAGCAGAATTTTCTGTTTGTCATTGTGCAAGCAGTCATGAAAATATTTTTTAAATTGTTGATACTGTTCTTCTTCTGCTTGCAAAGCCATATTTTCAATTGCTTTTTTGCTTTTTTTCTCTTTTTTCTCTTTTTCAAACTTCTTTTCCTCAATGTAGTTTGTCTAAATGGTTTATAATGTGTGTGTTAGTATAGAATATTAAAAATCACATATAATTAACAATGTATTATGAATAACTTACTGTCATTTGCATATCAAGAAAAAGTCTGTACGGGGAACTGTTCTGATCCCTTTCAAGCTCTTGATGGTTTAAAACTTCAGCCCAGGAATCAATGATTCCATATATTATATATTCTCCTGGGAACAAACTCTCCAACATGTACCTGTGTACAGTTCTTCCACTTACTGTCGTTATCACTTCATCGCTGTCAAAAGAAAAATCACATATGATTAACAATGTATGTTATGAATAACTTAGTGTCACTTACATGTTTAAATTTAATAATTTTAGAATAAGAACCACATATGAATAACTTACAAGACGTTCCCTTTTAAGTTGAAGAGCCATTCACTAATCATGTCTTCCTCAGCAGTGTTGGGGCTTTTCATGTTTATCACCCTATCCTTAAAGGGTGATTTCATGCTTGGCCCGGGTTTTTTCTGTCTTTTTTCTTCAGGTAAGACAGTTAATATTGGTTGAGGATTTAGAATTGCAGGCGCAACTTGTTTTTCTTTCAGATTTGTTTCCTGAATAATATGTTCAGAAAAAAGAACTTTTGAGAATATAATAAATTTAAAAAAGATGACAATCACATGTGATTACATACACATATAATCAGATATGATTAAAATATGAATTATAATCAGATGTGATTGGATTACCAATTTGTCGGTTTGAACTTGTTTTGTTTGATTTTGATTGGATTCTTCTGGTGGTGTTATTTGACTGATATGAAGTTCAAAACTTGGCATGAATGTGTTCTCTTTTTTTTTGTTTGATTCATATATAGTCTTTTCAAAAAATTCAATAACATCGGGTTCATTTAAGAATTGAGTATCTGTGATTGTGTTTTCAATATTATGATCATTATCTGTCTTTTTGAAAAAATCATTCACCTCTGTTTCTTTAATTGGATCATTAACCTCTGCTTCTTCAATCGTTTTTTTATCAGACGGATTTTCGTCATTGATGTTTTCTACAAAACCAAATAAGAGAAGTTAGTTTATAATAATATACAATTAACATACAAACACATATGTGATTAAAATTTTTGTTAATACCTTTTGGATCATCAAGAATTTGTTTCACATGGTCATCTATTGTTTTGTTTATGTCTGCTTCTGTTGCTAAGTTTGATAAGTCATTCCAAAAATCCGTATCTCCACTGCAGCCAACATGGTCTTCATTATTTTTTTTCACTAAAAAAATATGAACAAAAGATTAGTATAATCACAAATGAATTCAATTTTTTAATTTTTTAATCACAAATTAGTATACTGACCTGTTTCTTTTGAAGGTTCGTTCAGTATGTTCTGGATTGGTGTATTGAACCAAAATTCACTTAACGGTTGTTCTTGTTCACCGCTACTTTTCAAACTTATCAATATTTCTTCTACATTTTCGTCTGAACTTCCACCAATCCCTTCCTTCTTTTCACCATCATTTTCATCCTTGTTAACATCACTAACAATCTCCTCAATTTTCTCAATCTCCTCAATTTCTTCAGTCTCCTCATCATCTTTACCATTGTCATTTTCCTCATCGCCAACATCATCATCATCAATCCTTTGCTTCTTTTGAACATTCTCTTCTTCCTCTTCAACATTTCCTTCTTTATCTTCTTTACCACGATCATCATCATTATCATCATCATCACTTTCACTGTCTTCATTACTTTCACTGTCTTCATCATTATCGTCATCATTGTCGTCAACACCTTCACTATTATTGTCCTCAGCTTCACTTTCTTCATTATCTTCATCATTATCATCATCGTCATCATTATCAACATCATCATCTGAATCATCAATTTTTTCTCTTTCCTCATTAATTAACTCGATCATTGCATACCAAAATTCCAACTTCTTGCTTTGTGGAAGCTTGACCAATGCAGTTTTCACCAAAGATTGTAATTTTTCATTCCTCTTTTCTATCTTCAACAAATATTCCTAAATGAAACAAATGATTATATAAGTACAAATTATAATCACAAATGATTTAAGAAAAACATTGTAAATAGAAATATACATCCTCAGTCAATTCTTTCTCAACGAAAGCTTTGTTTAGACGTCCTGTGCCAAATTCACCAAGGACATCCTTCTCAAAATTTTCTCTAAATTTGACTTTTTCAGAAGTCCAGTTGTTGATCACAGGACGTGAACGCTCCACATCCAAACAATTGCATTTGACACTGTCTACGTACAGTAACTGCAAATATAATTAAGAGAAACAAATTACATATGAGTTAATATGACAATCACAAATGAATAGGATAACCAATTAAAAACACAAGGCAAATAGGTTGGTGATTATTTTATAACCACAAGTGAGTTAACAGGAAAATCATGTATAATTTACACGTTGTAATCATATTTGATTACATGTATGTATAGTATACAAAATTATTCTAAACAATCACATATGAGTTAACATTATAATCATATATGATTGTTCATAATACATGTATAATATAGAAAATAACATGTTAGTTATCATGACAATCATATATGAGTTTTATCAGGTAATCACATGTCATTATAAACCATTGTGTTTTCCATTGGTTATTCTTTTCAGTATGTGAACTGGTTTTATCTACTGATTGGTAGAAAACATACAAAAATATATGAGCTATTACTCTCACTTTCACAAGAACTATATTACTCGTTTTCATCATATTCAATAAGTATTGATATTGAATTTCATTATATTTGCAAGATATTTCAAGATAGTAATCAGCCTCTGCTATCATCACAGAAACTTGATTTTCATGAAACTTGATTTTCATGAAAACTCATATAGCAACTATCATGCAATTCAATATCGTTGAATATGTTAAAGACAAGTCGTATAGTTCTAGCGAAAATGAGAGTGATAGCTCAGATAATATTGTATGATTTATAACAAACAACAGATTAAACCAATTCAGATACTGAATAGAATAACCAATTAAAAAGACAAGGCAAATAGGTCGGTGATTATTTTTATAATCACAAGTGAGTTAACAAGAAAATCATGTATCATTTACACGTGGTAATCATATTTGATTATATGTATGTATAGTATACAAAATTATTCTAAACAATCACATATGAGTTAACATTATAATCATATATGATTGTTCATAATACATGTATAATATAGAAAATAACATGTTAGTTATCATGACAATCATATATGAGTTTTATCAGGTAATCACATGTCATTATAAACCATTGTTTTTTCCATTGGTTATTCTTTTCAGTATGTGAACTGGTTTTATCTACTGATTGGTAGAAAACATACAAAAATATATGAGCTATTACTCTCACTTTCACAAGAACTATATTACTCGTTTTCATCATATTCAATAAGTATTGATATTGAATTTCATTATATTTGCAAGATATTTCAAGATAGTAATCAGCCTCTGCTATCATCACAGAAACTTGATTTTCATGAAAACTCATATAGCAACTATCATGCAATTCAATATCGTTAAATATGTTAAAGACAAGTCGTATAGTTCTAGCGAAAATGAGAGTGATAGCTCAGATAATCTTGTATGATTTATAACAAACAACAGATTAAACAAATTCAGATACTGAATAGAATAACCAATTAAAAAGACAAGGCAAATAGGTCGGTGATTATTTTTATAATCACAAGTGAGTTAACAAGAAAATCATGTATCATTTACACGTGGTAATCATATTTGATTATATGTATGTATAGTATACAAAATTATTCTAAACAATCACATATGAGTTAACATTATAATCATATATGATTGTTCATAATACATGTATAATATAGAAAATAACATGTTAGTTATCATGACAATCATATATGAGTTTATCAGGTAATCATATATGATTATAAACCATTGTGCTCTTCATTGGTTATTTTTTTGCAAAATTGTGACAATTTTATAATCACAAGTTAGTTAACATCAAAATCATATATGAGTTAAACAGGGAAATCATATGTGACTATAAATCATATATGAGTTATCACGTAATCACATGTGATTGTTTATTATATAAGAATAATAGAATTTAAATTAGTAGACATACCACTAAAAATGACGTCGGTCCGACGTAGAAGGCTGTTTTGCTTTTTGGGTCAAAAGAGCTTTTTGTCTTGACCAAGGAATCAATAAGAAACTGGCACCAATCCAAATTTGCAATATCTGTTTCTTTTGTGATGTAGTTCAATGGCGAGGTGTTACATTTGCCTGTTGAACTTGATTCCAATAAAGCATTAACTAATACCGCTATGAAGTTTAGTTTGAAGTTCATATCGGCGTTTCTTGTTGATACAATTTTTGTCTTGATGTCCTGAAGTCTAACCATTGCATTGTTTTCAAATTGAGCTTTCCATTCATCATAAGAAGTATCTCCTTTCTTTCTGTATTCAAGTTCTTCAAACTTTACCTCCCCCATTGGCAGACCAAGGATTTCGTGTACAAATTGCCTTGTTACAGAAATGTCCCCTCTCTTAACCTTCAGTGTGTTTGTTGACGGGTCGAACTTTTCGAGCACGAATTTACTCAAAGCTCCTGGTACGTCTGTCATTTTCATCTTTAAAAGGGAACCAAATCCCATCTCTTTCACGCATTGCTTTTGCTCTTCACTCAAACTTAGTACAATTGAAAACAATGCACCTGGCGAACACCTATTATGATGTAAAACGTGTAATTAGATGAATCACATGTGAATGATATATGTTTCAATGACATATGATTATAACTGTAAAGAGAAGTAAAATTTTACCTGTTTCTGATGGTCTCAAAGGTTTTTGGTATTTGTTTTCTCTTTTTTTTCAAAGGTTCTGTTGCTTCAGAATCTGAATCTGAATCCACAATTTCTTGTTGAATTTTCTTCTCAGCTTTTCTCTTTTTTGTTTTTGATGATGAAACATCGGATTCAGTTTTTTCCTTTTCTTTCTTATTCTCTCCTTTGTCGTTCTTTCTTTTTTTGTCACCGCTATGTCCAACATCTATAAGAAATGCATAAATACATATACAATTTCATTAAGCATTTATGAAAAAAAATAGTGCATTATGAATCATATACGATTTGATAAAAAAATTGAAAAAACTCATATATGATTTATCAAAATAACATAAATCACATCTGAGTTGAACAATACCTTTGTCGTTTTTTTGTTTCGATCGTCTCTCGTTTACTTTCTCTATTTTTTCCTTTTTTTGTTTTGTCGTATTTACTTTCTTTGGTTTTTCCTTTTCTTCTTTTTCTGATATGTGTAAATATATATATATATTGTTATAAAATCACATATGATTTAAATAAAGCAAAGCTATAAGTATTAGTACTATTAATAATAATAATCACAACTGAATTGAAAGGTACCTTTGTCATTTTTTTCTTTGGACCTTCGTTCTCTTACTTCTTCATCACTCTTTTGTTTTTTTTTTTGTTGTTTTCTGGGATTTTCCTTCTCTTTTTTATCTTGTTTAGCTAGTTGTTTATAAGCAAATAAAGCAAAGTTATATTATTTATTACTAGAAATTAATAAGAAATGCATCAATCATATGTGAAAAGAAGAGTACGTTTATCATTTTTCTTTTTTGATATTCTTTCCTCTTCTTCGTTGTCTTTTTCTTTTCGTTGTTTTTTCTGCTTTTTTCCTGATTTTTCTCCTGTTTTATTGCATGTTTGATTGAATGTAAGTTATAGACAGAATGTATTGCTAATTATATTCTATTTGAAATCATATCATGTTAGATAAAGATGTCATATATAACATATACATTTTTCAGTGGTAGGAGATTCTGAACCCCTTTTTGAAGTTGATCTAGTCAATCTGATTTTAAGATTGGCTTCCGTGGTTTTTTTTCTTTTGTTGTTGTTTAATTATAAATGGTTAGAAAAATGTTATAGGAAATCATATATGTTTAAAACTTTTTGTTACAAATCAGATATAATTAATCAAATGGTTAGAAATCACATATGATTAGTCAAATGTTTACAAATCACATATGAGTTTATGGTTAATCACATATGAGTTATGGTCAAGTATTTATGATTTTAACAAAACTTTTCATTACAAATCAGATATGATTAATCAAATGGTTAGAAATCACATATGATTATTCAAATGTTTACAAATCACATATGAGTTTATTGTTAATCACATATGAGTTATGGTTAAGTATTTATGATTTTAACAAAACATACGATTAATCAGATGGTTACAAATCAGATATGATTAGTGGTTAATCAGTATAATAAAATACATATCGAATCACATGTGATTTACAATTTTTCACTATAACAAAATTTTTACCTCAAATCACATGTGGTTAATGATTTTTGTTTTTAACAAAACATATCATTAATCAAATGGTTACAAGTCACATATGATTTATGGTTAATCACTTTAACAAAATACATATCGATTCACATGTGATTAACCATTTTTTCACTTTAACAAAATTTACATCAAATCACATGTGGTTAACCATATATGATTTTAACAATACATAAATAAAATCACCAGCATCTTCGTTTTTCTGCTTCTTCTTCTTTCTTTCGTATATATTTTTGAAACTTTTTTCTTTATCTGCAAGTAAGATCAAAAAAACGTTTGTGAATATGTTATTAGTTAGTCGATTTCATATGAACAGAAGATTAGTATAACAGTAATAACAAAACGAGTGTACTGATGGTTATGTTGTGGTTTTCGGATGAAAAAATTAAAAAATAGGGTTTTAACTTTGAAAACATTAGTTTTTGTACAAACATTTGGGGATATTTAAACGATTTCGTATACTAGGGTTTTTCGGATCAAAAAACATTCAAAAAATTAGGGTTTTCGCGGTCAAAAAACTTCAAAAAATAGGGTTTTAACTTTGAAAAAAGGGTAGTATAAATCGATTCATACCGTTTTTTGTTGTAGGTTGTTGATCTGGTTGTTTGCTTGTTGACATTTTGGAATCTGGATGTAGAAATCTTCAAATTTTTGAGTAGTTATTTTACAAGTTTCAGAGTTTTTTGAAAAAAAAACTGACGAAATCGTATGAAATCTTTCAGAGGGAATGATTGTCTCAGACCTATAGCGAGCGTGGGCGGTTGGACGTGACCTCTCGTGTTTTTTCAGTAATACCCTGATATTTCGAATACATGTCATTTAGGCCCTGAAGATATACATATTTTACAAAAATGCCACCGTGTTTAATCAATGGTGCATTTTTGTTCTCATGTTCTCAAATTACAAATTGTTCTCATTTTAACCCTCCCCTATATATATATATATATATATATATATATATATATATATATATATATATATATATATATATATATATATATATATATATATATATATATATATATATATATATATATATATATATATATATATATATATATATATATATATATATATATATATATATATATATATATATATATATATATATATATATATATATATATATATGAATTGAAAATTTTTTATTCGTATTTATTTGTTTATATTTAAAATGTTAAACGATCATAAATGAACTAGCATATATAAACATGTACAGCCAAATATAAAATAAATATGTTGGATATAGAGAACATAAATGAATATAAACGTTCAAATAAAAAATCATACAAATGAACATGTATAAACAAGTCATTAAATAGATGTTGCTAGAAAGAGTTGGAAAATAACAATACTTAGGGTGGTGGCCAGTGGGTCTTGGGAGGATTGGACAACCTCGACTCTTACAGACATAAATATACGTAAACGAACATAAAAGAATGTATACGATCATTAACAAATGAACACAAATGATCGTTCCCAAATGCAGATGGATGAATAAGTCCATTGTTCATATTCTTTGCGTTTAACTAGAAGAATAAAATCTTGTTCATGTTCATTTATTTATTAAATAAACAAACGTAAACAAATTTTTCGTCAAATGGTTAACGGTTCATTGAATATTCTATTCGCTTACAACATTAGCAGATAGTCTTACATGTGAAAGTTTTCTCATATTAAGTTGGTCAATGAATTGAATCTAAGTCAAATTTGACTAATAGTTTGATTTTATCAATATGATCCAGCCAAATAGAACGTAACCTAGCCTTGATTGTTCACTAATCCAAAACCAAATAGATCGTAATATAAATTGAACTCCAACAAGGTAAGACTTGGTTGTACGTACGCGGTTATTAAATGGCTTTTTAGAAGTATTCGTTAAAAAGGTCTGATTATGTGTACCATAATTTTTTTTTTTACAAAAATCAATTAAAAAGGTTCGGGCCCTATAACCAACCGGTTAAGAAGCCTGGTTACACTAATCTTTTGGTTAAGGCCCATAACTGGTTATGAATGTCTCCATCTCATTTTCCACTTCTAAAATTTTGGCGCAGGCTCGCTCGGGACAGGTTAAAGGTCTAGGCCCGGTTTTTTAACACCTCTTGCTCAGCCTCGCCCACTCCATTGGCGTTTCTTTTGTTTCAACTTTTACCAGACATCATTCTAGGCTTTTTATTTGTTTATTTAATGAATATATAGATGTTTATTTTATAATAATGACTTTCTTTAGGGGACGTTCAATATACCTCTTGTCCAGTAAGAAGTCGTGTTTGATTCGGTCCGAGTCAGTGAGTTCGATATTCTCATAAACTGCCTCTTACTCGGTTTTGACTTTTGACTCCTCTGACTTGCTTATTACTGTCAGCTTAGAGAATAAGTCTGACTGGATCAAACATCGACTCAATCAGCAGCTATCAAAGAGTCATTCAATATTTATCGTAAAGATATAATCAAATTGTCAAAAAATATAACTTAGCCTTAAAATTATATTAAGTTATAGAACTACCATTTTTTATCCCAAACTCCTAACATTTATCAAATTGACATCATGAACCGTTCTATCAAACAATCATTTTCTTGCAGACTGCAGATGCATAGTCCACTTCTTTTTTTTAGATGTGGTCCGTAAACTGCAACAGTTTACCTCTTAAAAACAAACATCTTAAGATGTATGGATTAATGTTCACTTTAAACTATTATCTCTTGATTATGTTGTAACACCCTAGTATGCCTTGACAATTAAACAATTTTAATTTTTAAATACTTGATCGTTTGAGAACTTGATCCGCTTAGTGATTTTTTAAATGATGATTTTTTTATAAAAATATTTTGGAAACTAGTTTCAAATGACTATTTGAAATAACTCCAACGAGGGTGTTTCACTTCTCGCCAATCCTTTGAAAATGGTCTTTATGCAACAATCGCACGGTTTAACTAATCCAAATCTACTACAACATCGATGTCGATTACAAAAATTTCTTTACAGCTTAAAGCATGGCTCAAAATCATGGTTCCAACAACTTTCAGGCTATGTCATGTCGGCTTGGCTTTCAACATAGCAAAATTGACTCTTCGCTCTTCAAATTCCATCAGGCCCCAATATTGCAGATTTATTCTTATACGCGGATGATATTATTGTCACGACCTCAAGCTTGACTCTTCTTCAACCAATCATTTTCTCGCCGAACTATGAATTCTCTATGTTCAACTTAGGTGCTCTAAACTATTTTCTCGGGATATCGGTCACTCGATCCTCTATGGGCATGTTTCTCTTTAAGAAGAAATATGCTTCTTAAATTCTAGAACGAGCTCAATATGTTAAAATGCAATCATTGTAAAACAACAGTTGATCTAGCTTTAAAACTCATCATGAATGGTACACTCGTCACCAATCATTCTCTTTACCGTAGACTTACGCGGGAGGGGGTACTTCAATACTTAACGTTAACAAAAACATATATATATCTTATGTGGTACGGCAAGTGTGCTTGTTTATGCATCACCCATGCGAGTTGCACTTCCAGGTACTCAAGCGCATTATACGCTACATACACAATACTCTTGATCATGGCCTTCGGTTGTATACGTCTCAAACCGCAACTGTCATTGTTTATTCAGACGTAGACTGGTGTGATACTCTATCATATGTTGATCCATATCTAGTTATTACGTCTTTTTTTTGGAGACAACCTCCTCGGGGTCATCCAACTTTCAACATAATCTCTCTAGATCGAGTGTTGAAGTCAAGTATAGAGGCATAGTCGATGCATTCACCGAAATTGCTTTGTTTTGCAATCTCCTTTACAAACTTCGCACCTCTTTGCACCGCAACCATTGTCTACCGTGACAACATTAATGTCATTTACATGTCGACCAATCTATTTAAGCACCAACAAATGAAAAACATTAAACTTGATATTCACTTTGTGAGGGACAAAGTTGTCATTGGTCACGTCTGAATTCTTCACATTCCATCGTGCTATCAATATCCCGACATTTTTACCAAGGGGTAATCATCTCCTTTATTTACAAGTTTTGATCCAGCTTGAGTGTTTGTCAACCTCCCACTCAAACTAAGGGGGGCATATTAGTGTATTTATTTTTAGACCTATGTATTGTTTACCTATTTTTTGTTTTCAATGAACCTACTTCCCAATCCATCTTACAAATTTACTTGTATTATATTATTCAGTAATGGAATCATATATTTTCATTAGAAATATACCTACTTTAAGACGATAACCTTATTCTCTTCTTGCAATAACATAATCTCTTAAAAACATGTAGCTATATATTTGTACTTATCTTCGTTCTTTAGAGCCAGGTGTCGTACAACAACGATCACAACTAGAAATGGAGTTTTCAGCGACAGAATATGATATAATCTATATTTATTAAATTGGAAGATATTAGTAATGGACTTACAAGGGATCAACGCCAATGGAATTGCAAAAATTCAGTAAGAAAAAGTTTTATATGTTCGCTATTTTTCAGTTTCCCCATGTTTATTTCATTCTACATATTCATCCCTCTCAAATTGACGCCCTCACCTCTTCTTCCCGAATCAAACACCTTCACGTATCCTTCCCAAATCGAAACGAAAATCAGCAACCTTACTTTGCCAATTTTCGGCTAGCCCACCCCTAATGTCGGCCATCAGTTTGCGTCGGTTTCATAATTCAATTCATCATAATGTTAGTGTGATTGCAGAAACTAACAAAGCTCCATTGTTTAGTGATGATTTTGGCCCAATAGTTACCACAAAATACAGTGCATCGAACCCTAAACAACTCAAGATCGACTACTGTAACACCCGGCTTTTAAAACAAAACACCCCTGAAAATTTTTTCATTTTTAACAAAGGTTTCAGTACTTAAAACCATAACAAAGGGATATATTTTTATAAAACGGGTACAAGTGTATCAAGGAGAGTATATAATACCATAATGTCCTTTGAAGCCGGGCTGCTACTGACAGCATCTAAGAGTCCTACTTCTCGAGTCACGGACTCCATCTATTCCCTTGTCAGGATCATGCTAACCTGCAGGGACATTTAACAAACGGTATGAGCTACAAAGCTCAGTGAGTAATCATTCCTGCAAATAACACGTATAAAATACAATCATGTATTTGTCTGGATATCGAATCCAAACTCCTAGCCTTACTGGCTGGCCAAATATCTTCTAGGATTTCACATCCTAATCTGTAGCCTTACCGGCTGAATCACAATAACCTGTAATTAGCAAGTCACGTCAGTTATTTGCACATATACTCATATTTAACCATTTCTGTCCCATGGTTCTTAGTCACAATGGACTGCATCGTATTTCATGGCTATTCAAGCCGCACCCTGTGTCATAGCTATATAAGCTGCACCAAAACAATATCAATATATATATATCATAGCCCGTAGGCCGCACCAGCTGGGTTTCATAACCCGATATCATAGCCAAAAGGCCGTACCATGTACCTGTAACAATATCATGGCCATATAGGCCGCACCAAATATCATATGTATAGGCCGCACCGGTTAGATATGGCTCACGGGTTAGCCCGCTGTTGCCGTGGCTCACGGGTTAGCCCGCTGTTGCCTAGACTCATCAAAGTAAACCATGGCTCACGGGTTAGCCCGCTGTTGCCTAGACTCACGGGTTAGCCCGCTGTTGTCTATATATTGGTTTGACTTATCAGAATAAATTATGGCTCACGGGTTAGCCCGCTGTTGCCTAAAATATGTGGCTCACGGGAAAATCCCGCTGTTGCCTAGACTCACGGCTGGTTCCGGTCTTGTCTATATAAGTTTTATTGACTCACAGCTCCGTTCTTGTCTATTATAGACTCACGGCTTATCTGGTATTGTCGTATCATAGTGTATATATATATGTATTGACTCACAGTTCCGTTCTTGTCATCGCAATGACTCACGGCTTATCTGGTCTTGTCTTTTACATATATTTTTGCACTTGTCATTTTCGTCCCTCGAAGCCGTTTCAACCTATAACAACTCAATCATCATATATCATATATGATATCAGTGAGATTACTCACCTGGTTACTAGCTGCGTTTATATCCCGGTTGTTTCTTGCCTTTGCGTGTACCACAACCATTTTGTCCCATACCTATATATCCATTTATATACCAAATGATAATAGGTTAATAATCATTTCAATTGACTCTAATACATAAGAGTCATATACAATACAATTGGGAAACATTTCCAAGCTTTTCCAATCAATAACCATCGTTATAAAATTTAATACACTTCCCGAAATACGCGTATTCTACTACAGTACTTTCGGGAGGTCGTATTCGTATTCCGATAATTTTCCTTGAAGTTTTACAACATATTAGACCTATGTTTAAAATTTCAGGTCAATCGGACAAGCCTAGCACAAGAATCAAACTTGGAAAATTCACAGAAAACAAATTAGTTTCTGCCCAGGGCTCGCGTCGCGACGGACCCTATGGTCGCGTCGCGAAGACCATGCTCCTCGAGTCGCGAGGACCATGCTGGTCGAGTCGCGAAGGTCATGCCCTTCGAGTCGCGACGACCATGCTGGTCGCGTCGCGAGGGCTGATCAGCAGACCAGAAACTCCGATTTTCAAACTACAAAATCCCATTTTCTCATTTTAAGCCCTTAATACTCGACTTAATCGTTTGGGGTTTGTTTCTAGGCTAAAACCTTATACTTTAACAAGGTTTTCAACCATTCAAAACAACTCAATCAATCAAAATGAAGAATTAGGGTTCTTAGTTCCAAAACCCCAAAACTTCAAATTCATCAACAATAACAACCTACTTCCATTTTCTTGAGTTAAGTCCTTTCTAGCATGACTTAATGGAAGCATTACATCAATTTAAACACATAATCATAACTGAAATTCATAAATTTCAGTTTCTATAAAATCAAATCAAGAACACTTCAAGAACTTGATTAAAACTAACCTTTCAAGCTTAGGAATCATCAATTCCAAGCTATGATTCCAATTACATGCTTCAAGCTTCAAGAATTTCCAGAAATCTCTCTCAATTCTCTTCTCCCGTTGCTGCAACAATGGCTAGTCAAAGAAGAGAGTCAAACTCTCTATTTATACCATAATTTCTTATATTTTTGGTCCCTAAGTTCCATTTCTTGAACTTTGACCACAAAATCAAGTTTTATTACAATAAAACTTTCATTTCTTACATTTTTGCCACAACCAAAAATATTTTTCATATTTGGTCTTTCACATGGTCAAATGACCAAAATACCCTTTTTCGGTAAAACGACCCGAATTCAGTTTTTATAACATTTTAAGTCCAAAACTCAAAATATTATTTCAAACTAAATACTTTGCTGTCCAAAAGACCAATTTACCCTTCTAAGGTAAAATGACCAATTTGCCCTTTTATTATAATTATATAATAAAACATGTCTTGGCGTTACAACTACCTACCATTATCCTCTATTTAATACTAAAACTCTACCTCATTTTGTATGTTCATAATTTATTTTAACCTAATTTATTTCATGTATTTGTTAATTCATTCAATTTGCCTTCATACTCTATGTTTATGGCTATAATTTTCATTGAGGTTAGACGTCAATTAAAATGATTATAAAACATATATGTATTAGAATCGTATGTATTAGGATGAACAACATACATAAAGTTCTAACTTTAAGTTGTAAAGATAATATTTATAAGGATCATATGTGTTGGGGATTGTATAAATCATTGGAAAATTTGTTGTTTCTTTTATACCAAAGAAAATCATCAAATGATTTTGCAGAATGTATAAATCATAAAGTTTGTTTTTCTAGATTCTTGGCTTTAAAAAACATTAGTGATGATGTTAAAGGCGATATTTTGTTGTAACTCTCTTTTTTAGGTTTGCAAGATATCTTGATCTCCTTAGGGAATATGGGGTTAAAAGAGCTATTGATATATTTTCAAAGAAAGAAAACGTCGATGAAATGGTAATCTTTTTTCATAAAGAATAACTAATTTTGTGATTCCTTTTAGCAGCGCTTGATGGATCATGGAGTATTGGGGGTTGTGGTTGAAATAACACAATACATTTTCCAGTCGTAAAAGTTGAAAGAACTCAAAGAACACACTTCTATGGCGATCTCTTAAAAATCATTTTTTTCTTAGTTATTTTTTATGTAGTTTGTGCTTTTGAAGTCTCATATTTATTATATATTTTTTTTACATAATTGGCAGTGTTGTAAAATACGACGGATCCGAATTGACTTTAGACAATATTAGCTCAATGCGGAATGGGATCAAAATTATCAAACGTTAATAATCACAACGAAAATACGAATAAAGTAAATAAAATAGAGACACGAGGATTTACGTGGAAAACCCAAATCGGGAAAAACCACGGGCGGAGGAAGCCGAGAACCAATTCACTATATTTTGTGGTGTTTACAAAATATTTGAAGAATATAAAAAATACAAAGAGTTTAAAAAACTCTTATGTATTTACAAGAAGAGAAGATTGGAAGAGATGTTGAGATGTTTTGGGGTGGTTTGTATGAATGATTTCTAACCTATTTATACTAAATTTCTACATGCCACTTAAAGAAAAAATGGCTTATTAAAAAAGAAATTCTACATGCCAAGGTTGAGAAATTAGCTCATATGTTGAAACTTTCCTGCATGACACATCTTTGAATAATATTTGTTGAATTTGGAAGGCATATTCCACAATATCCACATTGACTTCAAAATAGAACAAAACTTATATACCCATTTGCTAAAGCCAACAACTCTTCAAACTCCAAAACTCCATAAGAAACTGGAATCACCATATAGAGAAAAATTGATCCTGAAAAACGAAATACTTCCTCCACCACGAGCCTAATCAGGCTCAACTGCGATCAGAAATACCCATTAAGTCCAAACATAGTTTGAACTTGGATATTAGAAGACTTTTAGTGAACACATCAGTGGGATTATAATCTGTATCGATCTTTTCTATGACACAATCACCTTTTTCAATGATATCACGCACAAAATGATAACGAATATCAATGTGCTTTGTACGGTCATGAAACATCTGATCTTTACTCAAGAAGATAGCACTTTGATTATCACAGAATACTGTGGTAACCTTTATTCTATCATCGAGTTCTCTAAATAATCCCTTCAACCAAATATCTTCCTTAACTGCTTCTGTAATCGCCATGTATTCTGCCTCTGTAGAAGACAGTGCAACTGTAGACTGTAGTTGGGCTTTCCAACTAATAGCATAACCGTTCAGTGTAAACACATACCCTGTAATGGATCTTCGTTTATCCAAGTCTTTGCCAAAATTTGAATCAACATATCCAACCACCCTAGTGTTAGATTGTCCATAGCGTAGACACATAGAAGACGTACCGCGTAGATAACGTAAGATCCACTGTACTGCTTTCCAGTGTTCTCTTCCCGGGTTCGCCATATATCTACTAACCATGCTAACTGCATAAGCCAAATCAGGGCGTGTGTAGATCATAGCATACATCAAAGATCCAACAGCACTAGAGTATGGTACGCGTGCCATGTACTCCATATCAGTCTCAGTAGTAGGACTTAAAGCGGATGATAACTTGAAATGAGCTGCAAAATGTGTGTTGATAGGCTTTGCTTCATGCATATTAAAACGTCTTAGGACTTTCTCAATGTAACCTTTTTGAGAAAGATGCAAGATCCTAGACTTCCTGTCACGAACAATTTCCATACCTAAAATTTTCTTGGCAGCTCCTAAGTCCTTCATTTCAAAATCAGCTTTCAACTGGTCTTTTAACTTCTGAATCTCCTTCATATCTTTTGCTGCAATCAACATGTCATCCACGTACAAGAGTAAGTAGATCTTTGAACCATCGTCACCTTTCTTGAAATAAACGCAGCTATCATAGGTGCAGCTGCTGAATTTGTGACTGGTCATGAAAGAATCAAACCTCTTGTACCATTGTCTAGGAGACTGCTTGAGGCCATAAAGAGATTTCTTCAATTTACATACGTAGTCCTCCTTGCCAGGAACTACAAAACCTTCAGGTTGTTGCATGAAAATCTCTTCCTCAAGCTCACCATTTAGGAAAGCTGTAGTAACATCTAGTTGCTCCAACTCATAATCATTTGAAGCAACTAACCCCAACAATGCACGAATAGAAGTGTGTTTGACTACTGGGGAATATATGTCAGTATAGTCAACGCCTGGAATTTGACTGTAGCCTTTAGTTACCAACCGAGCTTTATATCTTGGTTTCTCATTCGGGTTAACAGGTTCTTTGAGCTTGTAGACCCACTTGCATTTAACTGGCCTTTTCCCTTTTGGAATAGGAACTAAATCCCAAGTACCATTTCTTTGCAAGGATTCCATCTCATTATGCATAGCAATCATCCAATCACTTGAGTCTTTAGATTTGATAGCCTCATCATAATTTAGAGGCTCCGTTTCCGACTCAATATCATTAGCAACAATAAAAGCATAAGCAATAAGTTCAGCTTCAGCATACCTCTTTGGAGGAACAATTTGTCTTCTCGGTCTATCTCTTGCAATGCTTCGAGTAGTAGCTTGTGGTTGTGAAATTATTGTATCTTCAACAACGACATGCTCATTTGGCGAGGAAGACTCTTGTTGCTCAACTGGACTCGGAATGGTGACAGGTGAAGTAGGAAACTCCACCTCCATTTGAGCTTTCTCTTCATTTGCTTTTGATGATGCGATTGTATCTTCTGTAGAGTCGGAAGTTTGATGAATCATAGCAGACTCGTCAAAAGTAACATCTCTTGAGATGATGATTTTATTTAGATCATTGCTCCATAACTTGTAACCTTTAACTCCTAGATTATAACCAAGAAAGACACATTTAAGTGCTCTCGGTTCTAACTTCCCATTGTCAACTCGTGCATAAGCTGGACATCCGAAAGGTTTCAGATGTGTATAATCGGCAGGTTTCCCAGACCATAACTCATACGGAGTTTTCTTTTCGATTGCTCGTGACGGTGATCGGTTGATAACATAGCAAGCAGTAGAAGCAGCCTCCGCCCAAAAGGACTTTGGCAATTTGGAATTTGAAAGCATACATCTGACCTTCTCCATAATGGTGCGATTCATCCTTTCGGCTACACCATTTTGTTGAGGCATATAGACTACCGTGCGATGTCGAGTAATGCCTTCCTTTCGGCAATAGACATTAAACTCTTCTGAGCAAAACTCTAGTCCATTATCCGTACGAAGATACTTTACCACCAATCCTGATTGCTTTTCAACCTGAACTTTCCAGTCTCTAAAGGTAGAGAAAACGTCTCCCTTATGTTTTAAGAAGAAACACCACACCTTCCTGGAGAAATCGTCAATGATAGTGAGCATATAGTTAGCTCCACCTTTAGAAGCAACTCGAGCTGGTCCCCACAAATCCGAGTGGACATAGTCGAGTGGTCCTTTCGTTGTATGGATACCACTTGCAAACCTCACTCGTTTTGCCTTGACATATACACAGTCTTCACAGAACTCCAAATCAACAATCTTTTGTTGACCAAGTAAACCTCTTCGACTCAATTCTGACATGCCTTGAAAACTCATATGGCCGAGTCGAAGGTGCCAAAGACGGGACTGATCTGGATCAGAAAGAGACTTTGAAACAACAACAGCATCACTCGAAATTTTTTGCCCGTCAAGAAAGTAGATGTAACGCCCAGTTTTTCAGCCTGGAATTTACGAGATAGTATCACTAGGGATCGTCCCATGATCCAAGCCAAGCGTTACCTATCCTGCAAAACCACATAAAATAAAGGGGTAAGCTATAAAGCTTAGTGAGTAATCTAATCACAGTATGACCTATATGGTCACACACGTTACAGGATCACCGTTCCTGTCAGCTTCACAGTTCTATCTGACTCGTAATTCACACTGTGAAACTACCGTATTATCCGACGTCACTCACTATACAATATCACCCATTGATACTCACTATTAGACTGTCCCACACAGTCTTATCTTACATCGTCACGACTCACATCTTTAGCTACTGCCATCTCTTTTTATTTATTATTTGGTATTAGTTTTCACGAATTCTTATACCATCTCACGGTATACCCCCTCACTTGACGGCTTCCTGATACAAGTATGGTCATAGTACATCTATGATTACCTCACGTTTTGATAGTATATGGTAAATATTGCAGTCCCCTAACATGCGTTATATACCATTATTGATTCACTCTTCTCAGTATCATCTTATGGTACTTTTAGGTTTATAACTTGGATTTACCCTCACGACAACACACCTGCTTCCCACACAAGTATTATTACTTTACAGCTTTATATTTCTTTTAATAATTCCAATACGGCATTCCATGATTTATCAAATAAAGAACGGCCAGGTAGAAGATTAGTTGGGGTGGCAGGATCCTTTCAGCATTTTAGCCTTTCGGAAAATCCAACAACCAGATCCCAAGTAATCGGCCTAGACACCGTCCTCGTAAGTAAATCAATCTGCATTACTTTTGGAATTATGAATTATAGGAAATAGTTTATTACATCCCTCGTATTTTATAGTTTAACACATATAAACTATTAAGGAGATACGGTAGCGATTACTCACCTGAGATTGGCGTTTTCTTGGAGTCCTGTCGTATTTTCCGTTCCGAACCGCTGACAGTTCCCGAGCACCTCGTTGTTAGCTACCGCTCGTTTCTCACCTCCCATCATCCTCCCTCAACGTATTTTCCTTACCAAAACACTCCTCTATATCGTATATGTGTTTGGTGTGTGTTGTGCCTCAAAATGAGGCTTATGCCCCGTATTTATAGGCCTCGGACAGGCGCATCGCGCCCTAAACCCCGGCGCATCGCGCCCATGCATACGTAAGTGCTTACCTCAACGCGCACTCGGCCGACACCACCGACAGGAGCAAGGCGCGGTGCGCCCAGCTACCAGGCGCGGTGCGCCCAACGAAATTTTTAGAATAAACTAGACTCAATTTGCAAACTTTGTGCACTGGTTTGAGGTCAATCCGATTTTTATAGAATTAATTATGATTTTCCTAAGATCGGCATACAATGCTGATTTTTATATGAGATTGTAACTAATGTTTTTATTTTTGATCTGAAACATTATCCGGAACACGGGTGTTACAGTAGAGGTCTGAGGTTTTTCGACTGGCTCTCAATTTGTCAGAACCATCTTTGAACACCCTGAGAACTCCACCTTTACCGGCAAACTCGTATCCTTTTTTATCAAAGGAACTGAGAGATAACAAGTTTCTTCTGAGGTCAGGGACATATCTAACATCCCCAATGGTTCGGATAACGCCATCAAACATACGGATTCTGACTGAACCATGTCCAAGAACTGGACATGTAGAAATGTTACCCATCAACACATAGCCCTGGTTAACCTTTTCAAATGTGTAAAACCAACTTTTGTTGTGACACATATGAAAAGTACAACCAGAGTCGAGTATCCAATCACCAGTGGAATCCAGTTTATCTAAATAAACTGTCAAGAGTTCTCCAATACATTCGACCTCAGCTACATCGGCTTCACCCGAAGTGCTAGCTTGTTTACCATTTGCTGCTGCCTTCTCTTTTTCTTTATTCTTCAACTTGAAACATTCTTCAAGCACATGTCCCTTCTTATGGCAATAGTTGCAAAACTTTCGTTTGCCTTTAGATTTGGATCTGGTTCTGTTGGAAGATTGAGAAGTTCTACTTCTCTCTGTTGTTCTTCCTCTGGCATTCAAACCTTCGGCTTTAGAATCATCTGAACCACCACCGGTAATATATTTCATCTTCTCTTTAGAATCCAAAGCTGTAAAGACTTCATCTAAAACAAGAGTTTCACGGCTGTAGATGATCGTATCACGAAAATGGCTATAGGATTCAGGCAACGATGACAACAAAAATAAAGCCAAGTCTTCATCTTCATATTGAACATCCATATTCTCCAAGTTATTTACTAACTCTTTGAATGTAGACAAATGTTCAGCTAGCGAGCCTCCTTCAATCATATTGAGATTGAACAACCGTTGCTTTAGATGCAACTTGTTTGGTAAGCTCTTTGTCATCAATAACTGCTCCAACTTCAGCCACAAAGCAGCCGCCGACGTTTCTTTTAGAACATCTTATAAAACATCGTTTGACAAGTGCAAACGAATTTGAGATAAAGCCTTCAGATCTTTCATCTCCTTTTCTTCTTAGGTCCATGTATTGGGCATCCTTTCGAAGCCCAAGAGCGCCTTGTGTAAATCCATCTGAATGAGAATATCTCTCATCTTTACTTGCCACAGCGGAAATCGGGTATTCCGATCCAGCAGCGGAATATCGTATTTCACCGAAGACATGATTTATTACTTGATAAAATGATCCCAACAAGCTAATATCAAAACCCGGACGCTCTGATACCAATTGTTGTAAAATACGACGGATCCGAATTGACTTTAGACAATATTAGCTCAATGCGGAATGGGATCAAAATTATCAAACGGTAATAATCACAACGAAAATACGAATAAAGTAAATAAAATAGAGACACGAGGATTTACGTGGAAAACCCAAATCGGGAAAAACCACGGGCGGAGGAAGCCGAGAACCAATTCACTATATTTTGTGGTGTTTACAAAATATTTGAAGAATATAAAAAATACAAAGAATTTAAAAAACTCTTATGTATTTACAAAAAGAGAAGATTGGAAGAGATGTTGAGATATTTTGGGGTGGTTTGTATGAATGATTTCTAACCTATTTATACTAAATTTCTACATGCTATTAAAAAAGAAATTCTACATGCCAAGGTTGAGAAATTAGCTCATATGTTGAAACTTTCCTGCATGCCACATCTTTGAATAATATTTGTTGAATTTGGAAGGCATATTCCACAGGCAGGGTAATACGTTAAATATTACAACCACAAATCATGAACCCTTAAGTGTCCATCAATAAAACCTTCAACAATGATATATGAGCACCAATATATAGTGTGAATTTTCATCTTAAGTACAGGTAGTGTAATTTTTCATCTTTTAAGTTAATTGATATTTAATTCTTTAATTGATGCATCAAACATGTATATGTTTAGGTACTATAATACACAAACGCAAAATACATACAAACTTAGTAGTGTACTTTTTAGCTCAATATGTTTATTGCTATTTAATAATTTAAACTCAATTCATGCATCAGAAGTGTATATCTTTAAGCTCAAGTGATGCATCAGACTTGTTAATTTTGAAAATATATATACTAGATTATGTATCCATATGTAGTTTATGATTATATATTGTATGGTGTATATGTTTTCAAAACATCTTTGGGTCACCCATTGATAGTGCCATTTTTTAGATTTTCATACGGCACAACGTGATGGTGTTCGTGCTAGTTGTGGTACATACAGAGATAGACATATCTTTGAGTCGTCCATTAAAAGTGTTCATGATGGTGCTACACCAAGCACAATATCTAATTATGTTGATCAGTGTTTTAATTCATCTCAAAATATGAGAGGATCAAATGTGTTGGATCAAATTCATACTTACCTATCGACGAGGAAGAAAATTTACTTCAAACAATGCCACACAATATGTATACGTAATGAAACTATAATTACGTGCTAATTATGATACTAATTTTAGTGATGTTATTTCTTTTTCCTAGATTTGCAGATGCTACAATCATCTGAATGATCCTTTTTGCACTAAAGATGATGTTTAATGGCCCATAGACCTCATGGAAGGAGGTTTAAACTTAGTTATTGTTGCTTTTAATTTTTTATGATATATATATTTTTTAAATTGATAGTACATTGCTATTAGTTGTTTATATATATATATATATATATATATATATATATATATATATATATATATATATATATATATATATATATATATATATATATATATATATATATATATATATATATATATATATATTCCAAGTTGAATGTATGTTGCTATTAATTGTTTTTAGCTTTTTTCCTAGTTGAAAGTTTCTTGCTATTATTCGAATGGTATGACTTGATGTTTAATTATGTGTAAACTTGGTCATTGTTGCTTTTAACTGTTTATAATTTTTTCAAGTTGAAAATACGTTGCAATTAATTGTTTGTAGATTTTTTCCTACGTTGAAGGCATCGCCAAGATGTATAACAAAATCCTAAAACTCATCCAAGGAAATAAACTACCCACCTCATTAGACTTTGACACTTTTGATTTTTGAGAATGGTTTCGACATTTGAAATTGAACATGAATCTTTCTTTTGCTAGTAAATAATTGGTAGTCAAATGTTAATATTTTGATTTTGGGGTAAAATTTGAAGTTCATTTGTGAATTCTGGTTATGGAATAGTGACAAATTTTGATACCTAACAGAACGTCGCTAATTATATTAGTGACTAGGATTGAAAGCAGAACAAATGTTTATTTATAAATGATTAGTGACAAAGTTACACCAAATTTCTAAGCGTTTTGCGCAAGCTAATCTGCTGCTAAGCTCTTCTCTATTCCCATCACTAATATTTAGCAACCAATATTTTTCCGGCGACATATTTCCATTGCTGATACCTACATTTCTAGTAAGACGATGCACCACCCTGTGGAGTGGAGTCTGAATGTGTGGCCTTGTGGACGCCATGTATACCAAACACTACTAGTTATCACAAAATCACTTTAGCTTCAAAAGTAAGTTGTTATCAAACTTAACAAATAAACAACAATATATAACTCAATTACTTTGTAAAACTTCATTTTCAATCTCCAAAGGGTAAACTTATATTAAATTCTCAATTCTCAATTCTCATGGACATATTATATATACATACAATTAGAAAAAGTAAAGTAATTCGACGCGCCATACTTACTACCTTGTTTTTCAACTTTACTTTTTTAACCACTCCATCTTTTACAAGTTAGCATTTTGCATTTTTGTATCTTTTTTGCCCACATCTATCATTTAAATATATCTTTTACCGTTTTACGTACATTTATCTTTTAAAATTTGACATGTTCTTATCTGTTTTTTTAACATTTTTTTCTTACCCTTGTCATTCTTTTAAAAATTACATGCATCCGGTACAAATTGAACATATGAAATCACCAGTTATGAGTTGTATGCTTTAACCATTCAACATAGATGCTTAAGGGGTCACAGACTCATAGTGAATGACTAGATTCCAATTCAAATAATAATTTTCAATTAAAGCTATAACCTTCATAAATCAATAAATTTAACGAAAACTTCTTCATATTCTTTCGCAATACAAAATACAAATTGAGGTTTTGACAAATTTCTTACGTATGTATTGAAAATGTCAAACGACTTTTACATAGACTAATAAAATAATTTAAGACCCAAAATATTGTGTCAAATCAACATTTTAATTAAGATCTATAATATGGATCCAAAAATATGTTGTCATCTTTTTGTTTAATCCTTTCCGTTGCATCGTGCGGCGATATAACCCTAGTTCCCAATAATTAACATTAATCATTCTACCATGTTCTCTATTTGAAAGTTAAAGTCAACTATTTTCAACAGTGATATCTAATTTATTCCGAAAAACAATACAATTTTAACAAATAAAAAGACATTGACTTTACATACAGATGTATTTCTAATGAAATGTGGTGTACATTTAGTTATGCCCAAGTTTAAAATCTTCACATAGTCCCCAATACACGAAATAAATGGATGTCGGTCCGTTTAGAACTTTCAAAAATACATGGAATTGGTCAAGAGTTTAGGCCAGGGACCATCGCTAGAATTCATCAAAAATTGTAACCTGCCTTACATCTCAACATACACACGCAAGTAGTGTTGTACTTTAACTTTTGCGAGTCAGAATCATTATATGCACATGTGATTGGTCGTCTTATCTCGTCTTGTAAAGCATTAGCTAAAGTAAAAAGAACAAAGTATGCCACACGTCTTTGCGTCACCACCGCTCATATTTTATATGTATTATACATATACACTACACATGTATGTATACGGTTTCTGATATATAGTCCAGATTTATATGAGGTTATAAAAAACCACCATACGTACAAGAGGCATTAGGGGCGACACCTTTAGGGGCGACATACCCTTTAGGGGAGACACAAGCCTTGGCAGGTTGCGTGTCGTCGCTAAAGGTTATGTTGTCACTAAAGGTGTCGCCCCTAAAGCCTCTATCCGAATTTTGCCACTACTTTTGATCCTAACCGTTGAATATTTGTTCCATCCGACGGTCGAAATAACACGCGGCAACATTTCCCTCCCAAAATTTTCGATGTCGCCCCTAATGCTCTAAAGTCGCCGCTAACGCGGCAACATTTCCCCCCCAAAATTTTTTATGTCGCCCCTAATGCTCTAAGTCGCCGCTAAAGGTGTCGCCCCTAAAGGGTTAAATAGCAAAAACCCGCAGGGGGCTCACTTCTTCTGTTTACTCATACCACTCAATCTCTTTCTCTCTCTCTCTCTCTCTCTCTCTCTCGACTTAGCGATTTTGGCAAGGAGCACTCGGGATTTTGAAGCTTTTTGGATGAAAATCAATCTCCTAACAAGAATCAACTATTAATCTTCAACTAGAAAGGTATTTCTCATATTTTAAACTTAGGGTTTTGTGGATTTTTGGGCTTTTAGTTGTTGTTTACTGATTTTTGAAATAAAATGTTGGTTGTAGATGATAATGTATATAATTCTTGTTAATGTTGGTTATAATTGCTAGTTAGTTATATTTTGTGTTCATTTATATATAGATTTTTGATATGAACAATTGTTTGAACATTTGGATTTTTTCATATATGCATATTAAGTTTTGATTGTAGTAATGTGATAATGTATTTAGATTTTTTTATATTAATATTTAATAGATTTTGTGTTAATTTGTATAGATTTTGTGTTAGTTAATGTATATGAAATTATAAGATTGTATATGGATTTGTTGATATGAACACTTGATTGAATTTGTATGAGAATGTTAATGGATTACATGATATGCTTAATTTTTGATGTTTTCTATTATTGTTAAGAACTTAATTAGTTAGGACTTAATATGATGTATTGGATGTTATGTTTTGGTTGACCGATGATTTGTTAATAACCTAATACATTTGTTGTGTACTTGATAATTTGGCTAGTACTTGTTACAAATTTGGAAGTTTGGTACTATGTTAATATGTTTCTTTGTTTTTGTTTTTTTTTTTTTTTTGTAGTTGGACCCTATTGATCGGTTGTTTAGCAACCCAAAAAAATGGAATAACTTAAAGATTTCATTCGACAGTTGCAAGAAGATGATGATGATAATGAAGGGAACGATGATGAAGCCGCTAGTGGTCACAAGTAGTTTATGTTTTATTTAGTATTTTGTGTTAGATATAACTTTAGAACATATGTTATGGATTGTTTTTTTGGATAATATAACTAATTGTGGATGGTTTTTATTTTCTGCATTTTATGGAGTAGCTGAATTGATTAAGTTCTTAACTATTGAGAACTTAATGAAATAAAAGAAAAAAAACAACTATTAGGAGTGATAAGTATTAACGACGACACTTTTAGCAACAGAAAGCTTATTGGTGACGACATCTTTAGCAGCGACACTATTAGGGGCGACATGCTATTTTTAGCGGCGACACTATTAGGGGCGACACCTTTAGGGGCGACATATAAGTATTAGCGACGAAGCATTAGGGGCGACACATTTACACACCCATCTGTCGTACTAGGCCACTAAAAACCCTTTGTGCCCCTTTTCCCCAATGCATTACTGAGTCGGTTAAAAAGCATGCATACGGTTAATTAAACAGACGTCATTATGATATATACTTCGACCAAACATGACTATACTTTATTACTATGATACTTTTTTGAAAAACAAAAGAGAAGAAACACAACAAATCTAGGGAGCACAACTATTGAGTGCCTAGACGTGTATCTTATCGTCCACGCATAGACCACAAATTAATTTAGTGGAATGTGGGTCCACAAAACAACTTAAATCTCGCGTACATTGTACTACAAGGAATATATGTAGCCATTGTACATTTGTACTACAAAAAACAGGAGATCTTTCATTTAACATCTGTACTAAAAGCAATATAAAATATTAAGTTAATGTATAACAAATATTGATATGTTTTATTTCTTTCTTAATATAGAATATACATTTTATTTATGATATGACAATCCAAATATATACTTTATTGATAATAATAACAGATTTATACATTTTTAACAAATAACAGCCATATGTATGAAATAATATATATTGCTCATATTAGTCTATGAATTTAACTTATTACTATTATGGAACAAAATATAAATATATTTATATTGCAGGTAAAAGGTGCATTGTTGTTATCAAAGTAAATGTATAGATAAAATATATAAATATGTTAAAATTATCAATAAAAACTAAAATGCACTATATATTGATAAAAATGGAAATATATATATTGTTATTTCTAATAATTCATCTTTTATATGCTTGTGACAAATAAGTTTACAGGATGTAAATTTATAGGATGTGTTTAGATCAATTAAATCTTTTTATGACTCATAATAAAAACTGACATATCACCTCTATTAATGACTTGTGCTAAAATATGAAGTCTCATGCCACTGAAAAATGGTAAAATTGTTGTTGGAAAAACGTTTCCCAACATTAATTTTCTATGCATAACGCTATAAGATAATGCCATTTTGTAATTATTAGAATAAATGTATGATATTCATAATTACTCCATGATCTTTTACGAAAATACATATATAAATTCAAATTTATTTTGAGACATATAAAAAGTGAGCCACAATTATGGTCGTCATTAACTCATTTCCGTCTTTCGTTACCTTTTATTTGTGATCTAATTAATATTATTTTTTCTCGCATAATGTAAATAAACATATGATCACATTCCATTATGTGTATCAGTGTATGTATATCACATATTCTGTAGTAGTATTAACGTCGTCACCACAACCCCACTAATATTAATTAGCATTTACGGAATCGATTGGGATTTTCACCAGGGTGTTATGCATGATAACCTTTTTATTATTATAGTTAATTTATTCAATTTTTCAGCGCTTCCCTTCACGAGTCTTAAGCAAATTTTCTGGCATTGAGGGCAACCTGCAAAATTGTTAGGGTTTTGAGCTGAATAGTAAGTCCAAGTGAACTTAGCAAATTAAGACTAATCGATAAGAAAGTAGGTCACATAATTCATGCATTTGCCCAATGTCATTTTCGAATATAATGTAAATCAATCAATAGAAAATTTTCCTTTTTGCAAAAGAAAACGGAAAACGGACATCTAGAACTCCGTTAAGATTGTTTTAATACCAAATAAGTGAACTTGTTGATATAGTTTAGGGACGATTTATGTAACTCACCGCAATTATGAATTATCATTGTAACAGTACTATCAACTTTGTGGGAATGTGGGATCTGATGCTAGCCAACACGAAACGCTGATTCAGATTCCAAATAAAAACGTAAATTAAAATCTCCCGTTTTCCCTATTTTAATCGATTACCTTCCCCCAAATTTCTAAACTCACTTAGAATTCATTCGACGTATCAACAATGTCTCAGGTACACAATTCTCTCTATTCCTCTCCCCCCCCCCCCCCCCCCCCCCCCCCCCCAAAGCAAATTCTGGTGATCTGGTCCTGAAGCACGAGTTCATCTGCTTTTTGGATGAAGTTGATTTGAAAAACAAGTTTGAACTCTAACCTGCTGAAAACTGTTTTCGAAGCTCCTTTTTATTTTTTATAAAATTTTCGTATTTTGAGTTTAGCCTGGTTGATGATAATTATGTATGATGAAGTTAACGGATCGTGAATTTCAGCTCATTACCTACAACTGATCTTGCTATGAACCATTATAATTAATTACGATTATGTGGTAGATTTCTTTCATACGATCAAACATACACACACATACAGTTACCGTGTGAGCGGTGAGTCTCCTAACAAATACGGCAATGTCAATTTCACGAGTTACGTACATGTTTTAATGCATGATTAACTACAAGTAGAACTTACAGTTGGAATTTGTTCATTTATAAATTAAAATCGGGTCCAACCTAAAATTTTATCACATTCTAAAATTGCAAATATGGTATTCGGATTCAAAATTCCACAAACAAGTTATATATCTGAATTTGTTCTTATCGGAAGTAGTTGATGTTGAAAAAGTGCTATTTCTCATGTTAATTTATGATTTCTTCCATATTTACAAATTAACTTACAAAACGACGTGGGTGGCAATTTAGACCGTCGTTCTCAAGGTTGCCATGTCATGCGGAGGCTGTGCTGGTGCAGTGAAGAGGGTCCTCACCAACATGGAAGGTTTGTGATTCTTTTTTCATACCCTTATGAACGCTTTGCGTTCTTTAATTAATTACCACACGTAGAAAGTATTGATTCCATGCCCAGTAGTAATGCTTTTTGAGTGCTTGGAGACTTTGTGGTCGAAAAATGCGTTGGCACATGAATACGATATCATCTAAAGAGGATCAGATCCTTTTTATCTCTTTGAACACATAAATTCTGATTTGGGCGAGAGGACATAATTTTATCTTTTTTTATCGAATCACTTTTCCAGAATCTTTTTTCCAATTTCAGAAGCAATACTAAAGTAGCCTTTTAGGTCATGTTTGGTGTTGGTTTTAGTGACATATATTGGTTATATAAACATATCATGTTTCAGGGGTCGATACTTTTGACATTGATCTCGAGCAAAAAAAGGTTACGGTCAAAGGAAACGTAGAGCCAGATGTAGTTTTTCAGACTGTTTCTAAGACCGGGAAGAAGACGGAGTTTTGGCCAACAGAAGCATCTTCTTGTTGTGGAGCCAAAAAGTCAGAAGAACCTGTCGCTGCACCACCTACTGAAGCCGTAGAAGTGGCGGAGCCTGTGGCTGCACCATCTTGTGCAGCCGTAAAACCGGTGGAACCTGTGGCTGCACCATCTAGTGAAGCCGCAAAACCAGTTGAACCTGTTACTGCACCATCTTCTAAGGTGGAAAAACCGGTCGAACCTGTTGCTACACCTTCTTGTGAAGCTGAAAAGCCAGCTGAGCCTGTTGTTGCTTGATTGTTAAGGGTTTGGGATGTTGGTATTAAAATGTCCGTAGTTGTGTGGGTTGTTTGTGTAAGTTTGGAGCTTGTTATTGTAAAATTAGCCATTGGAATAAATCTTGGCACAACAATAAATAAAGAACATTATTGCTTGAAAATAACGACAGACCTAGAGGTGCACATCCAACGCCCAAAGGGAAAGACACTATTTGATCGGATCATAAGGCGCAGAAAGAAAATTCAACCGGCCGGTTCACACTCGACATACTTCACAATGCATCCAACCCTATAAAGTTTAATAATTCACAATGCTTTCAACTCTATAAAGTTTAATGTATTGTGTCATCAATATATCACTTTTCATATAACTTTATCCTTTAATTTCTACGATCAATTGAACTCTACCAAATTCACTGGAACATATAAAACAAATATAATTAAGAATGCGAGCCATCTTTTTTCCCATTCAAATGTTCAATAGACTAGACATATATTGAACTCCAAATTCATCATATGCCTACTTATCATCTTATTATGATTGAGTTTATTCTATTATATGCTAACTAGACATTCCATGTTAGTCAACCACTCCATTTAACTATGCGTTCGGATGCTCTAATAATTAAGAGTTGATAAAATTCAAGTTATAATTTATAATTCAAAACAATTAAGGATTAATATTTTATACAAAGAGGGGCATATGAAGTTCCCGAGTAGTATCCAAAGTTGCGAACGATGAAAACATTAAAGGAGAAAATTTATCCCAAGTTGCGAACAACGAAAACATTAAAGGAGAAAATTCTTCTAGATTGATGAACAATTTGAATTATCGGTTGAAGTAAGTAATACTAAATGCATGTGCCTAGTCATATAGATGGACACTTTCAAATGTTTGATACCAATACATAAGGAAAAATGACTGCTTGGGAGGAGGAAGAATCTAGAGAGTTTGAAGATATCAACAATGATGAAGATAAACTTGATTTTTTGACCGTAAAGTTGATTCATAGGTAGTAATTATATTGCATATACTAGTAAAAAGAGCATGTCACAGTACTACTGTATAAAAGTAAAGTATGTTATTATTATGTATAAACAATAAAGTGTATTGCTATTATGGATAAGAAAAAGTAAAATACATTGTTATTATGGATAAAATAAACTATGTTGCTATTATGGGAAAAATATAAGTACATTGTCCATATTTGCAAAATATATAGCTATTTTAGATAAAAATAAACCATGTTTCTATTATGTATAAAAATTAAAGTGTGTTGTTATTATGGATAAAAACAAAGTATATTGTTATTATGGAAAAGTTAAAGCATGTTGCTATCATGGATATATATAAAAAATAAATTATGTTGTTATTGTATATGAAAATTAAAGTGTGTTGTTATTATAGACAAAAAAATAAATGTGTCGTTCATATTTTGGGGCTAGAAATTTTAGCCTTTTGGTATTGTAAAAAAGTTGTTTTGGGGAAAATAAAATTTAATAAAAATTAATAAATTAGAATATATGATGAAATAAAATTATTATAGAAAATTCTTTTATTAAGATAATATTAATGAAATACGAAGCTTCCATTTTAGTGAAAGTTAGGTAAAGGTTACAAATTAAGAAGATTTTAGTGAAAAAGGACCAAACTTGCCAATGTTGCTAAACTTTATTGTGACTTCTACCTAACTAGATTTTTGGGATTCAATTGTTAATAAATTCATATTTAGTGGTTTAAAATGAATCCAAGATAAATAGATGCAATTTGTGGAAATTTTATTATAAGGGGCAAAAAGTATCAAAAGGTGAAAATAGTATTTGTCTAGTATGGACTTGGAATCAGGACCAATAATGAGGTATTGAGTAGTTCCTAAACAAAATTTGTGACCATTTAAATTAAAACAAAATTTGGAGGGACCTTAATTGCCACTTCCGTCCCATTTGAATGCTAACACTTACTTTGGAAGGGAAGAAAAGAAACTAGAGGCGATTTTCATGCGTTGTTAAGATCTATATTGGTTAAAAAAAAGTAAAATGCGTTGCTGTTTTGGATAAAAAATAAAGTATGTTGCTATAATGTATAAAATACATGATATGTTGATGTTATGTATATATTTTTAATAAACTTCTACTTCGCCTAAAATATAGTGTTTGTTTGTTTCAATTAGTTTTTGGTAAAACGAGTAATTATGTCGCTAACATGTTGAAGTGAAGGTGTAGGCAAGAAAAGAGATGCAACAAACTCACGCCTATTTTAACAAACATATTATTAGGAATTCCAAAGTGGTAGTCCGCCTATGTTTGTTGTATTGAGCATTTTTAAGGACTTATGTTTTTTATGTATATTTGTATTTGATACTTTTTATATTCATGCTTATTATTTGAGATTAAAGCTATTAAAATAGATTTGGTGTTTGTGTTTCCTGCATTTGATTTATACATAAAAAGTGGATTTTAATGAATTCTCATAGCATTTTATAAATACCAAATATACCGACGAATTGTGAAGGAATTCAGTCAACAAGTGGTAATAAAAATTTATCACTGAAAATGATCTGTCACGAAATTGTCACTTAAATAATGTCACTAAAATATATCTGTTGGAATCCGTCTAAAAAATTTGTACATCACGGAAATCTGTTGGTAACTGCTGACGTATATATTTGTCGGTAAACTAAATCGGTCGAAAATTGGTAAAATTACCTACGCGTTTTGTTGATGGATGTATTTTTGTTCGAAAATTGTCTGCAAGGTTCCAACGGATTTGGCCGTCGACAGAAATAGTCCTTTTTGTAGTAGTGGATGAATTATCAATTTTAGGTGTATTAATTGGTCTTCAAAAAATAAAAAGGTGTATTAATTGGTCGAATTATACATCTATTACCACAATGCAATTTTCATGAATTCGTACACGTTACATTAACTCCACCTTTCTACAAGTAAAACAAGTATTCAATCAAATCATACGAACAATGACAAGAAATCATGGTAACGTTTTATGACTAGTAATAGTCGATAGGATCATCACAATGATCATTTGGTGCAACAAAATCTCGAAAAGAGACAGGTCGAGGAACGTAGGGAGGTGAAGCCCCACGTAGAAGTGCCCAATCTACACCATTGAAGAATGAGTGGTTCTTGACCGAAGGTGCACCCTTCATGGACCCCATTCGCTTTGCAGGTTCCTTGATCAAGAGCTTAGTTATTAAATCCTTCATAGCCGTCGACGCCACCGGCTCTTTAGGGAAGTGAAGCCCTCTAGCTAAAATACTCGTAAGGGTAAACTCATTGTCACCTCCCCTGAACGGTGTCACGCCATAAAACAACTCATAAATAAATATCCCTAAAGTCCACCAATCCACTGCATTGCCATGCCCTTCACCGGAAACAACCTCCGGTGCCAAGTACTCATGAGTACCAACGAAGGACATTGATCGAGCCTCCACTGGCTCAGCCATAATGGCAAAGGCCGGACGGCTATTGGGCCGTGGTCTTCTCTTCCGCTTGGGGTGAAAACATGAAAGTTTTGGCATGATGCAACGTGGAAAGATGCATGGGGACAGTGAGCCCTTGGTGCATAGGGCTGATGATGGGCTGGTTATGGATAGTTCTTGACCTTGAACAAGTTTAGGGGTGGTGGAATCGTCGCATTTTAGGCATAAATCGAAGTCGGTCAGCATTATGTGACCGTCTGATCTAACGAGAACATTTTCAGGCTTTAGATCTCGATAAATGATGCCCATCATGTGAAGGTATTCTAGGGCAACCACAACTTCTGATGCATAAAACCTGCATGGATACATCGACTTTTACTTCAATGTTTTTAAACTATAGCAGATGACATAAAATATAAATGTTTCGTGTTTTATATATTATGCATGTAACATGATTTTTGGAGTGTTTAAAAATGGCACTGTACATGATTTTTTGATATACAAGACTACAACGATGAAATTAACTTTCGGCCACGACATTCTTAGCAACAACTAAAGTTTCATTGGCGAACCCTAAAGCAACGATATGTCTAGCTGAGTATCTATAGACATGACGACCCGTTTATCTTCAGTGACGACATTTGTCGTGGTCGATCTTAGTTGTAGTGTGTTCTAAAACATAAATTAGATTTGTCGCATATCAAACATACTAACGTGACTTGTTGACAATGGTTTGTTTTTTCTTTTGAATTTAATGAATAAATATATATTATATATGTAATATGATTATAAAACTATATTATTAAAATAACAATATAATATTTGGCAATAAACCAAATTGTTTTGAAGGGAAAGCAAAATATATTGAGAAAAGCGGGTAACTGACCCAATTTAATTAGAAAATTACAAACATTTAATCACATGCTGAGTGACTTCAACCATGTTCGATGCATTTGATATATAACCCAGATACCATTTTTAGATGAAAGTGATTGAAACTCGCGTCCCCAATTTTATTTAAACCATTTTTTTTTTCAATATATAAATGGTAATTTCACAACAACAATGAATAATTGTGCAATAACTTTCATCTTGTGATTTTTGAATGGTTGTTTAGTAGTACAAATTTAAATTAAAACTATATCTATCTATTTGACACAAATCTTACAATATACTAGCATTTTTTATATAAAAGAGATTATATGATATAATCAACAAATTATACGTTGTTGAGTGGGAAACTGAGAATGGAGAATGTTGAGTTATATATAGTACTCACCGGACCGCGGCTTCATCAAACCTCCTATCTGGTTGTCGTTGACGGAGAATATGCAGATCGCCGCCAGGACAGAACTCCGTCAATAAGCAAGACCACCGATCAACTTCCAAACTGGCATACAATGATGGCAAAAATGGGTGATCCAACATTTGCAGTATTTCCAATTCTATCCTTGCCCTAGCCTCTTTGTCCCTGTTCATCAACTCTTCCTTATCCATCACCTTCGCCGCTAACATGCATCCCTCGGCGCACTTAAGCTCCACCAAGTACACACTACCGATATCGCCACTTCCTAACCTTTGTACGAATCTTAGCTCATCAAGACTGAGGGTAGCACCATTTGCCTTCACCAGCTGGCGTATGGTGTCCTTGGTGGTGGTGGTGGAGGGTGGTGGGGTTTGACGGGATGACGAGAAGGAGCGGCTCAAGTTGGCGATCGGAGATTCGCTTCTTGAGCTTGTGCTAAGCTTCAAGAGATCGGTGATGGTCGTGGAGGAGCCAAGACTACGAGCACTAGGGCTGTTGTCATCTATAGGCATTTTCAAGGTTGAAAATTGTACCGGAGCAGCAACCACGGAGGTGGTGGTGGAGGTTTGAGGGTGGTTGTGAAGACCAAGAAAGTTGAATTTATGAAGGATGATGGCGAGATGGACGTCGGCCGGCAGACGAGGGCCATGTCAAAGATCCGGCTATTTACAAGAACCTAAGGATCCAGACCAGACACCCACTTATGGCCCAAAGAGCTGGATACCGTTGTATTATTAAATTCGAGTTAAATTTTCTTATCCAGATCTTACGTTACTAAGTCTCGAACGACACTTATTATTACTTACAAATTATGTATTAAAAATAATGTAACAAATGTAAACTATTTTGCACTTAGCAATTTTGACTCTGGAAGATTGATGAATATTAAAAATGATTTTGGTTTTATTTTTATTAACTTGTTTTATGGCCCCGCAACAAAGATTAATGAAATGTGACAAAACCAACCCAAGCCTCTTATTTCATGAGATAAAAGATAACTTAAAATCTAGATTAATTTAGAATGATTCTATTCATATATTCCATATTAAATATATATTTTCAAAATACTTATTTTACTAAATACATCCTTTTAATTACTTATTGACTATTGTACATCCGATTGATGTTTTTAAAGATATACATTTAGCATCCTTAATATATTGAACACTCCGTTATGAGTTTGGATAAAGACACAGGAGCATAGTACCACTAAATAATGCCAATCATTTTCAAGACTATTTAATGAATCATTGATTGTCATCTTGAAAGAAAGGAATAAACATATAAAATAATTAAATATAGAGAGGTTCTATATCCTCCTAAAATATCCTTCTAATTTTCTTCCTAATCACATGATCAAGACAAGTGTCAAAATCAAGAGAAGAAATTAAGAGAGAGAAATAATGGATTCCACATGTCAAAATTTAGTAGGTTAGGATGATGAATTAGGAGGATAAAGTAAGAATAAATAGAATTTTCCTTAAATATATTATCAGAGTTACAATGATGTGATGTAATAATATAGTGTGATAAAAAATATATTAATTAACTAAAATGAAAGTAAATCATAAGAAAATTCCATATTATCAAAATATACCTTTAGAAGAATACATACCTTCTAATTTGCACAATGTATTTGCCATCTTCAAGGTTATGGTTTGTTAAATTCAAAATGGTTGATAGCTTTCTAACTATTTATGTACAAATAACTATTCCATTATTGTTCTAATTAAATTTGTGATTTATGCTCGACAGAGGTCATCACGTTTTAAAAACCCTCATATTCAATTTTAGACAAAATTACATAAACAGTCCCTGTCGTTTACCAAATCTACCAAATAAGGACCAAGTATAAGAATTTCACAAAGTGGGTCATCAAACTATCACAAAACAAACAAATAAGTCCCTCCTAACGTTAACCCTTATACACTTCCGTCAAATCTCCACTCGTGCGTATCACGTGGGGGGTATTTTCGTATTTTCGTATGTGCGAGTTACAGGTTATCATTGGCGCCACATTAAATGAACATCATTTCAATCGCAAGAGGAAGATACGTTGCAGGAGAGTGGTATTCGAATGCAGTCTTCTTTGGCGAAGAAGAAGCAAGTTCAACATCATTTCTAATCGAAGACTAACCGCGACAAAGGAAAAATGTGGGTTGTAAGGAACGAAAACACCATCACCGGAGGTTCTTCTGTCGATGGTAAGAAATTTAAAGATTGTATGTTATTCCCGTTGATCGATTAACCTGAACCATCTCTTTAATGCAGACGGGGACTGCAATCAGTTCACAATGGAGTTGCATCATGGTGTTTTTTTTGCGTTTCAGTCGATTATAGGATACCTTGATGGCAAGGTAAACTTCATAGACAACGTTAATGTTAACGATCTTAAACTGGAGGTGATGCAAGAGATTCTTAGGGTTTTAGGGTACAATGTACATAAGCCGGTGTTTTTACATTATGTCCTTCCTGGAATGTCGTTAAGCAAAAGCTTAATTGCCCTTGACTGTGACGCCGATTACATGTTAGTTCGCCGGTATACTACCATCGTAGGACAACTAGAGTTCTATGTAGAACATGGTGTGTCCGTGGTCGACAACCATGGAAAATCACCGGTTCCAAATTACCTTCAGGAAGACGGAATGTTGTTTCACCTGAACTTAGGAAGCTTCAAAAGAAGAGTAGTTGCAAACCCAAATGTAATAAACAACTCTCGTTTGACTTGAATGCACCGGTAGTTGAAGATGTCCAAGATGTTAACTTGATAAGCCCATGTCTTGTTTTGGTGCTATATGTAACATTCGTGTTTTGGGCATGGAGTTTTGGGACTTAAACCGACAAATAAAATTTATTTTGATAAGAGAAAACAAATAAATTCAATATTTTGTTATATTTTCATATTGTGAATAAATGAGTCAAATGAAGTTTTAAAGGATGATATGAAGTTTAAAATCCGTTTTTGGACCGAAGATGAGAAATTTTGTCGTAAGGACTAAAACTGTCTATTTGGCCAAACTTACCCTAAGTAGATTTGACTAGTCGTAGACTTGGAGGATTTAGAATATATTATAAATGAATTTATATAGAAACTTAGATTAAGTCAGACAATTCCTTAGGTTAGTATCAAGGACTAAAATTGACATTCTTGTTATTAATAATAACTAGAAGGGTAAAACGGTAATTTTGCCAATAGAAATTGATTTTCTAGTAATAACAATTGTTATGGTTATTAATTCATTTGTTACTTAGCTTAAAAACCATTATCATAGCAAGTTAGATGTTTTATTAAGTATTGGACGTTGAAGAATAATTTACTAATTTTATTAAATAAAAGACTGAGAATCTTGCATAAAGGGCAATTTAGTAAATTCATCGGTAAGATAAATGTATTGGTTGAATTAAGGGCAAGTTGTAGTTGTTTGGAAGGGTATTTTGGTAATCTTTTAAAAGAAGTCAAAGAAAGGGGCAATAAGGTAATTTCACTAAGTACAAGCATGCATCTATTATCTATATTCCTTCTTCCTTCTTGGTGGGTGCACGTTACTGTAACAATTTCTGCAAAATGGGATTTAGAGAGATAGAGTGTGTGTGTGTGTGGTCGTTATGGGTAAGATTAAACCAAGGGTGAAGGATGGGAGGTGGTCGGGAATCGGTTACTGCCTCCGGTGGGCTTTGAGAGGGGAAGGGTGATAGTGCCATGGCCCATGGGATCTCAACCGAAGTGGTGGTGGTGGGACTCTATTCATGTAAGCATCGGCTGTGATTGAGCCTGGTGTGGTTGCGAACCAGAAAAAGAGAAAACAAAAGAGGGTGATCACGTAGCCTCGGCAACCTTTGATCGAGGGTACGGTATGGGAGCCAGACCGGGAATGGGCGGGTGTTAGATCAATCGCAAAGAGCTGTTTAGACGGAACACCATCTGATGGATGACGGGACTGAGGTCGGAGCTGGTCCACTGCCGCCGGCGATGATGGGTGTCCCATATGCATATCAGTTAGCATATAGAAGTTTGAATCAGATTTTCATGAACGCAAAGCTTGAGATGTTACCTGTAATCACCATCACCGGAGGAGATGGTGGTGGCGGAGAGTTGGATGGGTGCGTATGTGACGAGAATGGGATGGAGCAGTGAGATCGTGGTTGGGGCTGGACCAACTCAGCAGTGGGTATCAGCGGGTTGGGGATGAACCCTTGCCATCGGAGAAGGGAATGGTCGGGGAAGGAGGGTCGACGTGGTGAATTCGACGCCGGTGAGCTTGGGGCCAGCGGTGCTGGTGGGTGCGCTGGTGTGCAATTCTGGTAGCGTTGGATCGCCGTTGGATGGGGATGGATTTCGGCAGCCGGAGAAGTGCAGGCCGCCGGAGAAAGAGTTAGCGCCGGTGATGGTATCGCAGCAATAAGGCGCCGGTGACTGGGGTACGCTTTCCATTCCTTCCCGCTTAGGGTTTAAAGTGTTTGGGCCTGGACATTTGCACCACTCACCAGATGTTGGTCTTAACTCTTTGGTTTGATGTTTGTTGGGTCATATAACTTGGGCTGCATTTGGACGTGAGTATAGACATTTACCCAATAAGTTGTTGAGAAATTTGGATTATACCTAAGATAACTTCAAATAAAAATCAGTTTAACTTCATATTAAATAAACATTACTATTTTAATAACTGATTGTTTATTTAAGATATGATTTATTTAATTAAAGCAAATTAATTTCACTATTAAAAACGTTATGATTTTAAAGATGACTCTAAATTATAAAGAGATGTGTTTTTTTTTTTTTTTAAATATGTGAGGCCTTATGGGCAAAACCTTATTCGACTATATTTTATCCGACTAATTTAGGCATGTGGAGCAATCTAAATAATTTATAGATTGGGTAATTAGACTTAGTCGCATTATAGGCATAAGTTCGAGTATGAGGCGAGACTGTAGTCAAGTTGGAATAAAGACGATATCTTTAGACTGCGTATTAATTTTTATTATACAATTGAATCATAGGGAAATTGGAGGTTGAGCAAATGTCGTCTAAGATTTGACATTTTGAGAAGCGAGGACGTCGGGATTAGTGTTGACTTGTCAGTCGACCTCAGGTGAGTTTACCGGGAGTACACATCCCTATTACTATCTTTTGTGTGTGTTAGCAAATATTTTCATGCATTCATAATATGTGCAAAGTGTTATATGATTATTATTTGTGTATTGCATGAAACGAGTTTCAAATATGTTTTCAAATATAAACTAAGATGTTTGATTTTTAAAGAGTTTTGAGCATCCTATTTGTGCATTTCATATAGGATGGGATTGACTGAGTGAACCTTATGACAAAGCGAGATGATTGTCCCGGATTTAGTGAAATCATGGGCCAAAAGCCCAAAAATGAGATAATTGTCCCGAATTTAGGGAAATCATGGGTTAAATGCCCAAAAATGAGATGTTTGTCCCGGATTTAGGGAAAACCGTTCCCGACAATAAGGAACCGCATGAGGAAGTTGCTAACCCTCATGGGGCTAGTGTGATGGCCACTAGTTCTAGTTTAACCTATACGGGGATCGAGTAATATGCTTTGTGCGTGTCATTTGTGAACTTAGGTAGGTGCCATTGTGGTGAGTTGGACTTTTATGAGATGGAATTGGGTTGGGATAGCTGCATCATGCATTGCATTGTATTTCATAGCTATCCATTTTTAGTAAACATTTATGACGTACAAATGTTTTATACAACTTTTGATATGATGGGTTATATAACTTTAAAGTGTGTGTCAAATCTATTTTTGGGGGTTTGTCCCGAGTGTGGTAGTTCACTGCCCACTCTAAATGGGTCAGCCTCGGGTAAACTCCAAGGCATTCAATTGCCTAACTTATTTTGATGTGTACTCAGCTTGAGGAGTTAAGGGAACTGTAGAGGATCTGGATATTTTAGAAGGCCACTGATTGTGTGGTTTCATTTGAGCCATGTAATGGTATTCGGATTGTAACAACCTCGCTCTTTTACAAACCAATATATTATAATTAAAGTTGGACCAAATGATTTTTTCCGCAATTTAAACTCTGAACGATTTCTTAACAAACCCAGTATGTTTTAAAACGGTTTTGAATGAAATTTCTGAAAATGTTGAAATCAAGTTTTCAATGATTGATGACTTTTGAACAATGATGATAAACTATGAGTTTAAAAAGGTATTTTATGAAAATCCTTAAGCGAGGGTGTTTCAACTTGGTATCATAGCATGAGTTTAAGTGAACTAGGTACTAGGAGTAGTGCTTAGACTTAAACTATGATGCTTTTAAGGATGTTTGGCCTCTTAAGTAGCTGGCTTTTAGAACTTAGTGGTAAATGATTGCTTGTGATTAAGTTCTTAACCATTTAAATAGTGAATTCGGTTCGACATGAGGAATATTTTGGCAAAAGGATTCATGTATGAGGATTCTGATGTGGATACGACGTGCAACCTTGAAGTATCATGAGTACATGGGGACATTTCAGGATACATGGCAACATGAGGAACAACTTCGTGTGAATGGCAACTGCTAAGGATGATAGAAGGCGGAGAAAGGGACAACTTATATCGAATGAAGCTCGAGGAGTAGTGAGATCTACCAGGTGGTTGACCTTGAGGAGTCGATTAAAGGATGAAGGGGTGTTAGAAGACTAGTGGAATTGTGGTGTCAACCTTGGGCAAGCAAGGAGCATGATGAGCATGGTAATAATGAAGTGAATAATAGGTGAAGACTTGGAGCTGTTGAAGAAATTCTGTGTCGTGACCCTTAAACCTTTCTTCCTTACCCTTACCTTCTTCTGAGATCCATCCGTCGTATTTTTAGTAAACGAATGTACGTTTGTTTGGGTCCGCTTAAAGAAGGCTTCAAGTTAGGGCAACGTGAGCTTCTATGGTTAGACGGATCTTTCATGAAGGGGCCACATCCTGGTCAAATTTTAAGTGTTGTAGGTGTAGATTGCAACAATGGAATCTACTCATTGCCGTACGCCATTATTGAAGCTGAAAACAAAGTTTCTTGGGCTTGGTTTCTTGAATGTTTAGGTAACGATCTGGATATGGGTGCGAATACGAATTTCACTTTCATTAGTGACAGGCAAAAGGTATTTCATTTTACAAATTATTTATCCTTAGCTTCTTTTATAACCACCGTTACATCAATTTGTTAATTTTTGTTCTTGTTGAAATCAGGGTTTGGTTCCCGCTTTGGCCAAAGTTTTTCCTGCTGCAGAACATAGATTCTGTGTTCGCCACATCCATGAGAATATGAAGCTTCACTGGAAGGGTCAACAAATTAAGGACTTGTTATGGAAATGTGCACGAGCAACGACAAAACCTCACTTCAATTCAGCAATGGAGGAGTTAAAGGTTGTCAACAAAGAAGCATTTCAATGTTGAGCAAGATAAAACCTGAACATTGGACCAGAAGCCATTTATCAGGTAATTTGTAATATAATTTATCATAATTCTGAAATTGTAACTACATACCCAGTAATAATACGTTAACTGATTCAATCCAGGTCGATGTCACTCGGACATGCTGTTAAACAACCTTTGTGACGTGTTTAACTCTAAGATAGTTGAAGGAAGGGACAGACCTATCATATCTTGTTTGGAATACATAAGAGAGTATCTGATGAAGAGGATAGTCAATTGTGACACCCCATTTTCACTGTTTGCAAATACCATGGTTTTTCGTATAAATTCATGAATACAAAAATACGGTTTGTCAAAAACCGATAATTTACATGCTTAAAAAACAGTGGGTGTTACAAATCCATATCAAAACTACCATAGTAAGCAAGAAAGGATTAAACCTTGAGTCCAAGACGGGAGCTAACTCGGGCTCCACTCCAGCTTTACTCCAACCAATTATACATTAGAATTTTAACCTGGAATACATGGCAAAACATAAAATACGTAAGACAATAATGTCTCGTGAGTTACATGAGTTTTAGACTCAAACCTTTAACTTCTTTTATAACATAAAACTTCTGTCAAAACTTTATAGTAATAACATACTATAACACTTTACTTCTCGAAATCATTTCATAACATACTTTTCAAAAATAGCTTTTTTTCTTACTTTCTTTGACTGGTTTTATAAGCTTGCTGGATTTTTATACTTAGGGCTTTAATCACCATAAGTGATACCCCAAGTCTCTATGGCTAGAAAGAACGGATCAATCCTCACCATAGAAGTGCTGAGGCGATCTACTTCGCGATGGGGCTTTTCCCCAGTAGACCCCTTACCTAACCCGGGTAGGTTGGAACATAGTTCCCTTACTAACGCTGCTTGCTACAATTACCAGTCATACAAAATACTTACTACTTGCTTGAACATTTCTCATATACATATAACTTGTGGCTAGGTGCCAAACTACATCACTTTATGTCTTTATGGCTAAATGCCAAATACATAACTTTCGTTTCACATAAACCATATGTTTAAAACATGTATTTATAACATTTTAGGCTTAATGCCAAATTATACTTTCCAAACATCTTATGGCTATACGCCCTTTCATACTTGAAAACATGTACAATTTGTAACCAAAACATACTTCTTATACATTTTATGGCTATATGTCTATCCATACTTTCAAACATGTATAACTTGTATTCAAAATATACTTTCACATAACTGGTACATAGACCAACATAATTTCATTTAATATAATTTGTAGTTAAAAACTTAGCTTCAAATATAGCATTATACTTTCACAACAATTTAAAAAAACAATACTCTTGCAAATAATTTCACATATAGAAGTTTTGTAGAAAAGTATTGAAAATACTTACTTGCCATGTACCCCAGAATGGGTAAAAATACTGCATGTACTCACCTCATGTATTGCTAGTGGATTGACTACACGTTCCTTGTATTTATACTCTGTTGATCCAATGATCATTTGTCATGAACCTATAATTACATGTTATACATTAACATTCATTATAACTGATTCTACAACTCATTAGAGTCCTCATGATACCAATATAGATCATGGTTAGATAGAATCCTTAAAAACAATTTTTATATTCATTTTATACATCTCCGGTGTACACGTATTGCTCTACAGTGCCCTCGGAGAGTCGTATTCTAAATTTCATATTTTTCCAGGACTTTTCATACCATCATGGACTTGTAGTTAAAGTTTGAAGTCATTTGGACATGTCTAGCATCAATTTCAAACTTTAAAAGCCCCTGATTAAACACACGACTCGTGCAAAATTAAGCCTACAGGGAGCACGACTCGTGCATGCAGTAAATAACAACATACTTTGAAGTGCAGGCTGAGCACGACTCGTGCCAAATGAGAACGACTCGTGCTCTTTCTGGGCAACTTTTTATTGCTTCGGTTTTGCACTGTAGCAGTCCGATTTTTGTCCTGTAATTCACTAGTTTCACATATTAAGTTCTTTATGACTTACTTAATCGTTTTAGACTCATTCCAGGAGCAAAACCCATCTTTTAAACAAGTCTTTTAACCATGGAATCACTGATTCCACCCAAATTCCACAAAAACCCGTTTTTGACATTTTTGGTCCAAAAATCCAAATTTCTGAAATTAATCACTTAGGAATGTCTTAATACATCCTAAGTGATCCTTTGGATTAAACAAAATCATAAAAATCAGTCTTCATCTTATAAACCCGTGAATTAGGGTTCTTGAGCAAAAATTCATCATTTTCATAAATTCAACAACACTTCTCAATTGAAGTATGTTTACTTGACATTTTTAGTGTACTTAGATGGAATTAATTCTCTGGAATCATTTTATAAACTTCTTAAATCAAATGTCCAGATTCCATCCCAAGAAGACGATGAATAGTAGGTGTTCAAGCTTTGCTTCATTACCTCAATTGTTTGGAACCCTTAAATTCCAGCTCCAATCCCTCGTATCCTTCCTGATATTCACGACCTCCAGCTCTCTCCCGAAGGCTCCAGTACTCTCTGATATCTTCTGAGAATTTAGGAGATATTTTCTTATATTTATACTTCCAATATTTACAGTTTCCACCCCTCAAGTTCCAAGTCTTTCATTTTGGCACTAAAAATCAAATTCTATTACATAAAGTTCCATTCTTTACATTTTTAGTCCAAACTAGAATTATACTTTCATAATAACTCTTGTATATGGTCAAATGACCAAATTACCCTTCTCATGGTAAAATGACCAAATTACCCTTACGAGCATAATTTCTCACACATATATATATATATATATATATATATATATATATATATATATATATATATATATATATATATATATATATATATATATATATATATATTCAACTTTTATTACACCAAGTTCTATTTCTCACACTTTTACTCATACCACAAATATATATATATATATATATATATATATATATATATATATATATATATATATATATATATATATTTATACCATGGTTCAAAACATGGAAAAAGACCAATTTGCCCTTGTTCACCAATTTTCTCCAAACTCTTGGAATTTTACTACATTTCCCGCTATATTATTTAAACCTTCCAAAATTGTTGGTCTTTACCTTAAACGTTATCTCGAATATAAATTCAAGATTTTTGGGTCATTACATCAATGTTCAAAGGCATATCCAACTTTGTGAAGGGATTCTTACTCCAGCGGCACAAACAATGATGGATAAAATCAAGGTAGATGCAACAAAATGCAATTCTTTGTTTAATGGAAATGACAAGTATCAAGTATCAAGTGACTTTGGCGAACAATTTGTGGTGGATATGAGATTGAGGGAATGCACATGTCGTAAGTGGGAGCTGACTAGGATACCATGCAAGCATGCAGTTGCAGCATTATGGGATAATGCTTCCCATGGAGAAAAGGTTCCAAATCCGGAGGAGTTGGTGCATAGTTGTTATAGGTTAGAGACATGGAAGCAAATGTACAAGTGGACAATTGAGCCAATTAATGGTCATGAAATGTGGCCAAAATCTGACTGTCCATCAACATTAGTCCATCTAAAACATCACACTCAGGTAATTGTACACATACTCAATGACAAATTTGTTCAAAAGATTAAAATGAGATTATTAAAACTTTTTTTGTGGTAACAGGTTGGTAGACCACAAGTTAAGACAAAAATAGGGGTCGATGAACCTTCTTCACAAAAAAGTCAAAAGGGGAAGGGAGTGTTCAAGCTGTCCAAGAAATACATAATTGTGACATGCAGCAAGTGTCATAATCCAGGACACAATACAAGATCATGCAAGGGGCAAGGTGGAAATGTAGATGGAGCAGGAACATCAACAGCAGGTAACACAAGAGGGAAAAGGAATGGTGGTGGACCCATGTCAGGAGCTGGGAAGGGAAAATTGAAGGCGAGGAACTGAATTGCATTAGAAATTGAACTATGTGGTTTGTTAAACAATCTTATTTGGTGTGTTGTGATTTAATACTTGAAGTTAGTAGTTGGTAAACATTTCAGACTGTGTATTAAGTTATGAACCATATATGGTGTGTGTGACTGTAATGTTATGTTATTGTTAGACTATTTAAAGTATGTTCTTTATTCTACATCTAACACTGCATATGTCACGTATTTTGTAAGTTTGAATGACGTATTACAAAGCTGAAAGTTAAAAACAATTCCATTTAGGTTTTTCAAAAGTACGTTGTCCTTATTAGTGGCTTTGCACAAAGTAGGTTGTCATTCTAGTTAAGTATAAGGGTTACAACGATGCAGCGTCTTGTAGGCAACAACAATGCTAACACCCCAAGCAGTAAAACAAAAAAATTGAAGTTCTTGACAGGGTCATATCATCATAACATCCATAACATCCATACCAACGTACTGTGATTAAACATCAGTTGCATAACACATAATATACCGAAACACAAAATTTTGAAAGTTACACATCCACTTTCAATATACCTAAACACAAATATTAGAAAAACACATAAGTTTCATTAACATTGTTTCCAAAAGATTCCCACGATTACCTACTCAAACTCTATCACTTTCTTCTTCTCCTCGTACCCTTCGATCTCTACCGTCAGTGCCTCCTGGATATTGTAAAGCATGTTCATCAGATTTGCAGTCGCCATCTTCCCTTCATCAATCGCCGTTTTCCCATTCACGTAGTTCATGTAACGAGGCCTCTCTTCCAAGTGATCGAACATACCTCTTTTTGCTTCGTAGTATCTCTCTAGCTTCATTTGGAAATCGTTGATGAACTTTTTGTTAACTTCGGCTCTACGTATCAGAGCGTTAAGCATGGCGTCTAAGTCCGTTCCCTTCATTTTTTTGTTAACCTGAATCCCGAATATGGATAGTCCTTTGAACATTCTATTTGCCTTTATAAGTTGTTGTAGAGATAAGTCGGTAGATATGATTTGACATCTGTTATTAAGAATATTAATTGTTGGTTATCATTACCAACAAACCTTTCGTATTCTACGTGTAAACCCTCCACGTATATGAATCCTGTATCCTATCCATAATAATTTTATTGATTGAAAATCCATTAATTTAATAGCAAAAACCCTTTAACATTGTATATTAAAACCTCTACACGTATACATGATCATAGAAATACGCAAAGTAATATCTTTTTTATACAAATCGACGTGTTCAAAGAATTCCAGGTTTGCATCTTTTTTCTAATCGTTTGTTTCAATTCAATAACCAATATCAAGTTTAACCAGTTTCGTAAGAAAGTATAATTGTAAGAAACATAAGTGATTAACGTACATTGCAAATTAGATCGATCCATAATGCAGACAATAAGTTCGATTACAAATACATAAAAATTTAAAGGTATATAATACCCATATTACAAAAGAAGTGACTATTTACCCATCACAAACAACATTAACACCCAAAAACATCTACCATCTGGATCCCATCACAAACCGAAGCTACTCAAAAATAGTAAACATCCCAAAGATGATGAAGAAAATCTAGGAAATAACAAGCACAATCTTGAACCTACGCGCCACCTGCAGCTCACCTTGAAGTCGTGCAATCTCCTCCAAATGGATCCTCCTAGCCTGCAACAACCCGGGGATGATTATCGTCGATCTTCTACACATGGGAGGATCCGACCATCCGACAAATCCATAACGGGTGCACCGCCAAAATCTCCTCCCAGGATTTTGATTAGTCAAAGAAGTGCAGAGAGTAGCTTGTGTACTGTAAATGCATACCACCATTGTTGGATGTTTGGTTGATCGCGATCTATTGAAGATGAAGATTTCTTCTTTTTTTCGTTCACCGTATGATGAAACAACTTCAAGTTTTTCCCGCTTTTATTGACCTGTAACTCGCACTAACGAAATGACGAAAATACCCCCACGTGAGACGCACGAGTGGGGATTTGACGAATGTTTTTAATCGTTAACGTTAGGAGGGACTTATATGTTTGTTTTGTGATAATTTGATGACCCACTTGGTGATATTGTGATACTTGGTCCTGATTTGGTAGATTTGGTAAACGACAGGGACTGTTTATGTAATTTTGTCTCAATTTTATATGCAATGGTATAGCCTGAGCTCAATACTAAAGGGTGGATTTCGGAGTGTCGGGTACTACAGTGAGAGTTAGCAATAATTGGGGGAGCACTAAACAAGAGATATGATAAGATACGAATGGATTGGACGAAGAACAAATCTTGCCATAACGAAGGATAGGACGGATGACGAATGATGAGGTACCAAAGACTAGAGCTTCGTGCGAAGTTTAAGGATTTGGTCAAATAAGGTCCGACACTAGAAAGGTGTCTCTTAAGCATATTACTATATCCTTCACGTTCATCCCACAAGTTTCAATCTTGTGGTGTCCGTCGTTATAAGAGAAGAGCATTTATTAGGTTCCGTAGGGCCCTCACATGTAGCTAACTAATTAACAGTCCAATTTGACGTAAAGACACATGACAAAATTTTGTGCCCAAATAATTATTAGAGGGTCGAAGGAAAATATAGTATGCATGCTATAAGGGATTATGATAGTACTCCCTAGGAACTTGGCTAAACTCAACTTACATAAGCTCTTATATTATGATATTATTCCTGCAGCCTTACTGAATTGATTGTTAAAGATGCATGTCTCCCTCTACACACTACAATAAGTGGTATTTAGGGCAGACACTTTTAGCAGCAAAACCAGTCAACCACCATTAGCGGGGACAGCAAATGCACTAAAGGTATATCCTGGTGGCCTTCTTCAAAGCGATCGTGGCCCTTGAAAAAATTTTCAATCGAACGACTCAAGAAAAGCGCAAAATGTATCCTTGAATTTTTCGGATCGTGCTATTGCCACTTCGGTGTCACCGTCAGGCCTGGCCCAATTACTGGGCGGCTTGGGAAATGGCCCAAGGCAGCACTTTGTGGGGGGCATAAATCCAAGCCCATTTAGTATAGTGTATATATATGCCAAAGCCCAAGTTATAATACAAATAATAGATCAGATCTGCCGGAGAGACAAGGGCGGCAAATAAAAAATGGATGGTAGAAATTTTGGCGCCTAAAATTTGTAGAATGCGAGGAGTCAATGAAGAGAAATCAGATAAAAAATCTTCCCGTTGCTGATTAGAATACGATGGGTCGATTACCACTTCGGCAATTCTGATTTACGCCATTCTTCTTCTGTTCTCCACGAATTCACGAATGACGCAAATTCATCAATTCATCATCGATGCCGAGGATGATTTCCGGACCGAGGATGTTGATTTATGCTATTTCATTTGATTGTAAGTGCTAATTACATTTTTAATTGCTAAATTAGAATCGATACCACGATGCTATATATCAAAATAAAGCTAAAACAACCGATATATATGCTACTGCTGTGATCGCTTGTTGCATACTGTTAAAGTTTGAATTTTGTTATTCCTCCACGCGGCATGCAAGCATCTGGCCATGTGGGTGGTGTTAGAGCTTGGGTGCTGCAACCTGAAGACCCAATTAAACTCAAAGTTGTGTTGTTAACAAATAAAAATAATAATAAAACTTGAAAACCTACTTTTAGTCCAAAGGAAAAAACCCCAGGGGCAGAGGGTTTGTTAATCATTTCATTATTTGGTGCTATTTTTTATACGTATTAGTTTGATTCGGTGCTACCTAGACAAGATATGTTTTGTTTATATTCTATAAATTTCTATAATTATACCGTTTGTAATTGCTACTTTCTTATAGTTTTGACTAAACACTACAAAATTCATGTCTAATTCGTTAAATTAGGTTAAGTTTCTTTGTTTTAGAAAATAGATTGTTTAAAAATGTGTAAGAGTAGAAAATTAGTAATAAATACAAGCGTCAGTCATATTGGGTTAATATCATATGAAATGCTTTTTATTGAAGTATAAAATCACAAAGAAACAGTGCAATGCAATGGTACTATTTTTTTGTCTTCACTCTTCAACTCCTCATCTGGTATGGATGATTATCTCTAATAAATTAATGGTGCAAATGCCTAAGTAAACTCCATTGCATTTTGACAATGTTGTAAGTTTTTTAACTGTTTTTGTTTGAAGTTAGCTCTTTCAACAATCGCCAACTCCGTTTAGAGTCAATCTATTAATTATTATTCAATTTTAGAGTCAATCTATTAATTATTATTCAATTTCATATTTGTTTGGATTTTTATTTTTCAGGTTGATTTGTTCCAAAAGTTCCAACTATCTCGATCATCAACTTGGAACAAAAACTTATTTCAGGTTTGATCTTTCTTTGCTCGAGTTTTATAATATAAATTTGTTAAGTGTTAGAAGACGTCTTCTTGACCACAACCATTCGATGTTTAAAATGGAAAACAAAAAAAAAAAAAGAGAACAACAATTTGGTGCATTTTTGGTATTATAAATTAATGTGTATAAAGGCTTAGTACAAATATAGGGGGTATTATTAAGTTTTTTTGCCCGGGGAATGAAAGACCTACGAACCGGCCTTGGTCGCTAATCGTGTCACCGCTAAAGACTGCGAACATAAATGGTCCATAATTGCAGCCCTATTTTCCTTTACGCAAATGGTTTCCTCTTCTCTCTATCGAACCTTCTGGAGATTCAAGCATTGCAGCTGGCAATTGCAATGTTTTGGAGCTCATCTCCGCCGGAGAAAACCCCCCAACAACAACCTACCACTAATTTTGAACTAAAAGAGGTCAATTTTCATATGCTTAGTTTAGGATTTTTGTTGATTTTTTAAGAATTTCATGATGGACGAGTAGTCAACTAGGTGAGATTGGATATGTATTGGGCTTTCATATTTCGTACTTGACATTGTATAATATGGATGTGCTCATAGTGTTTGGTTGTTAACATTGTGTAACATGGATATGCTTATAGTGTTAGGCTGTTATTATTACTAGTAAAAGGACATTTATTTCTACACTTCCGCTCTATAAATTTATATTGTATATAATTTGATATGCTGTATTACAAACATAGGGGCATTATTAAGCTTCTCCGCCCAGGACATGCAAAACCTATGGACTGACCCTATGGCTGGTGCACTTGATGGAAGTTTAGTACATGCTATTGTCCTTACTAATAACAAGATTTATATAGAGTGAGGGGAAAAGATGTTTGTTATCAAATTGTATTGGCAATTTATGACTTCAACAAGATTTTTATGTTTATATTGGTTGGTTGAGCCGGGATAACACATGATTCTAAAATATTATCAGAATCATTAGCAGACCTAGATGCATCATTCTCGTTTCCACCACCATGTATGTTTATGATTTTTTAAACATTTTTATATTGTTTCAAAGTTAATTATTTGATTATCTTTACCGAGACATATTATCTTTGTGATGCCGCATATACACACGTTCGATGATTCATGGATCCATACAGTAATAGATTTTCGTCACAGACGTACATTGATCGATAAAGAAAAACTCAACCATGCACATGCAAAACTTCGAAACGTCATTAAGCTTGCTTTTGGTGTATTGAAAGCACAATTCTCTATATTAAAGAGAGTGACACCATTTTCGTTGCTTATACAAAGTAACATAATCATTGCTAGTTTTTATCTACATAATTTTATATGGAATGAGGGTTTGAGCGATGAGTTCTTTAATCAATACGATAAACCCAATATGCCACTCTAAAATAACGTTGTGCATGTTGATGATGTTGAATACGAGGTTAAAACACATGGTAGTACAACATATCGTGAATATATGACTCATTTACGATATGAAATTGCTGGGAAGTTAATGAAAAATATAGAATGAATGCTTTAAAAATGTTATGGTGGTTGTATGCATTGAATTTTAGTGTTGTAAAACTATACTTATGGAAACTGACCTTTAAATTTTAGTGTTGTAAAACTAGAATTATTGAAAATTTTATTTAAATTTCAGTGTCGTAAAACTAGAATTACGAACAAGTCTTTTAAGTTTAAAAAATAGTTTATTTAAAGTTTAGTGTATTTTAACAACTTTCAGGCTTTAAAAAATAAACAATTTTTTCTTGCAAACTGTAGACATTTGGTTCGCCTATTCTTCTACAGATGTGGCTTGTAGATTGCAGATGTTTTTCATTTTAAAAAACAAATAACACCTAAACAGCAATAAACCATTCAATTTGTTTCTACGATAAGGAAGGACAACAAGAAGGTGGGTGGTTATCACCGCTTGGGAAAGAAAATGATAAATAAAGATCGAGATTGGGAAAAGGAACATTTTTTTTAGATCTAGTTTCGAAGAGGGGTGGAGATGAAAGATCGAGAGATGGATAGAAGGGCAAGCTAGTGCCATCGATGGAACTGTTGTCGTGGTGGTGGCGTGAGCACTCTATTTGCATATTTGATAGCTATTTGATAAGTTCATCTTTTTGTTTGGTCTTAATTCATTCATAGAACTGATATTGCACAAATTTCTTCATAGAATTGAATATGTTTTGTTTTTTTTCTTGCAGAAACATGTTTAAATTTCTTTTTGGTTGCAAAAACAGGTTCGGGAAATGTATGGTTTTGGAGAGACAGAAAAAGAAGGGGTGGAGAAGGGTCACCGGTGGCTTATGTTAAATGGTGAAGTGATGACCTAAGGTGGATTACATGACAGGAACAATGGGTTAAGAGAGATAGATGGAATAGAGCATACAATAAGGAGAGGGTGGTGGTGATAAAATGTAGGGTTTGTTGAAGAAGACAATGGTCGTTGGAGAACACAATGATCATTGGTTATGGTGTTGGTTAAACGAGAAGTAAATACAGAGGGAGGGGTTGGGTGGTGGGCCATTCATTAAAAAAGAGAAAAGGACAAATAAGACTAATTTCATACACCAATTTGCAAGATTTAGGAAAAATTAAGGAAGTTAACCAAAATAGTCAGAATTTTCACAGGAGGTAACTGCAAAAATCCCTGACATCTATGAAAATCTCATGGATCTATATGGCTACAAAAAACCCCAAATGTGCTACAAAAATTTTGGTCATCACCCAAGATTTTGGGCTGAAGCGGTCCCCCCATTTAAGGTAAATCTTTTATTTTTTTCTCGTTTTTCATCTTAAAATTTTTGCAAGCAATCATCTGCTAAACTTTGAGTTTTTCTCCACAATCTTAGATTTTCGCAGGTAATGACTTGCTAAAATCTGAGATTTTTTTCTTGGTCTTAGATTTTTGCACGTAACCACCTGTTAAGATTTGAGATTTTCTGCCAAGCAGATACTTTCGTAGGTGGTTATGTGCGATTTTTTTAATTATTTTTAAATTTAATTTTGTTACCCACTTTTTAGTAGATGCCTTAGATTTTTGCAATGATCATCCGTAAAACTCAAAACGATATCGCTCTAAGATTTCTTGAGGCTTAGTCGATTTCATATTTATTAAAGACTATTCTTGTGACAAAATAACATTTTAAAGACGGTTTGTATCCAAATTAAAAACTCAAAACTTGATTTTATATAACTGCATGGACCAATTGTGTAATTTCTCTTTATTTTATATTATTTTGTGCAGCTCCACTTGTAACAATATAACGCACCATAGTAAGGTCTCCAAGATCCAACGGCTACCACCTTTTCTCCTACCTCTCCTTTTCCATCCAACCGTCGTATACACCTTTTCGGCCTTTTGTTTTCCCGCCCTCGGCCCTCCTCCCTCCCCGCCCAATTCTTCATTTTCCACGACCTCATCTCTCTGTCCCTATTCCTCTCCGATTTTCGTTATTGAAGCCCAAGTCACTGTCAGCAGGTAGCCAAGACTCGGAATTGCTCTAAAAATCACAGGTTTGAGAAAACCCAGGTTAATCTTCGAGTATCTCGTTATCTCTTTAAAGTTTCAGATCTCGTTTTTATATAAGCATATGATTATACTTTTTGAGTTGGGTCGTGGAAATCTTAGTGAGGGTTATGTGGTTGGATGCTCTTAGTACTTTTGAAAAATAAAAAAAGGGTGCTTGTGTCGTCGTGCGTGGGGATAAAGAGGAATTTTAAAGTTTTAAGGGCTAGTTCTAGCAAACGCTTTAATAATATTTTCAATGGTGATCATGGGATCAGCGGGGATGAAGAGGACCACTAGGGCTCCCGGCGATACGATTTTAAGGTCAGGAAGACGACTGTTTGCTAATCGTTATGAAGACGAAGTGAAGCGCATGAAGTTAACATCCGTTGCTGTTGTGGATACCCAAGAAAACAAGGCTGAACTTCTTGATCATGAAAAATTAGAAAGAAAATTCAAGTTGGGTGAATTCAAGAAAGCGTACAGAAACGGTATTGACGAGGTTATGGGAATTAATCACGAAGAACGAAGAGAAATGAAAGAGAATGGAGACAGAACCGATGAACAAGAAGGAAAGATCAAATTGGGGGAATCCAAGAAAACGAGTTTGGTTGATGATAATCATGATGAGGGTGATAACGTGAGTCGTACCAAGCAATTTGGAGCTGTTTATACCAGAAAACGAAAGAGGACTATACCAGCAGATTCAAGCCTTAAATGCAGTAATTTAGAGGAAAAGTGTGGTTCACACAAGATGTTTAAAAATAAGTACTTTACAAAGAAGGCTAGAACTAGTTTAGTATCTGGGGTTCTCAATTTAAATTTAGGTGTTGACTGGAAAGACGTTTTTGGGAAAGGTGCTATTGTTTTTTTAGGCCCTTGTAGTTATATTGGTGATAATAGTAGTAGGATTTATGGTTTTTCTTGTTTTGTTAGTTCAGTGTTAAGATACATGAGGAAGGTCAAAGTGTTCTCACGGAGAAAGTTTTCTTCGTTCTTATTATCCGAACTGACTCTTAGTATTTACTCATCGATTGGTATTCGGTTTTCTCAGGTATGTTATGTTTTTTATATCTTCAAGTTAATGATCTTTTATAAGATACATTTACGATAAACGATTTAGTGATAAACTTTATACCATTATAGCATAGACGTTGTGTTATTTGGCATGTCGGTTGTCTATATTTCATTACCCCTTTCAGATTAAATCATATGATGTTAAATGATTACATTCAGTCATATTTTAATGCGGCTGATTGAAATATTCTCAAAAGCCAAGAAATTTATGGCTACATTACATGATTATATCTCATCTTTGGCTTCTTTTGCGTTGTTTTTCAGGAATCTACTTGGAGTACGAGCCATGGATTCTTGAAAGTTTTTGGCTCAGTTCTTTCTATGCCATTCTTTACCGTGGACTTCATTTCACTTCCATTCTGCTTCTTGTATATGCATTCAAGTTTACTTTTAAGATTCACATTCCTGTCATACGCGTTGATATTAAATCCAGTTATTGAGAATGTTACGGATGACAATGTCATAGCTCCATCAATTGTTGATAGGCCCCACCATTTTGGTAAATTTGTGGTTGCGACAAAGCCTAGATCCACCAGAAAAAGGGTACCAAGGGTTTCACTTTTCAAAAAATGGCAAACCCATGTAGATATTATAGTCCCGGTGCCTGATGTGAGGGAAGTAGCAGGATATGAACAGGAGGGATATGTACCCTTTAAGCTACCCGAGTTGTATATTACTTCAAGAATTGATGAAGTTTCTAGAACTTTGCAAAAGAATTATCCGATTTATGATATGGATTCCATTGATGAGGATTGGTTAAAGAAATTGAATAATGACCTTTTTGGGGCTAACGAGTTTGTCTCTGAAGACACGTTTGAGAAAATAATCGATGCTTTTGAGAGAGGAATTTATTGTAGTCCAGATAATTATTCTAATGCCACGTCAGCTGTTACTCGGTGTCTTGGGTTGGCATCAACGGAAGTCTTGGAAGCTGTTTATAGATATTGGATGACTAAACGGAAGAAGAAACGCTCCCCTTTGGTTAGAGTTTTTCAGGTAAAAATGCCATTTTAATAACAATATATATGTGTGTATATATAAAAATTAAAAAGTGAAATTTTGTAACACAAGGACTTTGTTGGCAGTGTTATAGAAGAGTTAGAAACCATGCTAAAAATGCTGTTCCACGCAAGAAACGGTCGTTTAGAAGACGGAAGATCCAACATCGTACAGGAAAACAGGTCGATTTCATGAAAGGTGTGTATCTTTTTACATCGTTTAAAGTTTATTCCAGTTTGTTGTCTGGATAAAATATTGTCTGACTTTGTCTTTTTATGAAGTCATGTTTTAGCATCGTTTAAACTTAACGAGGCTTGTTTTCTGACTTTGTCTTTTATGAATTTTTTAGCATTAAGTCAAAAAGGAACACTCATGTATCTGACAGATGCCATTGTTCAAATTGTTAATTGCTTAATTTTGATATCTGAACAGCGATGATGAATGAACAAAAAGCGTTGGAAGAAGCTGCGAAGGCATATATGGAAGTGCATGAAACAGAAGAAAATGCAAGGAGGGCGGAAGTCGCAGCCATTGTTAAACGACAAGAAGCTCAAGCTCTTATGGAGACTGCTGACCTGGCAATTTACAGAGCAACCATGGCACTTAGAATTGCAGGAGGTTGGACAGCAACCAGTGATTTTCTTGGTGGGTGACCTTGTGTTGACGTGTGGTGTGGATTGCTAAACGATCATTCTTTTTTTTTTTTTCGGTTACCAGAGGGACATATATTGTTTGTAGAGTATTATTTTCGTGTAATGAGTTGTCTATAGAAGATTTAAGCACACAACTGAATTGCATACAGTCATGTTCGGTTTAGTTTTTTCGAAATATGGAAAAGTAATAAGATGCAAGGATTTTGAGTGTGCATAAACAGGATGGTTTTGAAAGCTGGGAGTTTCTTGGCTATTAAAAAATTAAGTTGAAGAGCTAAATAAATGTGTTTTAGTTTGTGGTATAATGTAAGCGTGTTGCATTATCCGGTGCCAGTTGACGGTGGTAGGAGGTAGATGGTGGTGGAGGTGATAGGAGATTGGCGGTGGTTGTTGTGGGATATGGGAGGTTGATGGTCCTAAGAGGTGGCGATGAGAGGTGAAGTTGGTATGTGTTTAATGTGTTTTTGAATTCGGATGAAGGTTTGATTTAACCATCGCCTGATTGAAACCTAATGTGTTGGTATGTGAAGTTGGTATGTGTTTAATGTGTTTTTGAATTCGGATGAAGGTTTGATTTAACCATCGCCTGATTGAAACCTAATGTGTTGGTATGTGAAGTTGGTATGTGTTTAATGTGTTTTTGAATTCGGATGAAGGTTTGATTTAACCATCACCCTGATGGCCTAGTGGATAAAGCTTTGGACTCTTTCTCTTCCCCCATAAAGAGGTTCCAAGTTCTAATCCCACTCCCTCCCTTTCCTCATAGGGAGTGTTAGGTTTCAATCAGGGGATGGTCACTGGCCACCTCTCTACCCCCGTAGGTGATTGACCCGGACCACCCTGTTGCCAGGTGTGCGTGGGCCCCGAGGTTGCTTTATCAGGGTCATCCAAAAGATGGGTCGGGTGGGGTCATCGGTTATAAAAAAAAAAAAAAAAATTCGGATGAAGATGGTTTCATACTTATACTGTTACTATTACTACTAATAATTTTTTATAAAAGTATATAATCAAATAGAAAATGACATGTACACGCTATGTCAGCCCATATGGGCATGTTTTTGTTATTAAAATGACACTTGGTATGACACGTGAGCAAGCCAAATGACTCTTTCATATCCTATAAAATAACTTTTTTTGACATAGATATTAACAGTTTAATGCCCAAAATAAATACGAGTGACTAAATAAAATCAAAATAAAAAATTAATTGGCAATATTAACACAATAGCATTACCCCTTAATGTAAAGTCAGAAATTATTTATATAAATTTTGCATTAGGTGGGGGAGTCCATCTCTCTCAACCCTCCCAATCTATAATGTAACATCAACTTTTTTTATCCTCTTACTTCCATTTTTCTCAACTCATAATACAATAAACTTATCTTTCCCAACTCATTCCCAATATACAATTACTACAAAAGAGAGTGAGATGAGAATGATGGTGAATCCATACCCCATCTATCTATCGTGAAATTGCATGGTGTGGAACCGTGGTACCGCGGGTACCACAACCATCTATCCCTATCTTTCAACGACTCCTCCCACCCACATGGCCGACCCAAGGGGGAGGCAAGCTGGACGATCGCCCCGAGCCTCATGAAAGCTCGGGCCCCAACTTTATATTTTATATGGTTAGTTTATATATATACATTTAAATAATATATAAAACAAATTTCATTCTATAAATATGAAGTTTATGCAGCATAGTTGGTTTGTAGCCATTTTCACCGCATTCGTTTTGTGAATTCCTTATTGATCACGGTTCAGAGTCTCATAATCTAGTTTTTAGCCAATTTTGACTTTTTTCATTTAATGGTTACAATAGGGTACACCCAATTTTTAAATCTTATGAAGCTTTTTTCTACAATTTGTTCTATTTTAAACTTGCCAATGGCCCAATTTCCATATTTTATAGCATTTTCTATAGAAAGTTAGGAAACAGCCATTTAACTTGTTCCTACTTTGCACTTATCCATAATCAGTTCTCAATCGATTTTATTTCTTCAACTCAAAGTCGCAATTTTTTTTGCAAAAAATGTCTTCGATCGGTTTAGTCTCTTCCCAATTCTATCACAAATCCCAATCTTAGTTCATTGCCAAAAAAGAAATCCGGAAAAGCTTGAAAGGTATTCATTAAGTGATTTAAGCTTTTGATTTTGTGTTTAGGAGTTGAAAACCAAGTTAGTGATTTAAGCTTTTGTTTTAAACGTTGAATTGTGAAACTAAATTAGGAATTCCAAAATCTAATAATACGTGCTTCTCAATTTTGTTTAAAGCATTAGCATCAAATAAGAATGGCATTATGTGCATTAATGTGATTGCCACTATCCGATATTAATTTTTATTTGAGACACTAAGTTTAGTTGAAGTTTCAAAAATAGATTATGTTTATTGTTTTCATGTTGAAGTTTAAAAATCGAATCATGTTTATTGTTTTTATGATTTTTATCATAATCTAACAATATTTTATTTGTATTCTATATTATGTGTTGGACCAAAAATTTGAAAACATGATAAAAAGTTGTCATGAGAATGAAGAATATCAACATCGGCCTACCATCAACGATGTTATTCTTCAGAATATATGCTTGAGTCTAGTGTTACTGCTTTTGCATATAGAAAAACTTGTACAAAAAACATCCTTTTATAGATTCTTTTTTTGCAATGGCTATGTATAAAACTTTATAGACAACAAAACGTCATTTATGAAAAATATCGAGGAAGGAACGTCTTCACTTCTTCACACCTCAACGACCCTGATTGTAAGTTCCATCTTCTTAAATCGACATTAAATTTTGGTAATTAGAGGGCCCTTTTTTATTTTTGCCCCGGGCCTCAAATTGGTTAGGACCCGCCCTTCCCACCCTTAGAGTTATATGTGGGTTTTCCATTAATTGTTATTTGTGTTTATCTTAACCCCCGTATATGTATTTGTTAAATTTATGTTCACTAAATCCCAAACTCATAGTTCAAGATAATCACACGCAAATATATCACATTAGTCGCTCACATACTTAGACTAAGGATTGTTTGACACAAGTAGCTGGAAACTGCAGTTTTTATTTGTGTATAGTGTTTGATAAAAGTAGTTGAAGCTTTTGAAATGCGCAAAAACTACATAAAAACTAAAAACTAAAAGTTCCCAAAAGTTGTTTGATGTAGCTTTTGAATTAGAATATTTTTGTTTAAAATAAAAGTTTTAAACTCGTACTCTCAAATAAAACTTTCTATTTAGTTAGACACTCGCCACGAGACTAAGCAAACAACGGTGTCAAAATACTTCTAAAGATAGATGATCGTGCCCGACAGGCACGCAAATGACAAGTCATTATACCTTTCGTCCTGATGGTTTCACACAAGGTAATCTCAATGATCGATATAGATGTACCTACTTAAAATGTTGGACTTATGACCATGCTGATGTGCATAAAACATCCAAGCACGTGTGCAGTAAGGTTTATAAAACTTTTACAAACGTTAGATAAATGTTATGGCATGAAAACACAAATGTAACTTTCATTCAATTTAAACACTGTACACAATACATATAATAAGAGTAAGAACTTGTAAAACATAAATTTAGCATGGATTCACTTTCATAAATCACAAATATTGACTTGCTTCTAAATACAGATCTTGAGTATAATTATATCATGGTTAATGTCAGTGTTGACCCGAAGTATCCAATTTGATCTTGTTTGGTTCTTAATGTCTTTTGGATTCTAAGTACACAAAAATTCAAAAATGATATAAAAAATCATTATAAGAAAGTTAAAGGAGTCATTTTGTTGTCATGCCTACATGACATTCAACATGACTTTGTTATAGCTGAAAAGGTCCATATGATGCTTACATGATACCCACATAAAAATTTCTTTTAATATTTTTATTTATTATTAATCGAAAATTATTATTATCATCATCATTATTAATTTACATCAACAATATTACGAAGATTAAACGCAAAGTTTAAGGTCTTGCTCATCTTGAAGAAGATCACCGTTCATCTCCCACCACCACACTCTCATCCATCTCCCACCATCGTCCAATTCTCACAGCCACAATCATCCACCCTTTACCACCGTCCACCTCTCACCACCATAACTGTTCACGATCCAGTGTTCACCATCACCACCACCCAACCACCTATTTGGAATCAAAATATCGCCGCATCAACTATCAAACACTAAATCAACGAAACAAAATCTTAACAAAACCAACACCCAAATAAAATCTCAACAAAATCCCCTAAGAGCATGTTTCCATAAACATTTAAACATCATGATAACAAAGACGTCTTAAATAATGTTAGAACCTACATCTTTGTATTTTAAAAAAATTGTGATTCTGGTACAAACTTTTCTTATCATTTTGATATTGTCATTGATTTAATATTTTTGTTGTACTAATGTTGTTTGTTATTATATATATATATATATATATATATATATATATATATATATATATATATATATATATATATATATATATATATATATATATATATATATATATATATATATATATATATATATATATGAACACCAAATATTGTGTCATTGTATGACCAATTCTGGTCCAATCACCATCTAAGGGTATTTTCGGAATTTTGTATAGAATCATTTTATTGAACAAAAATAGAATCAGGAAACTCTTTAAATTATGCACATCAGTTACAAAATCTATTTTCTTCACTGCAACATAACCCTAACCGCTACAATCTCTGTTACTGTCGACTTATCTCCATCACGACACTCCTTACTCCATCATCGTTATCATCTCCAAACCTCTAGCCTGCAAATCAAGTTTTGTTTTTTTAAAAGAAAAAAGCAATCCCGAAGACATAGAAAGAAAAAAGAAAAGCACGACTGGAATCGATTCCAAAAAATCACTGCTGCCTTCTTAATTTTATTTGAATTTGAGATGGTAGATTTCTATGGAATCGATTCCATGTACAAACAGCCGTCTGACATCTGAATCGGAGCTAGGGGACTTCTCGTTCATGGATTACAACAGTACACATCGACCCAACTACTAGAATGTAACGCCAAGACACTCTTTTTATGTAAATAAAATAAAAAGGGTAAATTGGTCATTTTACCTTAGAAGGGTAATTTGGTCTTTTGGACATAAAAGAATTTGGTTTGAAATAATATTTTGAGTTTTGAACTTAAAATGTTATAAAAACTGAAATTGGTCGTTTTACCACAAAAGGGTATTTTGGTCATTTGACCAAGTGAAGGACCAATTATGTAAAATTATTGTTGTTTGTGACAAAAGCATAAGAAAAGAAAGTTTATTGTGATAAAATTTGATTATTGTGGTCAAAGTTCAAGAAAATGAACTTAATGACCAAATTTGTAAATTTTGGAAGTATAAATAGAGAGGTTGACTCTCTTCTTTGACTGGCCATTTGTGCAGCAACGGGAAGGGTTTTTAGAGCAAAAACCTGAAAATCTTTGAAGCTTGAAGCAAGGAATTGGAATCATAGCTTGGAATTGGTGATTCCTAAGTTAAACAAGGTAAGTAATTTGATTTTCTAGCCAAGTTCTTGAGGTATTCTTGATGGGTTAGATAGAAACTGAAATCTGCAAATTTCAGTTATGATATGTGGTTGAAAGTAGCTTAATACTTCCAATAAGTCATGCAAAAAGGACTTAATTCAAGAAAAATGGAAGTAGGTTGCTATTGTTGATGAATTTGAAATGTTGCTCAAGAACCCTAAATCATGAATTGATGTGATTAAGATGTTTCTAAGGGCTTAAAACTTGTTATTAGACAAAGGTTTTAGTCCTAGAACAATCCCTGATTGTTAAGTCGAGTATTAAGGGCTTAAAATGAGAAAATGGGATTTTGTAGCTTGAAAATCGGAGTTTCTGGCCTGCTGATCAGCTCTCGCGACTCGACCAGCATGGTCCTCGCGACTCGAGGGTGAGAACCTTCGCGACTCGACCAGCATGGTCCTCACGACTCGAGGGTGTGCCTTCGCGACTTGACCCTCGCGACCCTCGCGACCCGAAGGCTTGGCCTTTGCGACTCGACCATAGGTTCGGTCGCGACTCGAGCCCTGGACAGAAACCATTTCAGCCTCTGTTAAAATTTGGTGCATTTTCCAAATTTGATTTTGATGCTAGGCTTATCCGATTGACCTGAAATTTTAAACATAGTTCTAATATGTTGTGAAACTTCATGGAAAATTATCGGAATACGAATACGACCTCCCGAAAGTACTGTAGTAGAATACGCGTATTTCGGGAAGTGTATTAAATTATATAACGATGGTTATTGATTGGAAATACTTGGAAATGGTTCCCAATTGAATTGTATAGGACTCTTGTGTAGTAGAGTCAACTGAAATGATTATTAACCTATTATCATTTGATATGAAATGGATAAATAGGTATGGGACAAAAAGGTTGTGGTGCATGCAAAGGCAAGAAACAACCGGGATTCAAATGCAGCTAGCATCAAGGTGAGTAATCTCACTGATATCATATGTGATATATGATGATTGAATTGTTACAGGTTGAAACAGCTTCGGGGGACGAAAATGACATATTATATGATATGATATATGACAATACCAGATAAGCCGTGAGTCATTGCGATGACAAGAACGGAGCTGTGAGTCAATACATATATATATACACTATGATATGACAAGACCAGATAAGCCGTGAGTCTGTTATAGACAAGAACGGAGCTGTGAATCAATAATGCGACAATACCAGATAAGCCGTGAGTCATTGCGATGACAAGAACGGAGCTGTGAGTCCACTTTAATTAGGCAAGACCGGATAAGCCATGAGTCATTGCGATGACAAGAACGGAGCCGTGAGTCTAGGCAAAAGCGGGGTAAACCCGTGAGCCATAAATAACTATGATATTGTTACAGGAACATGGTGCGGCCTATACGGCTATGATATTGGATGCTATATCCAGCTGGTGCGGCCTGCGGGCTATGATTTATATATTGATAATGTTTTGATGCAGCTTATATAGCTATGACACAGGGTGCGGCTTAAATAGCCATGAAATACGATGCGGTCAATTATGACCAAGAAAAATGGGACAGAAATGTATGCAAATAACAACCCGTAAGACTATGCAATAGGATGGGCAATCCTAAGACATATGGTTAGCCAGAACGGCTAGGCGTTTGGGACCGATATCCGGACAGAGATATACGGTTGATAGATCGATCATATATAGGAAATTATATATGAATGTATTTTTATATGTGTTATTTGCAGATACGATTACTCACTGAGCTTTGTAGCTCATGCCGTTTGTTAAATGTCCCTGCAGGTTAGCATAACCCTGAGAAGGGTAAGGATAAAGTCCGTGACTCAAGAAGTGGACTTGTAGATGCTGTCAGTAGCAGCCCGGTTTATATGGAGGTTACTATATTTGTATACTCCTTGATACGCTTGTACCCGATTTTATTAAAATATACCCCTTTGTTTATGGTTTTAAGTACTGCAACCTATGTTTTAAATGAAAAAATTTTCAGGGGTGTTTTTGTTTTAAAAGCCGGGTGTTACAAGTTGGTATCAGAGTCGTGGTTTAAGTGAACTAGGTGTCTATAGAGTAGATTCTTGGACTTAAACCTTGAGACAGTAGACACGATGTACCGTTAGGTGTATATAAATTGTTATTATACATATATAACCTAACTATTGCTGACTTCTAACGTATAAGAAGTATAAGCAGCGAATATTACCGGGAGGAATTTAGGGCATGGAGCTTTAAGAGGCGGACCAGCCCTTTCTCAAGGCTCCATTGAACGAGGGGCAACGAGACAAGTAGCAGAAAATTCACATGACAAGCAATAGTAGCTGCTGTGGTCAGAGAAAGAAATTTGGGTGCTCACCCTGGCTGATATTGAAGGTGAAAGAAAAGTAGCTGAGACTACAAGAAAAGCAGAAAAAGATTAGTGGACGCTTCAGGAGAAGTTACCACAAACTGGGTCCAACCTTAAAGGGAAGGGACCAAGATGAAAAAGGCGATGCGATGCAAGAAGTGCAGGAAAAGCACTCAGAAAATTGTAGAGTTGAGGCTCTACCGTTGACATGCTGAAATTGCAGAAAATAGGAGCAGATTGCTCGAGCTTGTTGGATGGATCGGAAGTGTGTCTAGCGCGGAGCTATAAAACACTTTCCTATGAAATACTCACATGCTAAATATGGAGTAACGGGTGATAAACCCAGGAAAGAACAGGGAAGAAAGAAAGAAGAAACGAATGGTCGAAAAGGACCAGTGATACCATGAGCATTCCAGCAGACTGTGGAAAAAGCTCGTGAGTAGACTGATATGGTCTTGGATATCATTGTCTTGAATATAATCCCCGTATATGTTATATTTGATCCATGAAGCTATGCTTTGGATCGATGACTTTGATGTCTTGTTTGAATATTTCATCAACGATTATGGATGAAATTTTGGAATTGGCTATAGCAAATAACAAATATGTTCAAGATATTGAACACCTGGAAAGGTAGTTTGCTTAGGATTTATGGGACCACTTTTCCCTATAAATCTAAAGCCGATGACTACCAATGAATCCGAAGAAATTGTGTATATTAATTGGTTAGCAATGAATGATGCTAACATGAATTGTAGAAAAAATGAACATTATGGTTCAAAAATCAGAAATGAAGTGGAGGAAACTCCACGGTAAATGACCGTTGTTGAGAATACCGGTTATTTTCTTTGCTTAAACTCGGAAAAGAGTTAGTAAAAGAATGATGTTGTAATTGGCATACATGGTATTGGCCAAGTTAAATAAAGCAGTGATAGTAGTGTACTACTTTAAATAAATTCTCGGATGTTTCTTTTGAAAAGAACTTCCAAGATTTCTGCCAGATTAGCGAGAATAGTTTATGATTAAACTGATTTTGGGAGCCGTTCTGTTATTTAGGCTCTATATTGATTAGCCTCTGCAGAGATGGCAGAGTGGTAAAACAATTGGAAGAAATTGTTTTTTTTAAATTGGGGTCTCATATGGCCGAATGTGTCATTATATGGAGCCCTATCTTGCTTTAAAAGAAGAAAGACGAGTTGATGTGTATGTGCACTGACTACTGAGAATCTGATATTCTCGAAACCAGACTGAATATGAGGTACATTTGTACCAGATATGGTAGTTACTTCACTGAGTTAAGTGATATGTAAAATTCTCCAAGTATGAAAATTTTGGCTAAAAGAAGTGTTATACTCTTTGGGCATGTTATTAATGCCAAAGATGTTAAACTGGATCCGGTGGAAAATGATACTGTGATAAAATGTGAACCGCCTGAGGAATCTGACTAACATTGTAGTTTCCTTGGATTGGCGGGTTATTATAGGAGAGTTGTAGAAAACTGCTCCTTGATTGCTGTAGAGTTGACTAAAGTTGACCAATAAAAGTGAAAAGTCTGAGTGGTAGAAAGACCACATGTAACTTTTCAAAGGTTGAAACAAACCTTATATGAAGCTCCGGTGTTAGCATTATCGCTAAGCGGAGCAGATAAATTGTTTTATAGAAATGCATCCAGAGTTGATTTTGGATACATGATATTGCAGTGGCAATTATGATTTTGGTATTTAAGCTTTGGAGACACTACTGATGTGGTGTAAAGCTTACTGTTTATACGGATCATAAAAGTTTGAAATACTTAATTGATCAAAAGGAAGTTAAATAAGAGATAGCAAAGATAGATGGGTTACTTAAAGATTTTGGTTATGGAATCTTGTACCATCTCGGAAAGGCGGATGTGGCTATAGATGCCTTGAATTGAAAAGAGTATCTTTTGAAAGATACAACCACATGCGTGAGTGTGGCGAATTGATTACCTGAGTTGATTCGGGTAGCACAGAAAGAAGTGTGCAAGTCTGAAAATGTGAAAAGTGAATGAATGATTAGCTATTGAAAGAAGCTAATTAGAAACTCACAGCGATTTAAAACCCTTAGTGGTTGTGTATGTGAGTTCCAAAGCAAGGCGAGATATGAAAATTTACCCTTAAAATATGTATGTTGGGGTAGATATGCAAAATGCCCGGGGCAGTACCAAACTGTGTAGGATAATGTAACCTATGTATTGGTGGCCGGGACTAGAGAAAGACATTGAAAGACATGTGAAAAGTGTTTGACTTGTGTGTAACTACAGTCAAATCATTAGAAACATACGGAAAATTTAACCGTTGTGGATCCCAAAGAAGAAATGGGACGAAAATATTATAGACTTTGTAATAAAGTCTTTGCAAGTACCGCATGGGTATGACACCATATGGGTAATTGCAGGTTGATTGATGACACCAGTGCAAATTTGTACCGACCAAAGAAGTAAGTAAGATTGAAAAGTAGTGAAAAACTACATAGAAGGATAAATGTGTCGACATGCGCTGCAGGTGTCGACTGTATCAGATCGAGATACTAGAATTGTTTGCTGAATTTAGCATTAATTCCTAGAATTAATAGTTCAAAAGTACTAGTAAGTACTGTATAAAACTTGCAGATTGATAAACAAGGTGAAATAATGATGCAGATTTTAGAAGATGTGCTTGAAATTTGCACAACAGACCCTAGTGGAAGATGAGAAGATCGTCTATCGTTGGTAAAATTTGTAAGAAATAATAGTTTATATATTAGTATTCTATAGACTTGTATGAAGTGTAGTACGGGGAATCGTGTTATCCTTTGATTTATAGGATTGAAGATGTGGAACAGCCGTTGGCTAGATCCTAGACGGTGGTGCAAGCTAAAAAGAAGACTTGATAAATACGAGAAAATTGGAAAATGGCTAAGAAGCAGTAACGGTAGTACATGAACCATAGAGTAAAACCGTTGAAATTCTAAATAGGGAAAGATGACAGTGCTCAAAATATCCCTTGGAAAGACTAAAATTCTGCTTGGGACGAAAAGAAAGTCAAACCCTGATTTATTGGATTTTTCCATATGTCCCAAAGAGTAAGAATTGGGGTGTACCGATTGAAGTTTCTTGATGAACTTCAAGATAATAATAAAGTTTTCTATGGGTCTCATGGTTCTGAGAACATAGACTGATAAATTTGAACGAATATCTCATGCTGAAATGAAGGTAGATAAGTAGTTAAGGTACCCGGGACAACCGGAGGAATATTAGATGAACAGTGATATAATCACGAAATAAGAAGACTAGTATGGTAAAAGTGCTTTGGCAATACCATGAATGTTTCCGTATGATATGGGAAACCGAAATTGTAATGAGAAATAATTACCCTCGCTTGTTTGTATGATTTCGGGGACGAAATCTTTTAAAGGAGGGGAGAATTTGTAACGCCAAGACACTCTTTTTATGTAAATAAAATAAAAAGGGTAAATTGGTCATTTTACCTTAGAAGGGTAATTTGGTCTTTTGGACAGAAAAGAATTTGGTTTGAAATAATATTTTGAGTTTTGAACTTAAAATGTTATAAAAACTGAAATTGGTCGTTTTACCACAAAAGGGTATTTTGGTCATTTGACCAAGTGAAGGACCAATTATGTAAAATTATTGTTGTTTGTGACAAAAGCATAAGAAAAGAAAGTTTATTGTGATAAAATTTGATTATTGTGGTCAAAGTTCAAGAAAATGAACTTAAGGACCAAATTTGTAAATTTTGGAAGTATAAATAGAGAGGTTGACTCTCTTCTTTGACTGGCCATTTGTGCAGCAACGGGAAGGGTTTTTGAGAGCAAAAACCTGAAAATCTTTGAAGCTTGAAGCAAGGAATTGGAATCATAGCTTGGAATTGGTGATTCCTAAGTTAAACAAGGTAAGTAATTTGATTTTCTAGCCAAGTTCTTGAGGTATTCTTGATGGGTTAGATAGAAACTGAAATCTGCAAATTTCAGTTATGATATGTGGTTGAAAGTAGCTTAATACTTCCAATAAGTCATGCAAAAAGGACTTAATTCAAGAAAAATGGAAGTAGGTTGCTATTGTTGATGAATTTGAAATGTTGCTCAAGAACCCTAAATCATGAATTGATGTGATTAAGATGTTTCTAAGGGCTTAAAACTTGTTATTAGACAAAGGTTTTAGTCCTAGAACAATCCCTGATTGTTAAGTCGAGTATTAAGGGCTTAAAATGAGAAAATGGGATTTTGTAGCTTGAAAATCGGAGTTTCTGGCCTGCTGATCAGCTCTCGCGACTCGACCAGCATGGTCCTCGCGACTCGAGGGTGAGAACCTTCGCGACTCGACCAGCATGGTCCTCACGACTCGAGGGTGTGCCTTCGCGACTTGACCCTCGCGACCCTCGCGACCCGAAGGCTTGGCCTTTGCGACTCGACCATAGGTTCGGTCGCGACTCGAGCCCTGGACAGAAACCATTTCAGCCTCTGTTAAAATTTGGTGCATTTTCCAAATTTGATTTTGATGCTAGGCTTATCTGATTGACCTGAAATTTTAAACATAGTTCTAATATGTTGTGAAACTTCATGGAAAATTATCGGAATACGAATACGACCTCCCGAAAGTACTGTAGTAGAATACACGTATTTCGGGAAGTGTATTAAATTATATAACGATGGTTATTGATTGGAAATACTTGGAAATTGTTCCCAATTGAATTGTATAGGACTCTTGTGTAGTAGATTCAACTGAAATGATTATTAACCTATTATCATTTGATATGAAATGGATAAATAGGTATGGGACAAAAAGGTTGTGGTGCATGCAAAGGCAAGAAACAACCGGGATTCAAATGCAGCTAGCATCAAGGTGAGTAATCTCACTGATATCATATGTGATATATGATGATTGAATTGTTACAGGTTGAAACAGCTTCGGGGGACGAAAATGACAGATTATATGATATGATATATGACAATACCAGATAAGCCGTGAGTCATTGCGATGACAAGAACGGAGCTGTGAGTCAATACATATATATATACACTATGATATGACAAGACCAGATAAGCCGTGAGTCTGTTATAGACAAGAACGGAGCTGTGAATCAATAATGCGACAATACCAGATAAGCCGTGAGTCATTGCGATGACAAGAACGGAGCTGTGAGTCCACTTTAATTAGGCAAGACCGGATAAGCCGTGAGTCATTGCGATGACAAGAACGGAGCCGTGAGTCTAGGCAAAAGCGGGGTAAACCCGTGAGCCATAAATAACTATGATATTGTTACAGGAACATGGTGCGGCCTATACGGCTATGATATTGGATGCTATATCCAGCTGGTGCGGCCTGCGGGCTATGATTTATATATTGATAATGTTTTGATGCAGCTTATATAGCTATGACACAGGGTGCGGCTTAAATAGCCATGAAATACGATGCGGTCAATTATGACCAAGAAAAATGGGACAGAAATGTATGCAAATAACAACCCGTAAGACTATGCAATAGGATGGGCAATCCTAAGACATATGGTTAGCCAGAACGGCTAGGCGTTTGGGACCGATATCCGGACAGAGATATACGGTTGATAGATCGATCATATATAGGAAATTATATATGAATGTATTTTTATATGTGTTATTTGCAGATACGATTACTCACTGAGCTTTGTAGCTCATGCCGTTTGTTAAATGTCCCTGCAGGTTAGCATAACCCTGAGAAGGGTAAGGATAAAGTCCGTGACTCAAGAAGTGGACTTGTAGATGCTGTCAGTAGCAGCCCGGTTTATATGGAGGTTACTATATTTGTATACTCCTTGATACGCTTGTACCCGATTTTATTAAAATATACCCCTTTGTTTATGGTTTTAAGTACTGCAACCTATGTTTTAAATGAAAAAATTTTCAGGGGTGTTTTTGTTTTAAAAGCCGGGTGTTACAAGTTGGTATCAGAGTCGTGGTTTAAGTGAACTAGGTGTCTATAGAGTAGATTCCTGGACTTAAACCTTGAGACAGTAGACACGATGTACCGTTAGGTGTATATAAATTGTTATTATACATATATAACCTAACTATTGCTGACTTCTAACGTATAAGAAGTATAAGCAGCGAATATTACCGGGAGGAATTTAGGGCATGGAGCTTTAAGAGGCGGACCAGCCCTTTCTCAAGGCTCCATTGAACGAGGGGCAACGAGACAAGTAGCAGAAAATCCACATGACAAGCAATAGTAGCTGCTGTGGTCAGAGAAAGAAATTTGGGTGCTCACCCTGGCTGATATTCAAGGTGAAAGAAAAGTAGCTGAGACTACAAGAAAAGCAGAAAAAGATTAGTGGACGCTTCAGGAGAAGTTACCACAAACTGGGTCCAACCTTAAAGGGAAGGGACCAAGATGAAAAAGGCGATGCGATGCAAGAAGTGCAGGAAAAGCACTCAGAAAATTGTAGAGTTGAGACTCTACCGTTGACATGCTGAAATTGCAGAAAATAGGAGCAGATTGCTCGAGCTTGTTGGATGGATCGGAAGTGTGTCTAGCGTGGAGCTATAAAACACTTTCCTATGAAATACTCACATGCTAAATATGGAGTAACGGGTGATAAACCCAGGAAAGAACAGGGAAGAAAGAAAGAAGAAACGAATGGTCGAAAAGGACCAGTGATACCATGAGCATTCCAGCAGACTGTGGAAAAAGCTCGTGAGTAGACTGATATGGTCTTGGATATCATTGTCTTGAATATAATCCCCGTATATGTTATATTTGATCCATGAAGCTATGCTTTGGATCGATGACTTTGATGTCTTGTTATGATGGCGGTTCAATGTAATCCGCTGCCCCAATTGCCCAATAGATTTATCAAAACAACAAGACAACAAGTTACCTGATTAATTTCAAACACCTGTCTCCCGTCTAGTCAAAAAACTTCGGCGTTCATTTCACACAGCAACCCGAAGTTCTCGAACATCAAGAGGTACGATTTTGTAATTCTTTGGTTCTCAATGATCTGTCTCCCGTATTCAATATTACCATGGTCGTTAAGTAACAACATGTTACTTGTTATTTAGAGTTGTTTCTGTTTTGATTTCCGAAGAGAAAGTTGAATACTGATATATTCAAGCTAACTTACTTGGAGGTGCCATTTCGTGATTCTCTGATTTGCACAGGTTGGTTGGATGTGCCTTTTAAAATTGATGGCATATAGTCACATTTTTGGTCTTTAACTAAAACATTGTTGGATGTTTTTTATTTAGGTTAATAGTTGGTTATGGGATGTGGGCAGCGAGAAGATTCTGGTTGATCCAATATGGTGGGTAACTTGGATTTAAGAATTCATTTGCTTTGTGATGTTAGCAGGAAAATATCTTAAGAATTTCTAGGTACATTTGTTCTTAGCCTTGAACTATTCTTTTTGCAAATTAATGGCTTTTTGTTATCTTTATGGTGCTAAGCTTGTATAATTCATTATTTTGTTACGATGTTTGTTCTCCGGCGTTTCGAAAAACATCTACAACAAGGTGTTTGTTCTCCGACCAGGAATAAAGTTGATGAGCTTCATTCTCTTGATTCTATCAGAATTTAAAGATTGGGTTAACAAAATAAGCAATATTCTTTCCGAATGAATGTGGTGATAAAACAATATTCTTTCAGAATTTGAAGACTGATCTTAAAAAACAAAATCATCAGAATGCATTTTGAGATTGATGGTTTATGCTTCATTCTCACAAAATGTGTACATTGTCATTTATGTTTTTATAGTTGATATAAAATTTTTGTATATTCTTCAAGAATATTGTATATATTATTGTTTAGTATTGAATGTTGTGTATATTTTTCAAGAATATCGTATATGTTCTTTTTTATATTATAAGTGGTCCTAATATTCTTTTTTGAATGAAATCGCGGTTTCTAAAAATGATTCAATGACGACATGTATTCATCGTAATATGAGTTTTTTTTTAATATAATTGTTGTAATTACTAATTAGGTAATACATTTTAAAATTTATTATAATAATTAATAACATAGTTAATTATTTAATAAAATTCCACCAAATTAGGAGATAATAAGTGAACTTTCTTTTTTAATTCTTGATTAATATACTAAAATACATTTTCAGGGGTTTAATTGTAAAAATTGATTCATTAAGTTTTATATATTTACGTTGAAGCGCCTGAATATAAGACCATAAATAATTTCAATCGGACGCTCCATATTTGGTCATACGTTCACACAATTTGGAGCACATTTGGTCAATATTTTTCGTTTGTTGCACTCTTGGTCCCTAATCCAAACGATTGTTGAACTATTGGTCTTTTTTCCTGTAAAATAACACATCTGAACCACTCAATTTGGAGCTATTGCCAGATAGGTTTATGTTTCAAATATATGCGATGGGTGGGAGTGGATTGGCAACACAAATGCCGTCTTTTCGGTGGGCCCAGTTAGGCGTTGTATGTGAAGATGGAATGGGGAATCGAGGGAAATTAATTCCATTTTTCGTTGGGTGAAGTAGGTTCCTTTGAAGGTCTTGTCCTCCATGTGGAGGTTGTTTCAAAATAAAATCCCAATTACGACAAACTTGGTTGTGAGGAGTATATCGGTTCACGTGAAGTGTTCTTTTTATGACCGAGGGAGGGGGTATAAAGTGAAATAGCCGATCACCTTTTTCTTTTCTTTTTAGTGATTATGCTAATGCGATTGGAGTTAATTGTTGTTACGTCCCAAATCCAGTAATAAAAATTTTCTTTTAAAAACGGTTCGAATACATAAATCGGGCTACCAATTAAAACCATCTAAAGTAAAACTTACATTTAAACATTAACATTGTGTTTATCAAAATATTTACAAACATTATTTAGCGGAAGACTCAAATAACAAAACCTCAGATGCGGTACAATCGCGCCGTGCACTAAGCTGAAGCCAGCAATTACCCGAAAACAGTAAGGGTGAAAGAGCAAGCACAAAACTTAGTGAGTTCCCAAAATACCACATGATCCATTCCATAACACATAATTACAAAAGGTCTCCGGGCTTGCGTCGAAGAACATGACTCACGGGCTTGTCCTGATCTTGCCAATTCCTTGGCCCACGAGCTTGCCCCGATATTGCCCATTCCTCGACTCACGAGCTTGCCCCGATCTTGTCGATTCGTTGACTTACGAGCTTGCCCCGATCTTGTCCATTCCTTAGTTCACGAGCTTGCCCCGATCTTGCCCATTCCTCGACTTACGAGCTTGCCTCGATCTTGTCGATAAACACGTAAGGCACATACATAACATTATTAGACAAAGTAATAAAGCTACCTACTCATGCAACATCACCCATAGTATAGTGAGAAGACTCACCTGATCTGCGACCTCAAGCTAGACAGAATTCTACGTGAGTGCCCGCAGATCCCGACAATATGCACCTCCTAACAAGAATAAAATCCACTTAGAATTTCCTAAATCCCCTACAAGATAATCCTATAAGACCGGTGTCCATAACACTCAAGTTTGACCTTGCCAAACTGGTCAAAAAGACAACGGTTAAAGTCAACAAAAGTCAACATCACAGTTCGCGACGCTAACTCCCCAAGTTAGCGTCGCTAACTATGAACAGATACAAAAGTCCATTAAGTTCTTAAACTATTAAGCCAAGGTCTTAATCCATCCAGGGACCTTCCAAACAGTCAAAAATCCATAAAGATCCTAACTTTATTCTCCCAAACATCACCATACAAAATCAAGAACAAGATTCAAGTCGAAGGTGGTCAAAACTAACCAAAATCATCAAAGAGAGTTTGGATTACTCTCTAAACCACCCCAAATGTTCAAATAAGAGATTTAAGGCATAAAGTTTCCAACTTTATCCTTTCCAAACCATAGACAAACGCTACAAGGGACCACTACACTTATTCAATCCATAAGAACATACTTAAATCATATGAACAACCATAAAAACACATAAATGTGAGAATTTGACTTACAATGGTCCAGGAATTGTAGATCCTTGAAGCTTTACTCAAGAAAAGCAACTTGTAGCATCAACACCTTCCATCTACATCATCATTCTTCAAGAACACCTTCCAAAACCTCCAAATTTTCAAGAATGAACCAAGAACACTCAAAATGGCTAGAGAGAGAGTTTTAGGTGACCATGGAGGCTGAGAAAGGGCAAATGACGGTTGCGCTAGGGTTCCCCACCCTTAACTATGGCCCAAACATCAAAATCTAGGGTTTTGGCCCAAAATCAGACATTAGCACCGCTAACTTTAAGGTTAGCGCTGTTAATATCAATCGTGCAAACCCACTCTAACAACTGGCAAAATAACGACTTGAAAAACACGATTTAGCAGCACAAGCCACCTTAGCGCCGCTAACTTTGATTCTTTGAAACTCAGAACTTGACTTCTCGGGATTAGGGTCTTACAATTGTTATCTTGGTTCGACCTTTTTTCCTATGTCCCTTCCACCCAATAAGACCTTTTGTGAGTCTTGTCTCTGAAGACGGGTCCAATGCCAAAAAAACACTCCAAGTCTATGCTTACTTTGATTTATTCTCGGGTCCAATGCCAAAATTCACTCCAAGCTGATGCTTACATTGATTTATTCCATATTATTGATAAATCAAAATGCAACAAACAATGTGTTGTTCAAAAGCTTGCTTGATAATTTAGAAGGAAACAAACAATGTGTTGTTCAGAAGCTTTATTGCCCCTGTTTTAAGACAGCAAATGATATTCAGTTATTTTTTATTTGATTAATAATAGAGCTAAATTGTACTATTTAAATTGGTTGGAGAGATGTTGCTCTCCTTTTACTAACTGTATGTTGTAACTCTTTTTTTATTGTCTTGCTACTTTTATGTTTTATAAAAACTTCACCCGTTTAGAGAAACTTAATTTTAGTAGAAGTAAATTACACTTTTGGTCCCTGTGGTTTACCCAAGTTTTCTCTTTAAGTCCAACTTTTCAAATTTCATGCTGATGGTCCCTGTGGTGGCCAAAATCTTACACTTTGTCCCTTGGCGAATATAAAGACCAATTTACCCTTTTTAATTTCTTTTTCAATTTTCTTTTAATGTATTATTTATTAAATTCATTAAAAAAAGAAAAATACCCCACCCCACTACCCCCCTCACACACACACGCACACATACACACACACACACTCTCTCTCTCTTTCTTTCTCTCTCTCTTCTCTGATGGAGTAGAATATGACAGGAGTTAGAAGAGGATTGGAAATTAAGCAATCGCCTTTGTTGCTCTGGTGTTGTTGCTTGAAGCCTCGATCGACGACCCAACAATCTGACAGAGGCATACAATCTCTCGATTCTGTCTCTCTATTCGATTCACACACACACACAATCAGTGTGTGTTCTTCCTCCCTTTCCCATCTCTCGATCTTCTCTCCCTTTTCTTTTTTCCCCTTTTTTGTTTTACAGATGCAAAGAGAAGACCCTTTAGTCTCGATCATGGATGTCCGAGCCTGATCGAGCTAAAATAGCACCAGATTCTTGTTTTTGGAAAAACAAGCTCGAGCCACCACTCTTCACCTCGAAAAAGTGAAAAAAAAAAGAGTTTGATTGAGTGTGGTTAGATTCATATTAGTGGCATTAAGAAAAAGATTCATGGATATACTTGATTTTGTGTTTGCATAGTATAATCCGATGGGTTGGAGTTGGTCATCGAAGGGTAGAGAGAGAGAGAGAGAGAGAGAGAGAGAGAGAGAGAGAGAGAGAGAGAGAGGGATGGGAGGGGGGGTGGAGGACTGTATTTTTAATTTTATTTTAATTTCCTAAATAATTAATATCTTAAACAAAAAAGGAAAAATAAATTAAAAAGGGTATTTTAGTCATTTGACATGGATCAGGGACAATAAGTGTTAGCTTTATGCAACCATAGTGACCATCAACGTGAAATTTGAAAAGTTGGACTTAGAGTGAAAAATGAGGTAAACCACTGGGACCAAAAGTGTAATTTACTCTTTTAATAATTTGTGGTATTGCGTTTAAAGCTTAATATTTATATGATGTATACAGATATCTAGATCGTGGCCTGGATTTATGGTAGAAACAAAAGCAATATATAATCAAACTAATCTAAGATTGTGAAAGAAATGGATGTGGTTGGGTTCCAATAATGGCGACTAAGGAAACTACGACCAACCAATCTATTCATTCATTTCCCATCATTATTATTGGTGAAGTATACTCTTTGATTTCTCGAATGAATTTGATAAACAAATCATGTTCACTATATTATTTTCTATTTTTTCAATTAAATGACTTATTAGTTATACACAACCGTATTCCTTGAACTTATTAATTAATTAACTTCCTTTATATGGATTTTAGTTTGTGAAATTTGACGAGTGGAGCTAAATGATGACAACAATATGAGCGTCCATACAGTCTAATAACAATGGTAATACCAAACGGCCTTTGGCCTAACGGTATCAAGGTATTGGAAATGTGTGTTCCTTTCAAGTGGTTGAGTGTTCAAGTCTCATTATAGACGTAAGATGTAGATTTAGGTGTAGATTTAGAAAGTATGTGTGTTTGCCGTTCATATAAAAAAAAAAATAACAATGGTAATATTTTCATAACTTTTTATTTAAATCTAAACATAATAGTAAACTAGTAATCATTCAATATGATAATCATCCCTAAATTCTTGTTTTAACGGATATTTAAAGATTTTGTTATCTATATTCATTACCTATTACATACAATTACTAATGCGTGAACAGTAATACGTTGGTAATTGTTTAAAATGTAAAAAATGAGATTCTAAATCATTATTCTTTATGTATTTAAGTATGGTAATCGGTTTGATGAAAAAAATTCATATTTAATTATAAGCTATCAAAATCATGTATTTAGTGTTAACTATATATTACTACGGTATTTAGTCCGCAAGAGTTAATATTGAGCCCTTTTTGTAAAATATATGTAGAGCTCAAGATTGTCTCTAAAAAAAAAAAAATCTTATGAACAGAGGGGAGACTCCCAACATATATACATATTTATATGATCGTGTCGCACAAATGTGGAATATACTAACACTCCTTCTCAGAAACGGAGGCTTGATGATGATAAACATGGACATGTTAGGCCACGGGGGTGCGGGACGCCAACTCTGATACCATGTAAAATATATAAGGAGCTCACAGTTGTCTTTCCTAAAGAGCCCTTATGAAGAGAGGGGAGACTCCCAACATATATGCACATTTATAAGACCGTGTCGCTCCAATATGAGATACACTAACACTTTTTTTAAAATTGGATTTTCAATGTCTTTCCTAAAACACATTACTTCTATTGCGGCATATAGCATCACTACAATCACTGGTTATAAAAATTATTTAAAACTATCAGAATATCGGCTGCATAGCGCGATGGGTGCAACTCTTAGGTGAATTTAGTAAGATGAAAATTGTAAGCTATGTCTATGAGGGAGTTATTTATGGTATTTTATTATTGAAAAAAATGGTAAATAATTATTTAAAACGAGGTGGTAAAAAATTAATGATATTTCATAAATAATATCCATTTCGTAACTTTTGATAACTGCGAACTATATAACGATCTCGTTTTATATAATTATCATTCCTAAATTCTTGTTTTAAAGGATGTTTTAATAGTATATTATTTAATATTTATATCCTAAACATGAGAAGTTTGATACTTCGAAACGTTGCATTTAGACATTGGTCGCTCATTGGACCAGTGCTTGCTTCGGCTTAATAGAAGACAAATTCTAGTTGGCTCGAAATTCACATTAATGGGCCCAATGTTCGTTGACATTGCCATATTTATTTTTCTTTGTCAGACAAAATTGGTAAATTATGCCTGCTATATAATATTGACTTTTTTATTAAATTATTATAAAGAGTGTAATTCAATTCAAAGTAATATTGTATCTAGTTGTAAAACCTCATCTTAAGGTCAACTTCACTCGCATAATGCTTTTATTGAAATTATAATATAGAGATATAAATGATGCTTTTAATGAGCTTATGTAGATTACGTAGATGAGAAGTGAACTTTTTGGAGAAGTTAATGCTGCATAGTAATGATAATTATAGGTTTAATGATCCATAACCACAACCAATAATACAAAATTTACTTATTAGACCATTGAAGTTTTAATTACATCTAATAGGTCACTGAACTTTCAATTTTGCAACCAATAAGTCATTGAACTTTCGGTTTTGGTTTTAAAATACTATCGTTTATGATAACCGGTTATGCCCGATTTAAATCGCTACAAGAAGACCTCGTGGCTGGTTGCTGTCCTTTAATGAAGTAAGGAGTGGCGGCTGGAGGCGGATTGGACATCAAATGAGGAGAGTTGTGGCGGTGTGGTCAATGTAGTACGACTATGGTGAGATTGTAGATAAGCTTTGAACCTGGTCGAAGTGTTAAGATTATGGATGAGTTGATGAAAATGGTCTAAGTCTGGTCAGCAGAGACAGAGGTGTCATTGGAACTGGAAAACGGTGGTTAAAATCGGAGACAATGATATTTTAACACAAGAATTGAAAGTTCAATAACCTATTGTGTGCAATTAAAACTTCAGTGACCTAATGGATCAATTTTGTGTTATTGATTGCTATTATGAATCATTATCCCATAATTATAAACTTATGTGTGAAAAAGTTAATTACTTCTTGAAGTTATATGGGAAAATACTATGATGAATGACCAAGTTATGTGTATTAACCTTATAAATTGAATGTAAACTTAAAGAATGAATCTGGCTAAAATAAGTTCATGAGTTTATATATGAACATTTACACATATTCTTTAGGAAAATATGCATAAAAGTCCTTATATTTTACTCTTATATTCAATTAAGCTAATTTTTTTATTAACAATTTAGTCCTAACTAGTTCTAATTTATAATTAATTCATAAATATTTGTCGGTAAACCAATGGACACTCAGTAAAAGGTCCTCCATTGTTTTTTACGGGGTTTCTTCTTCGTGAGACTGTATTGCACACATACACCCCTCATTCAATCCCGCTGAGGTAAATCACAAACCTCCTTCAACCCTGTTAACCTTGCTTCTCAGTAAAAAGTAAGAGCCTATTTCCAATTTCTACTTACAGTAACGTATATGGAGGAGTCTTCAGAAGAATGGGAGGCATATGCCGATTTTGATATGTATGAGGATGAAGAGTTACACACGTCTCGAATAGATGTCGAATTGGAAGAGGATGTCAAAGCACAAGCTAATGATAGATGCAAGGATGCTTTATTGAATAGTTTATTCGATGATAGTGCCAATTCTGAAGAGAATTCATATTCTGATGAAGAAATATATAACACTGAATGAGGCAATGAACGTGATTTAGGAGATGAGGGTGGAGTACAGTTCACCATACATGATCCAACATTAAAGTGTAACAATATGAAACCCATTCTCGGTAAGAGGTGTGAATCACGACATCAACTAAAAACTTGCTTGACTAATTATGCCATTGCCAATAGGTACAATTTAAAGGTTTGTAAAGTGTGACAGTGTTCGTTTAGTGGTTAGATGTGGGAGAAAGAATGCTAAAGTTCAGTGTCCATATCGACGCTTTCAAATTTCATGAATTTTATGTTCCAATATTTTTGGTACTTACTATTTTCAACTTATTTTTTTAATTTTATCAGGATGTTGAGATCAACAAGCCCCTCTTCGATGAAAAACAGCTTGCTTCTCTTTTTCTTTGCACCGGTGTCGGGTACTCAAATTCCAACAGCAGAGGATGTGTTTGTTGATATTCCAATGTGAATGGTGCATAATAGTTCAAATTTTCATGAAAATTATGATTTTAATTGTTCAAGAAGGCCCTCAGAGAGGATTCTAAAAAACTTCAAAAAAACATGGGTGGGGTGGGGAGTTCTGATGATCAAGCTTTACATTTAGATTAGGTGGTCTGGGTAGTAAGAGTAATGAGAAATTGTTAATAGAATTTCCTTTTTGTAAACATTATCTAAAAAGAACCGAAAGTCCTTAACATTTTGGTTGGCCTTTTTGTAAACATTGTTTGAGTGGCCTATTTGTAATGCAGTTTATGCTGTTTTGGTAATGGAATACGAGGTTGTTTTGTAATTTTTTGAATTTTTTTATAGGGATTGTTTCTATAGTTTTGTCAAACCAGCTGCTGTATTTGCAGTTTTTAAAAAATTGTAAAGAAGGACTATTCCTGCAGTTTTACAAGGACTGTTGTTGTAGTTTTTTTTGTCAAAACATAGGTTGTTTTGTAATTTTTTTGAATAAAATTTCATAGGAACCGTTTCTGCAGTTTTGTCAAAAAGGAGTTGTTTTGCAGTTTTTTAAAAAAATGCACTGAAAAGATACATGCTAACTGGCTAACTTCACTAAGTTAATTATAAATTAGAACTAATTAGAACTAAATTGTTAATAAAAAATTAGGGTTTAATTGAATATAAGAGCAAAATATAAGGAGTTTTATGCACATTTCCCTATTCTTTATGAATTAATATTAGGAAATTGTCTATATTATAATTTTTCATTGATGTGATATTAGTTTAAAACCTTGCGGCTACATGTATATAAGAAGAGAAACTGGAGAGTAATAGTAGCAGTGAATTATTTAAGTAGGGCTTATATGTGTATACGTAATGAGAAGTAAAATATATGGTAGCATGAGAGAGTAAACTGTGACTGCGTTTATAGGGTATTACTTATGTTTGAAGCATATACTACTTTGAAGGATAGAAATTTTTTGAAAGTAAAGGCGTATAAATCTTATATAGAGATGTCGATTTATGTGCAACTCACTAAGCATTATAGATTAAGTTTCTTTGTAAATGATTTTTACAGGTAACATGTAAAAGTATTAGTATATAGATGATATGTATAATTAGAGAGCATGGAATAGATAAATATCAAGTGTAGAAGATAGTTGTTAAATAAATTGATGTATGCCCTCTATTACACAATGTCTAATAACTAGGGTTTGTATCTCCACACGTTGCAGCGAAGACGATGTGTCATTTTAATAAAAAACATTCGGAAAAATTGAAACATTTTGGGTGAATTTATAAAAAAGTGTAAAAAAGAAGTATATGTTGTTGTAGAAAATAAGTATACGAAAAAATTAACTTTTTAAAAATATAAAATGATATAAGAAAAGTTGGGGAAATTTGTGACCTAAAAATTATTTTGACCAGATTTGCAAAACCAATTTCACATTGGGTTAAAATTGTAAAAGAAGTAAACCAAATTCGCAAATAAATAAATGTTTGGATAAAACCCTGACAATTACGTATGAGTCCAGCGAAGAACAAGAATTAGGGAGAAAAATAGATACATTATAGAGGAACCCGATGTCTGGTTCGAATTTCATAAAAGGGAAATTGCAAACCATATTGACCTATTGGAAATGGCTGAAATACCTTCATGGGTAGCGCATGTGAGAAGGTTAACAAAATCTTTTTTTAACAACAGTTAACTAGAGAAACCAAATCCACAATGACACTCATCCATAAAGAGAAAATATACAGTTTTGAAAATTGTTGGACCAAATTCAAAGAAAATGACAAACCACAAGGACCAATTATGCAATTTTGTCTTCTATTTAATATATTGATTTTATTTAAAATAAATAAACAAATTAAAAACATTATCTAAAGGTAACTTGCTTATTTTGATTTGGACAATGACTAAACCCACAAGTATGTAAATTTTATAGCTTATGAATGGAGCCCAAGTATTGCTAATGGCCAAATTTGGAAGTTCCTTTAAAAAAAATCCGATAACCGAAAACACGTTTTCTTGTAACCTATCAAATAATTATAATTTTTAACCAGACCTTTTTTCCCAATCCCTTCCCATTTACCGCCGGCGGCTGCCTCCCTTCCCCCTACCCAATTGGTGACCGTATCTGGTTTCTCTCTCCCAATTCCATCCAAATAAGGCCTCTTTATCGACTTGTTTGCCTTATCTGCATTGCTTCCTATGCCGATGGCTGAAACACTTTTCCCAGCATTTCCCTGTCACCAGGACCACCGTGAGACCGCCATTGTACCCGTTGCGGATTGTTCTCTGCAAGTTTCTGGTCTGTGTTGGGCTAGGGATCCACGGAGCACAGGGGCTGGCATCAAGGTTTACTGGTGGTAGACGATAGTGTAGCCGATGGCGGGCGACATGATCTTTGGTTTTGAGATGGCCGGGTGGAAAGGGTTGAAGAATGACGATCGTTGTTATTTTGGGTGGCGAAGGTTGACACATGAGGCGAAGTCGCTGGTGGCGAGACAGAGAGGGGAGTGGGGGTTGGTGCGATCAATTTCAAGTGGGTGGCGTGGAATGTCACACGTCATCATATACCAAAAGTGAAATGCTTTTTTTACAAGTTGTCAATTAAAATAAATACTACGTACGATATTTCAATATTTCATAATATACATACTTTCGCATGATAGTCAAAGATATTTATGACGCGTAAAAGTCGGCAATATTGTGAAGAAACGAATATGTAGTCTCGTTTAAAAAGCCATTCTTCTAATTGGTGAGAAACGGATAAAAAACAAATTGCAGAAAAACAGAAAAAAGTCGTAAGCTATCCTGAATGCTGAATACTACAATGGAGACACTCCTGTTTTTTTTCTTAAAGTCAAACCCATCTTTTATAAACATTTAAGCAACGACCCTTTTCCTCATTCATTCCGTGAATATCAAATCAGATCTTACTTCCACAATCCAACACCCACCAAAAACTATCCCCTCAAGTAACTTACTTCAACAAACCTCTCTTTACTACGATTATAGTCTTTCCAAAACAATGAAAATCACTGTTTTCTCATATTTAAATTCGATTTCTGCAGTTTGAGTACTGGTGTAGATGGCGGCAACGCTCGCCGGAGATGATCTGGCGAGGTCGATGAGCAGGCGGGTGAGTTTTTCATCCTCCGGTAGGAGGAGCTGGGCTTCCGCCAGTATCAGGGAGGCTTTCTCGGCGGCACCGGGAGGTGGTGATGCTTTTGCCACAAGTGGGCGCCATGATGATGAAGAAGAACTCAAATGGGCTGCAATTGAGAGGCTCCCTACATACGATAGATTAAAAAGAGGAATTTTGAAGCAAGTTCTAGATAACGGACGAATCGTTCATCAAGAAATCGATATCACAAATCTTGGACCTCAAGATAAGAAGCAACTTATGGAAAGTATACTCACAGTTGTAGAAGAAGATAACGAAAAGTTTCTTAGTAGAGTTCGAGCTAGAACCGACAGGTGAAAACCAATTAATCGTTAGTGATTTCTTTTCAAAATTTCTAAGTTATAAACTCATAAATCATAATATTATTGTTGTTAAACAGGGTCGGGATCGATATTCCAACAATTCAAGTACGCTACAAAAACTTGTCGATTGAAGGTGACGTTCATATTGGGTCTAGGGCTCTTCCTACTTTGCTAAACGCCACCCTAAACACTATGGAGGTTTGTTAATTTCTACTAATAATACTTCATTAAATTCGACATTTTCTAATTTTTTTTTTTACCAACAGGGAATTCTCCGATTTTTTAGGCTTGTTCCATCGAAGAAACGGGTCGTTAAAATCTTGCGTGATGTGAGTGGGATTGTGAGGCCATCGCGGTATGTTAATTTGGCGCCATTTTTAATCCTTTCGGGAAACGAGAATTTTCGATCTTATTTTACAGTGTTTTCATTTTCAGGATGACGTTACTTCTTGGACCTCCAGGTTCCGGGAAGACAACGTTGCTGAGGGCACTTGCCGGAGTATTGGATTCAGATTTAAGAGTCACCGGAGAAGTTACCTATTGTGGTCATCGGATGTCGGAGTTTATTCCTCAGAGGACTTGTGCGTATATTAGTCAACATGACGTTCATCATGGTGAAATGACTGTTAGGGAGACTTTTGATTTTGCTGGACGGTGCCTAGGCGTTGGAACTCGATACGACCTACTGGAAGAACTTTCACGGCGTGAGAAAGAAGAAGGGATTAAACCAGACCCGGAAATCGATGCTTTCATGAAAGCTACAGCGGTGGCTGGTCAAGAATCTAGCTTGGCTACAGACTATGTTTTAAAGGTTTATTTAAAAGTCTCGGTTTTTATACAAGTTTTCTAATTTTAAATTGAGTTAACTTGAACTGAATTAAACAGATTCTTGGATTAGATATCTGCGCTGATATCATGGTTGGTGACGAGATGAGAAGAGGAATCTCCGGTGGACAGAAGAAACGTGTCACCACTGGTATTGTTTCTTTCATGTTTACGTGTTTCTTTTTGGGCCATTTTTTTGGTTAGTCGTTTTGGTTCATTTATTATGCATGATGGACAAGGTTTGCCGTCCCATTCCCATCGTCGGAGATAAAAATGACAATACACGCCAACAAAATGATACGCTTTGGAATAAAATATCAAAAAGATGAAAAAAAGTGACATTTAATTTTACTATTTATATTTATACCATAATCTTTGAGATCAAAATATAATTGGTAACTAGGTGCACATTTTGGGACAACAATCTAACTTATTTAAGATACAATATGTCGCCTACTTTTCAAGGCACTATAAGACAAGGGTGTTTTGTTCTTTATGTGCAAACATAACAAATATCATATTAGAACATTACACGAGAAATATTAATTATTATAATTCTAGATTTAATTGTGAAAGATGAGATAGAAAATTATTTTTATGTGAAAACATAAGAAAGATCCTATCAGAACTTAAGCTTTCAAACGAGTTGACAAATTGAAAATATTCTTTCTTGGGTAACTTCAGGAGAAATGTTGGTTGGGCCAGCAAAAGTGTTCTTCATGGACGAAATTTCAACCGGTTTAGACAGTTCAACGACATTTCAAATAGTTAAATACATGAAACAACTGGTTCACATAATGGACGTAACCATGATCATTTCCCTTCTTCAACCCGCACCCGAAACATTTGAACTATTTGACGACATCATACTTCTCTCCGAAGGTCAAATAGTCTACCAAGGTCCACGTGAAAATATTCTTCATTTTTTCGAGAATGTAGGGTTCAAATGCCCGGAACGAAAAGGAGTTGCGGACTTTCTACAAGAAGTCACTTCCAAAAAAGACCAAGAACAATACTGGTTCAAGAGAGACGAACCGTACCGTTACATCTCCGTGCCTGAATTCAGTCAACTTTTCAACCGGTTTGAAACCGGTGAGCGCGTTTACAACGACCTTGGAATTCCTTACGATAAATCCCAAATGCATCCCGCTGCGTTGGTGACTCAAAAGTATGGTTTATCAAACATGGAGCTTCTTAAAGCAAACTTAGCGAGAGAATGGTTGTTGATGAAACGGAATGCTTTTTTGTACATATTCAAGACGACTCAGATCACGATCATGTCTGTTATTACTTTCACGGTGTTCTTTAGAACTGAAATGAAAAGTGGTAGACTTGAAGACGGTGGGAAGTTTTTTGGTGCATTGTTTTTCAGTCTTTTGAATGTGATGTTTAATGGGGCTGCTGAGCTGGCGTTAACAATCATGAGGCTGCCTGTGTTCTTTAAACAGAGGGATTCCTTGTTTTACCCCGCTTGGGCATTCGCGATCCCCATATGGATCATGAAGATTCCTATATCGATCATGGAGTCATTAATTTGGATTGTTCTTACATATTACACCATTGGCTTTGCTCCTTCCGCTAGTAGGCAAGTAGTTGATCTCTTGTAATAAAGGTAGAAATTTAATTAAATCTAATTGGGTTTTTTTTTCATTTTTGATATTTATCAGGTTTTTTCGTCAGCTTTTGGCTTATATTGGCTTACATCAAATGGCTTTATCCCTTTTCCGTTTCATTGCTGCACTTGGAAGAACACAAGTTGTTGCAAATGCTCTTGGCACCTTTTCATTGCTATTGGTTTTTGTACTTGGTGGATTCATTGTTGCAAAAGGTATGTATATCCTAACGGTTTACCTTTTTTTTATACTGGCAACTATAAAGCTTATTTTAACATATCTTGTTTCTTGCAGACGACATAGAGCCATGGATGATATGGGGCTATTACATCTCCCCCATGATGTATGGACAAAACGCCATTGTGATCAATGAGTTTTTAGACGATAGATGGAACACTGTAAGCTTAATTACTAGAAATAAAAGACTATTTTTTTTTTGCTTATGTTTCTGAACCAAATAGATTTCCCTCGTGTTATGAAGCCAAACCCTGACCCACGAATCAATGAACCTACTGTTGGGAAGGTTCTTCTCAAGTCCAGGGGCATGTTCACGACCGATTATATGTTTTGGGTTTGTGTGATTGCACTCTTCGGGTTTTCGCTTCTCTTTAACCTCTTCTTTGTGTTAGCTCTGACTTACTTGAACCGTAAGACTATCCTTTCTGTTTATTTATATAATCTCACAAGTTCTTGTGACTTAAATAAGATTCTGTTTTGATACAAAACCCAGCTCTCGGAGATTCAAAAACCGTTGTTCCCACAGAAGATGAGAAGAATCAGAAACACGCAGAAACAGGAACAGAAATGGCAGCAAAAAACAACATTAAGAAAGGAATGGTGCTCCCGTTTCAGGCACTATCACTTGCATTTGATCACATCAATTACTATGTGGACATGCCCGCTGTAAGTCCCGGTTATAATAACATTCAAAAACTCTACCTCCTCTGATAATTTTCGAAACAATGACATAAAAATTCGGTGAATTTATCAGGAAATGAAAACACAAGGAATCGAGGAGGCTCGTCTGCAACTGCTACAAGATGTGAGTGGGACATTCCGGCCAGGCATCCTGACAGCATTAGTTGGCATAAGTGGGGCCGGGAAGACCACTTTAATGGATGTGTTAGCCGGAAGAAAGACGGGTGGGTATATCGAAGGAAGTATCAGCATCTCTGGTTACCCTAAAAACCAAGCAACATTTGCGCGTGTCAGCGGATACTGTGAACAAAACGACATCCATTCTCCTCATGTCACTGTTTACGAGTCCCTCGTGTATTCCGCCTGGTTACGTCTTGCTCCAGACATAACCACAGAAACACGCCAGGTATATATATATATATATATATATATATATTTTTAGTTTTTACAACTTTGATTATTTTGCTACTAAACATACCGACAACTAACTTTCTTGTGGTTTAGATGTTTGTGGAAGAAGTCATGGATTTGGTTGAATTGAATCCAATAAGGAATGCACTAGTCGGGCTTCCAGGAGTAGATGGTCTATCAACCGAACAGAGAAAAAGACTCACAATAGCAGTAGAATTGGTTGCAAATCCATCGATCATCTTCATGGACGAGCCCACATCAGGGCTTGATGCAAGAGCAGCTGCCATTGTCATGCGAACGGTTAGAAACACGGTCGATACCGGTCGAACCGTTGTCTGCACGATTCACCAACCGAGTATCGACATTTTCGAGGCTTTTGACGAGGTATATTAATATTAACAATTAACATAATCTTAAAATAAGGCTTTTCGATGGTCAATGTTTTTAAAAACTTGGTTCTCATGTTCTTGCAGCTATTGTTGATGAAAAGAGGCGGACAGGTCACTTACACTGGACCTCTTGGGCACCATTCTAACCAGCTAGTCGAATATTTTGAAGTGAGTACATCCTTTTTTTGTGCTCCTATTCATACAAAACAAAGAATCTACTAACTCGAACAAACTTCTCAGTCTATTCCAGGGGTTAACAAAATCAAAGAAGGTCAAAATCCGGCCACATGGATGCTCGAAGTTAGTTCTTCAGCAGTTGAAGCTCAACTTGGTGTTGATTTTGCAGAGATCTATGCCAACTCTGATCTTTATAGGTATGGATCAATAAATCTTATCTTTTACATTCTACTAAGCTTCTTGCTAATGGGTTCTCTTTAACAGGAGGAGTCAAGAGCTTATTAAGGTGCTAAGTACACCGGTACCAGGGTCCCAAGACCTTTACTTCCCTACAAAGTACTCTCAGTCCTTTTGGACACAATGTAAAGCTTGTTTATGGAAACAACACTGGTCTTACTGGAGGCATCCACAGTATAATGCTGTTCGGTTCTTCATGACGACAGTGATTGGCATTCTTTTTGGGGTGATTTTCTGGGACAAAGGCCAAAAAACGTAAGAAATCTAACACATAGTTTTCATATTTGGAATGTAATTTATAAAATTCTGTCACATCGACAGGAACCGACAACAAGATGTAATGAATCTGATGGGAGCTATGTATGCTGCTGTCATGTTTCTTGGTGGGACCAACACTTCGGCTGTACAGTCTGTGGTGTCTATAGAACGGACTATTTTCTACCGTGAGAAAGCAGCAGGGATGTATTCAGCAATCCCTTATGCATTTGCTCAGGTAAGAGAAAATTGTTGAGTGTTCTGTTTCTAGTTTCTATTTGGCGTTTCTGGAAAAGTGAAAGGAGATTATTATGTTACCTGCAGGTGGCTATTGAGGTGATTTACGTAGGCATCCAAACGCTCATATACAGTTTCTTGATTTACTCAATGATTGGATTCCATTGGTCAGCAGACAAGTTCTTATGGTTCTACTTCTACATATTCATGTGTTTTGTCTATTTCACGTTATACGGGATGATGCTTGTTGCCCTCACACCCAATTATCAAATTGCCGCCATTACTATGTCGTTCTTCCTCAATTTCTGGAACTTGTTCTCTGGTTTCATGATCCCTAGAACGGTACAACAACCTAAAGCACTAATCTAGAGTGATTTCTGATTCCAATGAATCAAATTAGGAAAATCTAACTTTATTTTACCTGAATTTTGCAGCAAATACCGATCTGGTGGAGGTGGTATTATTGGGGTTCGCCGGTGGCGTGGACTCTATATGGCCTGATCGGTTCTCAGCTTGGTCAAAACGAAAGCCCCGTTGTGGTTCTAGACCAGAATTCTGTCACAGTGAAGGAATTCATTAAGGACTTCCTAGGGTTTGAGTATGATTTTCTCGGATACGTTGCTTTGGCTCATGTTGGTTGGGCTGTCCTGTTCTGCGTCGTCTTTGCTTACGGCATCAAGTTTCTGAACTTCCAACGAAGATAGGCAAATCACCGAATACTGTAAATGCGTATAGAGAGTTTTAGAAAATATATTGTATAATCTTTCTTTTTATCTTTTTTCTTTTCTAAACCATTAGTTGATTGATAAAATACATTACATACAAAGTTATTTATATTTCTAATTTCAGCTAATAAGTTGGCATCTATATGGACATTTTGAAGAATAATGATTGCAAGCAATTACATAAACAAACGAAAACCTAATTATCTAACAGTAAAATAAGGGCATAATAACCAAATACTTCGCAAAATATCGAAATGCCAATCATAATATATACATGAATGTGCATCAAATTCAAACCTCTGCAAGTTGATTTCAAACTTCGAAGTTGAAGTATGTGTGCAAATTGCGATCATTAATTCCTCCCCGCTATGAAGATGATCCTATTCGTATCACCATCTGATATGAGATATGCACCAATGTCTAACGGATGGAGATGCAAAATGTTATTGGCTGCTGGACTTCTTATTCCTCAGGCCCAACGACACAACGACACGAAAGTTCAACAGCAACACTTGAGTAGTGTGATACAACTTTTATTTCGAAATGTTTTATGATTGGAGTTTTTTCTTATTCTAATTTTATGAAATTCTATATTTATTATTACTTTGTAATTTGTATGTCAAGTCTACTTTTTATGTTAACATTATTGTATAGTAACTAGATTTCATATTTGTTTTTATTAGTTACTCAAAGTTTTTTGAAAATGTTTTATAATCCAAGTTTTAATATTGTTTTTTTTTTCTTATAGACATCATTTTTTTTTTATTTTTATGTAACTTGCAGACCAAATATACTTCTTCATAGTTATTTCAATAAACCTTCTTAAAATTGTTACTTTGTATGACATCAAAATACCTCATCATTGATGATTCAAATCAACACCAATCTTTTAGAAATTAAAAATCTCTAAATCATTACTTATATTACTATATATCATAAAACTAAATAATTAATTGATTCATAACATAACTAATCACAAAAGTATAACAAAATAGGAACGTTCTATCACAAAACAATCCCTTACTAACTTCCATTTCGTGGAATACGCAAATATAAACAAATGAGAAAACAAAACAAAACAATCTCTTCCTTCATTACTTTCTTTTCTTTGTTGAATCGACAAAACAAGTTTTTTGAAAATGTTTTATAATCCAAACTTCATCGCCCGCGGTTACATAGACCAACTCGAACACATTCCTTTCACCTTAGATGATTAGTTCTCTCCCACTTTGGTTCAAACTCAATCCCACATTTGATCGCTTTTCATTAGGAAAGAGCTTTTGACCCGGAGAACCGGACCGGACCGGGAACCGAACCGGAACCGGAACCGAATAGGAACCAGAACCGTGTATTTGGTTTGGTTCTCGGTTCTCAATTTCCTATAAAATCGGTTCTCGGTTCTTCGGTTCTCGATCCGGTTCAGGCCGGGTCCGGAACCGAACACATTTCTTAATAGCACAATACTTGTAAAACCGAACCGGAACCGAAACCGGACCGGAACCAGAACCGCGGTATTCAGTTCGGTTCCCGGTTCTTCGTTTTCTATAAAATCGGTTATCGGTTCTTCGGTTCTCGGTCCGGGTCCGGACCGATTCTCATCCCTACTCTTAATCATACAATAGCATTGTGATCAATGACCAACTTGACACATCATCATCTATAATCTCTACAGCTAGAGTCTTTATCCTCTTTACTGGTCCGCTTATTCGTAACTTGGCCGATAACTATAATTGTCCTCGACTTTCCTACACGTGGTATGTTCCTATTGATGTCCGTCTAGTCCGTTCGATTGATGACCAATTCTTCCTTGCTTCATCTATCAGCTACAACCTCGGTCCTCTTTTCTTTATTTTATAGATTGTCTTTTTATATTATTTTTAGGTAATTGTCAATTAACTACATTAATATATCTATGGATACATACTTATATTTAAAGTTTATAATTCGTTTAGAAGAAATAAAACTAAGTTAAATATGATTGTTACTTTATTTGATTGTTTTGCTATAAATTGCAAATGTTTTGGCGTTTATTGTTTAAACATATTCTTATTGTTTTCATATTTATATATATGTTCTTATATGTTTATAGTTTTCATTTTTTATATTATGCTTATTGATAATTATGAGTTTGTGACTTTGTGGACATTATTTTTAGATGATATTTTTGATAAACCGACGTGATAGATAATTTGTTTATCTATTTATTTTGTTTATTAATTAAATTGCACGCATATAAATTTGAATCATGTATTCGTCGCCGATAACAATAATTATTTAACATTGGCAAGCTTCATGAGCGGGCACTACGAGTGTTCTAACTTCTAAGTTTGGTGTTCTCTTAATTAGACGTTATCTTAACTACTTGTTAGTTGTTCAATAAAATTTTGTTGTTCAGAAATATTATTACTATCAGGGGCGGACCCAGGGGGTGCCCGGATCCCTCCTGAAATTTTACCCCGTAGAGTAAAAAAAAGGGTAAATTGCATAAAAGTCACTAAATTTTCCAATTTTCTCGATTTTGACACTGTATTTTTAGTTTTTGCAATTAAGTCATTATGTTTTCAGAAAATTGCAATTAAGTCATTATGTTTTCCAAAAAGTTGCGAAAATGACCATATTACAGGATGGCAACAGGTTACCAGGTCATATGGTTAAATTTACAATTTTTCAGAAAACATAATGACTTAATAGCAAAAATAAAACATAGTGTCAAAATCGAAAAATCTGTAAAAGTTAGCAAATTTTATGCAATTTACCCTATGCAATTTATATAACTTAATCACTTTACATGCCCCATACGTGTCCAATAAAATAAATTTATTGTTACCTTGTTTTTCCATTTAAATTAATCAAATTTATTGTCCTAAAAATGGAATTTCAAAAAGATTTAGGATAAATACATACGAATAACAACTAATTTACATGCCCTCATTGTGAATATCCTATTGGGTAATTGGTTATGTAAACAATGTCTTTATATGATGGGTTATAAAAATTTATATTGATGTTCGTTCATTTACAAAGATAGTTTAAGCTAAGTAGATAAAAAGTTCAATATACTTTTACCATTTTTTCAATCGAGTCCATCAACTTTCTTATTGAAAAAAAAATATTTGGCAATACAACCTGTCAAGCTAGTAGCATTTGCATACTCGAAGACATAAAATGTATTATTTTAATCACTAGATTTTTTGAAAGACTTAATCGCTAAAAATTTTGAAAATAGACAAAATAAAGAAAGACGCCGTCTTATTCGAAATTAAAGTACTTGTTTTCAATAAAACAAAAAATGTATAATCATTTTCAATAAAAAAACTTAATTTCAATGAAACAAAAAGTATTAAGAGTTTAAACTAGATTTTTTTTTTAAGTAAAAGAAGGTTTCGTATGTATTTATCCTAAATCTTTTTGAAATTCCACTTTTAGGACAATAAATTTGATTATTTTAAATGGAAAAACAAGGTAACAACAAATTTATTTTTTTGGACACGTATGAGGCATGTAAAGTGATTAAGTTATATAAATTGCATAGGGTAAATTGCATAAAATTCGCTAACTTTTCCAGATTTTTCGATTTTGACACTATGTTTTATTTTTGCTATTAAGTCATTATGTTTTCTGAAAAATTGCAAATTTGACCATATGACCTGGTAACCTGTTGTTATCCTGTCATATGGTCATTTTCGCAACTTTTTGGAAAACATAATGACTTAATTGCAATTTTCTGAAAATATAATGACTTCGTTGCAAAAACTAAAAATACAATGTCAAAATCGAGAAAATTGGAAAAGTTAGTGACTTTTATGCAATTTACCCTAAAAAAAATTATATACATAAGTGTCCATCGTCTAAAAAAAAAGATGCTCCTCAGTACCCTCGTGTCCATTTTTTTTCTGGGTCCGCCACTGATTACTATATAAATATGTGGTAATACAATATATGTTGAAATTATTGTTTCCTTTATTTCTTGTGTCTGTCATTCTCACGTGCACTGTTTTGAATAAGTCTAGAAGAAGTAGTCAAAGTAGCAGTAAAGTAGTTGAGATATTTTAGTCGATATTTTAGGTCGTATCTTTTTCAATTCCCAGTACCGTTCATTTGTATTCCTCTATTTAAAGAGCTTTAAATGCTTCAATAAAGAGCAGTGAAGATTGGCAGTCACTCGTGTGTTTTCAATCTTTCTTTATTTTCCAACATCTGGTATCAGAGCGAGGTTTTAGAGCACGCAAGTTTGATGGCTAGCAGTTCCAGTCTCAGTGTTACTCAACCACAAATTCCTGTCTTCAGTGGAGACTCGTATGAGTTTTGGAGCATCAAGATGAAGACTTTGTTTCGATCTCAAGATCTTTGGGATTATGTGGAAGCAGGAGATGAACAACCCGTAGAGGATGAGGTTCATAATAAAGAGCATCAGAAGCGAGACGCTAAGGCCTTATTCTTTATCCAGCAAGCTGTAGATGGGTCGATATTTTCAAGGATTGCTGGTGCTACCACAGCTAAGCAGGCGTGGGCTACTCTCAAAACTGAGTATCAAGGTTCCTCCAAAGTGATCACTGTCAAATTGCAGTCGTTACGACGAGATTTTGAGACTTCCTCCATGAAAAGTAATGAATCGGTACAAGAGTTTTTGGCCAAAGTCTCCTCTATTGTAGGACAAATGAGGTCCTATGGTGAAAAGATAACTGATGAAACGGTGGTGGCTAAAGTGCTAAGGAGCTTATCAAGCAAGTTCGATCATATAGTAGCAGCGATTGAAGAATCCAAAGACCTATCCACATTCTCTTTTGATGAGCTCATGGGTTCTCTTCAAGCTCACGAGGCACGGATCAACCGATCCACTGTTAACGAGGAAGAAAAGGCTTTTCAGATTAAAGGGGAGACTGAAATATCGAATCAACATGGAAGAGGTCGAGGACAAGGAGGCTATAGAGGAAAAGGCCGCGGAAGAAACAATAACCTTCGATGCTCCCACTGCAACAAAGCCGGGCACACAGAAAAATTCTGCTGGAGCAAACAGCAAGAAGCAAACTATGCTGAAGAAGGAGATGATGATTTTCTATTCATGACGATGACACCAACAAAAGAGAGCTACAGGGAAATTTGGTACCTGGACAGTGCTTGTTCGAATCACATGACAGGAGATCGCTCAAAATTCAAAGAACTGGATGAGTCTTTCAGGTCCCACGTGAGACTTGGGGATGACAATCAGTTAAAAATTGAAGGTAAAGGTACAGCTGAGATCTCAGTAGGTAACAACAAGAAACTTATTAAAGAAGTTCAGTTTGCTCCTAATCTTGCACATAATCTGTTGAGTGTCGGTCAATTAATTCAATCTGGTTATTTGGTAATATTTGATGATGATAGATGTACAGTGAAAAATAAAGGTAACGGTAGGGTGCTAACATGTGCATATATGTCGACAAATCGAATGTTTGCTGTTGATTTCTCTAAGGAAACAGAAACAGCTATGGTGAGCAAGTCCCTAACAGAAGACGAGCTTTGGCATCAGCGGTATGGGCACCTACATATTCAAGGACTTCAGCTACTAAAGAACAAGCAAATGGTTGATGATCTTCCTGTTATTAAGTCGCTGGAAAAAGTATGTGAAAGTTGTATGGCTGGAAAACAATCGAGAAAATCCTTTCCAGTGGAGAAAGCAAAAAGAGCGGACGATATTCTTGAAATCGTGCATGCCGACTTATGGGGTCCGATGAGAACAGAATCGTTAGCTGGTAGTAAGTATTTTCTCCTATTTACTGATGACTTTAGCAGGATGAGCTGGGTATACTTTCTGAAGTACAAGTCAGAAAGCTTTGAATATTTCAGAAAATTCAAAGCTCTTGTGGAAAAACAAAGTGGGAAAGCCTTGAAAGTACTTCGCACTGATCGGGGAGGCGAGTTCACGTCTAAAGAATTTGATGCTTTCTGTGATGAACAAGGAATAAAGAGACAACTCACTGCTCCGTATACGCCCGAGCAAAACGGCGTTGCTGAGCGAAAGAATCGAACAGTCGGAGAAATGGCGCGTTCCATGTTACAACAAAAAGGCATGCCTGACTCATTCTGGGCCGAAGGGGTTGCTGTAGCAGTTTATATTCTCAACATATCACCCACTAAAGCGGTTTGGAATCAAACTCCTTACGAAGCATGGAGTGGGAACAAGCCTTCGGTAAGCCACCTACGGATTTTTGGCTGCATCTGCCATGTTTTGGTCACTTCAGCACGACAGAAGCTGGACTCAAAGTCTCAAAAACACATTTTTATTGGCTACTGTTCAAAGTCAAAAGCTTATCGGCTTTATGACCCCTTGACTGGAAATATTATCATCAGCCGGAATGTTGTCTTTGATGAGGCGGCTACCTGGGATTGGAAGTCTGAAGGCAAGAATATACCGTCTCAAGTCGAATTTGAAGAAGATCAAAGTACCGGTACCAATGTCGAGCCCGAAAGAGGTGAATCTGAAAGAACAACTGTTGACACTCCAGAAACGGTATCTTCACCTTCAGCCCCCACCTCTCCTGAAGAATCAGTCAACTTACGCAGAAGTACGCGTGGTCAAATTCCTCGACGAAGATTCGAGATCGAGGGGGAGGATATTTCATCTTTGGTTCTTTTTGCCGGCGACCCGATCACCGTCAAGGAAGCAATGGAAAAAGAAGAATGGAGGACTGCAATGAAGGAAGAGTTATCAGCAATCCAACGCAATCAGACATGGGAAATGGTGGACCTCCCACATGGTAAAAATCTAATTAGCTTGAAATGGATTTTTAAAACGAAATATATGGCAGATGGGAGCATTCAAAAGCATAAAGCACGACTAGTGGTTAGAGGCTTCACACAACAACCAGGAATCGATTACGAAGAGACGTTCTCTCCGGTAGCAAGGTTCGAGACCGTCAGAATAATTTTAGCTGTTGCAGCACAAGAACAGTGGAAACTTCATCAATTCGACGTCAAATCCGCTTTCCTAAATGGCGAATTAAAGGAAGAGGTTTATGTAAGCCAACCCCCGGGCTTTGAAAGCAATACCGAGCCACATAAAGTCTTTCGCTTGCGAAAAGCCCTCTACGGGCTTAAACAAGCACCGCGTGCCTGGTACAGCAAGATTGATAATTTCTTTAACAAAAATGGGTTCCAGCGAAGTCAAAATGAGCCTACTCTTTATATAAAAAGGGAAGGTACTGACAACTTGCTTATAGTCAGCTTGTATGTGGACGATATGATATACACAGGCTCCTCTATACGACTTATACACGAGTTTCAAGAGTCCATGAAGAAGATGTTTGACATGACAGATTTAGGAGAACTGCAATACTTCTTGGGACTGGAAATTACTCAAACTAAAAAGGGAATCTTTATGTCACAAAAGAAGTACGTGGAAGACACTCTTAAAAGGTTCAACATGCAAGGATGCAAGATTGCTTCAACACCTATGAATATTAACGAGAAGTTAAGATCTGAGGATGAAACTGGTTTGACTGATGCAAGTGTTTACAGAAGCCTAGTTGGCAGGTTAATATATCTCACTCATTCACGTCCTGATATTTGTTTTGCTGTTGGGGTACTATCACGTTTCATGCATCGACCAACAAGGCATCACTTTGGAGCAGCAAAGAGAGTTCCACACTATTTGGCAGGTACAAGAGAGTATGGTATTTGGTTTTGTGAGTCGAAAGACTTCGGGCTAAAAGGGTATACGGATAGCGATTGGGCCGGCTCCATGGATGACATGAGGAGCACTTCTGGAAACTGCTTCATTCTGGGAAAGTCTGCCGTCTCTTGGAGCTCAAAGAAACAAAACTCAGTTGCTCTTTCCTCGACAGAAGCCGAGTACGTAGCAGCTGCTGCAGCAAGCTGTCAAGCTGTATGGCTCAGACGAATCCTGACTGACTTGGGTTATGAACAAGTTACTGCCACCAACATCAAGTGTGACAACAGATCTGCAGTGATGCTCGCAAGAAACCCGGTTCATCATAGTAGAACCAAGCACATCGATATTAAACACCATTTTATAAGAGAGCTGGTCGCCACAGAAGAGATTCAGTTGGAAGAATGTCGCACTGATGAGCAAGTTGCAGATGTGCTGACAAAAAGTTTACCTCAAGCAAAACATGAAGAATTTAGCGTCAAAATGGGAGTTGTCAACGCTCGAATGAAGGGGGAGTGTTGAAATTATTGTTTCCTTTATTTCTTGTGTCTGTCATTCTCACGTGCACTGTTTTGAATAAGTCTAGAAGAAGTAGTCAAAGTAGCAGTAAAGTAGTTGAGATATTTTAGTCGATATTTTAGGTCGTATCTTTTTCAATTCCCAGTACCGTTCATTTGTATTCCTCTATTTAAAGAGCTTTAAATGCTTCAATAAAGAGCAGTGAAGATTGGCAGTCACTCGTGTGTTTTCAATCTTTCTTTATTTTCCAACAATATAAAGTTTTTATGCGTATTCAACAAGGTCTTGATGAACATAGGCATAATTAAACTGCATTTGAAGCACAAAAAGTACAAATTTTAAGTTATTCGTATTCATAAAAGTACTATACATTTTCTTTGAAAGTTGCATTATTCAACCAATTGAGAAAAATATTATATTTTCTTCACTATAATCAAGAAATAAGATAGAGATGATCTAAACCCTAACGATCACAAAATTAATAACCAGCGTATAAATAAAACTTTCTTAGAATTAGAAAAAGTAGAGAAGCAACAACGAATACCATTATACCATCCCATAGTATTGGTTATCCCTAGCAAGTATTCTTATTAATGACTATTATTTTATTTTATTATTCTATTAGAGTATATATCAAGAGTAAGATTTGGGTGGCGGGGTCGGCACCGGCAGGAAGCATTAACTAACGCTTGTCATTATGCTCTTAATTGTTTCCCATTATTATAAACAAATGCTCCATACCCGCACTTCTATTCATTACTTGCTACGAGTCTGATTATATCAAGGGAGATGAAGTAATAATTAAAGAAAATAACAAATTTAATACGTTGACTCTGCAACTAGTCTGATTATATATATATATATATTATAAAGGCTTCCTCATACCTCGTAATATATAGCAAGCTTAGAGTGAAGAAAATCAAGGAATCCAAATTAAGGATGATTTGTGTTGTATATGAAGGCTATGGATCCTCCATACCCGCACTTATATTCATTACTTGCATTTGGCTTCCATTTCTTCAAATCAAACTTGCAATTTTTGAAATCATATCCATCATCTTCACCTTCTTTTACGCACGCCATCACGACCATCTCCATCAGGACGTCTTTCCCAATATCTACCACCATTCAGATCTCCGATTCAACGACTTCCTAAACAACAATGAAGATGATAATGCCGGATCCACCATGAGATCGATAGACGAAAGTTGTTCCATTTGCCTGGCTGAGTTCCAGGATGAAGATACTGTGAGTCAACTCAGCAGGTGTCGTCATGTGTTCCATTCCTGCTGCATAGAGAGATGGATCAACCAGGATCAGTTCACTTGTCCGCTTTGTCGGTCAAATCTGTTGTATATTCCGGGTAAACGGGTTAAGTAGAAGCAAACATTCTATTACCTTTTTTTATCTAATTAGGTCAGAAAACAGTGGTAGTTTTGATGATAAGATATCTAGGCAAATTAGCATTGTTAATTTCCTCAACTTTTTGGACATAAAATCATAACTTACAACAATTCTTTTGATTTCCCGTATAATATGGTATGTTACGTTCATGGAAATAGTCTTTAATTAATGTAATTTTTCTTCATAATGGAACGGATTAATTCAGTAACATAAGATCTGTAATCAGAATAAGATTACTCAAATACCTTCTGTGCAACGTCATTCATAAAATTGTGTTAAATCAGAACTAACATTGAAGCCTACAAACTAACGTTGTTTTAGAATCAGAAAATATATAATTAGGGTCTAGCTGGCTACACAAAATCGTATTTTAGGGTTTCTGATGAATTAATTATTGAAATCGTGAAAACACAATCCGAAACCCAAAATTGCAAACTAACATGGCGTTAGGTTATCTTGAGTGTTACCGTTCACAATGTTCATTTCATGAAACAAAAACAAGTTTGAAGATGATAAGTTGATGTTACGTTTGAAGTTATAACTTGATAAGTTAAAAAGTGTTTGAATTAATTTGTTTACAAAATAGTTTTTTTTTTTCCAATAAATCATAAGAATATCTAATAAATAAGGTAGTGTTATGTATGTATTTTGACTTATTTGCTTATATTGAAAAAGAGTTTTAAAAGTGATTTATTAGTTGCTTATTTATATTTGTCAAACATACTTATTGACTTATTAACTTTTTGAAAATTCAATAACTCAAGAAATTGATTCTGGGAAAGACACTCTCATCGGCAACTGAGAATGAGTCTGTGAAGATATCTTGTCGTGACTACACTTCGTAAGTCATAGCAAAATTAGATGATCGGAACCGCTTTCCTTAATTGAAAAACATAGGGGTTGTGTGTATGGCACAACCAAGAGGTTTTGAACATGCCAAAATATCCAAACAGAATGTACATAGCTTGAGAGATTCATCTAGAGAGTCAAACCAGCACCTCGCAAGCCATGATCTTTGCAGTCATGAAATATGCCAAGTGTTTGGATTTAGTGATATCATGAAAAAGTCTTATAATTATGTCAAAACTAGTGAGAGCATTGTTGTAGTCTACCTGTCAATGTATGTAACATATTGCTTATAGGAAACAAGTTCTTATTGTTACAAAGTGTAATGACTTGGCTTTAAGAAAAGATTCGCTGTAAAAGAACTAAGGAAAATACAACATGCACATGTGGTATAATAATCTATAGAGATAGATAAATACGTATGAAGGGACTTAGCCAATTTTGAGTATGATCTTGAAGAAATTCAAGATGCATGAATTCGAGAAAAGAGTTTTCTAAATCATGACACATGATTAATAGTAAATCAATCTTCTGACACTGAAGAAGATCAGAACAATATGAGTCGGATCCCATGAGCTTCTGCTATTGGATCGATCATAAGTGTCATGAACTTATCCTAACATTACTAGAGCATACATGAGAAAACAAGGAGTTATCTTTAAGGTGAACGGAAATTACAAAAATATTTTGAATCAAAGAATGTGACCAACTCTACAAAAGAGCTTGAGTATCAGCTATGATAATATAGACTTTATGGTTAAGGAATTTCATCAGTATCTTGATGGTGGTCCTCAACATCAAGAAACGCCTTGAAAGCCTCTAAAGGATGCAGTCTTCTTGACTAAGGAATCAGAAAGGCTATGAGAAGTCAAAACACATACTCAAGGAATAGTGCATTTTTCAAATTTAAATTAGGAGAGGAAGGTAACATAACACATTGAGATATCATCAGAAAGGTATCCGATCAGATAATCTATAATGATATCGACACAAAACAAAATGAATGTCATTTTGGGTATATAGACAAATAAAATCTTAATTATAAGTTTAATAGAACCAAGAAACATATAACAGTATTAAGATATATCTGAATTGGTGATTATCACGTAGAGACTTGGTAATAAGCTGAGTAGCTACCATTTGCATTGTTTTAACGCTGTTTTTCACTTTAGCATGTTTAGAACCCGCTTCCTGAGTATTAATTTACTCAAACTTCCACAATCGGTCATACTTTTGGAAACAAGTAGTGATTTAAGACTGTCATGAGTGTCAGTAGATTGTCTATAGAGATTAGACATAGCATGGTGATTGCGACTAACCCTCATAAGTACTTAATATAGATTCAAGTATTGAAACAACCCGCATTTAGAGATTACTTCATGGATTAAGTCACAAGTAATCTAGGATGATAATGTATTTTATTCTTCAAACCAAGATGCATGAGGATTTGTTTTATGACTATATTGTACATCGGCCTACTCAAACGCTATTCGTAACTGGTGGTTATAAAGGGTATGTCCGGGTATAACATGATGAAGTAGACAGAGACTATGTAGTCAAAGTTTATATGTTCTTTCTGCCCTAACAAGGAGAAGCGATATCTGTAGGCCCCTCGATGATTTGATAATGACACCAAAACGCTCGGTCGGGATCTGACTAGATTGATGTGTTCGATTAAGTAGTCTAATATGGTCATCATAAATCTCTATCTAGAAACAGAATTTGAACATTTGGGAATTGACCATTATCCATTTTCGAGGTTCATAAAAGATATCTTGTAGAACAGATGAATAATTGATCTATTATCTAGGGGTCGTCTCATGATCATGATTTTGATTAGAGTTCGGCAGTTGCATTGGATGTTACACTCTTTGTTTATTATTTGAAAGTATCAGATCACACAAAGTTGACGACATCTCCAAGTGGAAAACTGTTGGAAATATGTCTAAATCATCAACTGTGGTGATATTTCTAATAATAACAGGGTCCTATTTGGGTAGCCCTCACGACCCAGTAAAAACAATTAGTAGCAGAAATAACATAGAAATGATCAGTTTATTAATTTATTGAGAAATAAATTAATAAGAAACCGGATCAGAGATTAATTGATAAATTAATTGTGAAATTAATTTATAGAAATTAATTAAGGGATTGATTTGTAATTAATTAATAGATTGATTAATAGAACAAAGTCCAGGGGGTACGGCTGCCAAAAGGCTCCTAAGTTTGAAACCCTAGGAGCCCATGCACTATAAATAAAGGCATTGTGGTTCAACTCTAAGGCATCCCAATACCCTAAGAGGTGCAGCCAACTCCCTCTACTCCTCCCTTCCTCCTTTTTGTCAATTTCAATACCCTTCTCTAAGGGTTCTGGATCGATTTCTACAAGCTTGGAAGTTTCTGTCTGCTTGTTCTTATGGTGATATTGGGTGTGAGTCATTAGAGGGATTCTGGTTTGGATCCTTAACATCCAAACAAAAGGTATGGATCATATTCATCTTATTGTTGATGCAACTGTTATGAACTTATGATCTTGATTACGAACATGATATGATCCTGCTAAATAATCTGCTCAGTTTTTGGGATTTAATATGTTTTATCTTTTGCTGTCTGATTGAATTGTGTTAATCTGTAAAAATCCCAACAGGTTTTTGGGTATTTGATTACAAATTGTTTCTACTGGGCTAAAGAAGTACGGAGGAGATTGGATAAATATATCGTGAAATTACTTTGTGACAAAAACACCAACCCAAGTTGCGAGACATACTTAGAAGTATTTCAACTGACAACTTTCTGGTGGGAAAGATAAGCAAAGAGCAATCATTCATGATATAACAACTGTGAACGTCAATGAAAATCAAAACGACAAAATCTATCCCCAAAAATAATAGAACATCGTCGGAGCAATGTAAATTTCAATGGGATTAACCCAACGAAGGTGTTGAGGTGCAACCATGGCATTTAACTAGTGTTTTAAAAGGCCCATCATAGCGTGCCTCAAGGCGTGCATGGCGTGACGCGAGACTTTGCCATCCCGAAAACCCTCATGGCCGCACTGCTAGGCATGGCGCATGACAAGGCAAGCTATGGAGTGCCATGGCGCGAGTTTTTACTATTTGCTGCCCGTTTTTTCTTCTTTTACGATTGGGCATAAAACATTTGAGTTTTTGTTAACTTTTTGTTATTAGTTATTGATAAATTACTTTTAGAGGAATCCAACTAACTCAAGTAAACTAACAATCACCAGTGTTATTATTCCTTGCATTCTCAATAAAGTGTCAAACACTCGACACGTAGAATACACCATTTTTATCCCTAAGCCAATCCCATATATCGTTGTCCAAGTTGAACCTCCAACCGAATAACAGTCTATACAAATATTCAAACTGCGCTCCTTCCCACCTACTCCTAATATGTTGAGACCAAGTCTACTTCCACAAAACAGATTTATTCCTGACAGCCTGAACCTTATCTTTAAAACAAAAACTTTTATCATATTCTAGGTTGTACATGTTAGAAAATGGTCTTTTAAAGCAACCTCACCATACCACAAATCTTTCCAGAAGCCAGTTCTACCACCCATACCGATAACCCTGGTATATTAACTATTAAGATTTACTCGTTTCTCTTCCAACTCAACATAAATTTGAGAGATAAAGGACTACACCTCTTTTAAAAAACATTTGCCATAGGATGGCCATCAATCAACAAGAGTTTATGGAAAGACTTGATTCAAGAGAACCAAAACAAACCCATACCATTTTGAATACACCACCATCATTTGGCAAGAAGTGTAAGATTCATCGAGTTAAGAATCTTACACTTCTTGAGGGGGACAGACAGGGCGGAGGGGGGGGGGGTAGTCGTGGTGGGGGTATTTGGGTGGGTTGGGCTTGTGGGTAGCGTGAAGGGGTAGGGGAGGGTTGGGGTGGGTGGTGGTGGTTTGGGTAGGGGTGGTTGATGTATATGCATATATAATTTTTTTTTCTCAAAACAAAACACTTCTAAATACCTTATATGCAGCGTCTAAGAAATTTAAAAAACAAAATTAAAAAAAAAAAAAAATCATTTTTTCGACAATGCATATGCATATGTATATGCATATCCGTATTAAAAAATGATTTTTTTGAAAAAAGTTTTCTAAATCTCTTAGTCGCACAAAATAAAAAATTTGGGTATTTTTTTTTGAAAAATATTGTATAGAAAAAAAAATCATAAAATAGGTTCTTAGGTTTTCTTTTTAATTTTAGGTTCTCACATAAACTTAACTATATATATATATATATATATATATATATATATATATATATATATATATATATATATATATATATATATATATATATATATATATATATATATATATATATATATATATATATATATATATATATATATATATATATATATATATATATATATATATATATATATATATATTTATATACTTAGGATCTTTTGAGAACCAACTTCACCCCGAGAACCCGAGAACTCCCAAACCGATATTTTTTTCAAAAAACCGACCACATAGGCCTCTAAAACGCTCAAATAGGTGCCGGGGCGCTGAAATTTTTTTCCGAAAAAAACGACTTTTTTTTTTTTGAAAAAAATTTGTGTGCAAAAAAAAAAACTTTGCACATGTGCAAACTTTTTTATACGTACATTTCTTTTCAAGTTTTTTTTTATGGATGTCTTTCTAACATATATTTAAGGCGTTCTGTAAAAAAAATTCAAAAAAGTGTACGTATAAAAAAGTTTGCACATGTGCAAATTTTTTTTATTGCATATGTGCAAAGTTTTTTCAAAAAAAAAAGTCGTTTTTTTTCGGAATTTTTTTCGAAAATGCTTAAAAGTGTGCGTTTTAGAGGCATATGGGGTCGGTTTTTTGAAAAAAAAATCGGTTTGGTAGTTTTCGGGTTCTCAGGGGACTTGTGGTTCTCAAAAGATCCTAACTCTATATATATATATATATATATATATATATATATATATATATATATATATATATATATATATATATATATATATATATATATATATATACACACACACACATATGGTATAACAATCGATAATGCTACTTATCAAGGAGATGAATGTGTACTGTAATTCATAATGACAACTAACCTAGAGATGAATGCTTGAACATCGGACCTGCAATTGCTTCTTTCTTGTCCATCCTAAAGAACAAACTAATATAAGGTTGATACTCGCACAAAAAATGCAGCAATCTAGGGTTCTTGAACGTGCGATAATGGGTAGAACTCGTTGATTATGGTATAGATATCACTCCGATATATATATATACACATATGGTATAACAATCGATAATGCTACTTATCAAGGAGATGAATGTGTACTGTAATTCATAATGACAACTAACCTGGAGATGAATGCTTGAACATCGGACCTGCAATTGCTTCTTTCTTGTCCATCCTAAAGAACAAACTAATATAAGGTTGATACTCGAACAAAAAATGCAGCAATCTAGGGTTCTTGAACGTGCGATAATGGGTAGAACTCGTTGATTATGGTATAGATATCACTCCGATATAGCTATGGAGGATTGATGATATACGGATTTGATTTGAAAATTTGCGTATCTTTGTTAAGCAATAAAACGGGAATGATATCAATGTAAGCTGATTTCAAGGGATATATGATATTGGAAATTACTATTAAACCCTCAACCAGGTTTTATAATAGTATTCACCCAATTTTGTATTTAAAAAAAATTAAATTACCATAAAAATATAAACCATAGATCTTGTAAATTAAATGGTCCAGATTCTTTCTCACTTTCTCAACCTTTTAACCCTCTTCATTTCATCATAAACTTTTACTCAACGATATATATATATATATATATATATATATATATATATATATATATATATATATATATATATATATATATATATATATATATATATATATATATATATATATATATATATATATATATATATATATATATATATATATATATATATATATATATATATATATATATATATATATATATATATATATATATATATATATATATATTTGAGTAAAAGTTTATGATGAAGTGCCACCCAATCCGAAGACCTATGTTTAATCATCCGAAGACCTAAACTTTTGATAAAAGACTACGAAGTCTGAAGACTCCGAAGGGTGCATCCCAGAGGATCCGAAGACTTATCTTTGTAACAACCTTTTGACAGCACGCGTGTCTACAACCTACGTGTTGCATGAATCTTCACTCCTATTGGCTAGTACCCTGATAGGATATTCTCGATAACAAACTGTACTATGTGTATCACTGATCAAGTATAAATATTAGTGATACCATTCCGTGTCGAGTGTGAAATTGAATCTTCCTAATTGTAAAACCCTAATCGTTTAATCCAAGCATTCGGCACAAGTTATCCAATTCCATTGTGTTCTTTATTGTTACTTATCTATTTGATTGTGTGTGTTGCTTAGAACATTTCATCTTGGTAGAATACTAGTCATATCACACAGTTTGTTCGATTTCATCTCCTAACAAGTGGTATCAGAGTTATGGTCGCGGGTTCGATTCTCTCAAGGAGCAATTTCTGAGGGGGGATTGTTGGGGCAGAAATGCTCACCTACCACGCTGTAGTGTAAATGCTTTACTATTCTTCCCTTTCTTTTTTGCTTTAGTCTCAACCCTTTATTTAAGAACCTTTATCTCTCCTGCGATCCTTATGTGCGAGGTCGGATAAGCAAATGTCAAGGCAGCTACGATGATTCCTTCAATCCTGATTCGGTCAGTAGCTCAATCTTCAACTCTTTCCAGAATCATGCTCTTAATTGTCATCGAGGGAGAAGGATCCTCTAATTATTCTTAATTTCTCCATTTTAGGGCAGTTAAGTTCATCTTCTCCGATTTCTAACATTCTTTTCAATTCTAGGGGCAAATACCTTGTTTATCCAACAAAATCTGTTTTCGATTCACCGCGATGAGCTTCACCCCCTTTCCTGGCCACCACGAACTGCATATCTGACTTTCTCCTCCTTCTTTGGTGCCTGGTTCAACGTAGGGCCAGTGGGTGTTGTTCATACATATCTGGTAAGTAGTTCCTTGCTGTGTAAACCATCGAATGATGTGTTAAAGAGGTTTGTTTCATTCAGATTTGGTAAGTAGCTCAATTAAAATGTCTAATTAAAGTTAATGGTGTCAGCCACATTGTTACTAATGTATGTGATTTCATTGAAGCTGCTTTCCAAAGCCATTTAGCTGAAGAGAAACTCTATCATGAACGTGAACAACAGGTATGTTGATCTGTCATTTCTTTAAAATGACGTAAATGCCCCTAACCGTCCTATTTACTTGTTGCAGCTTGAGGTTCAGCTGAGCAGAGAGCGTCATGATGGAGATTTGAAGGAGAAGTATAGACTTGCTCGTGTTATGGAACACAAGGTCTGTATTCAAGTTGAACGTCATAGTATTTTTGTTTTTTTTTATTTTAATTTTCATTTTCTTACAAAATATCTGCAGATGGAATTCCAACAAAGAGTTGTAACTAGGTGAGAGGACGAGTTCACATATTTGAAGCACCACTAAGAAAAAATCCTTTGATTTACAAATGCATTACAGATTGAGCAGCTTCAAATGTGGTGGCAACAAGAGTAATCAATACAAATATTGCTTGACAGTGACTAAAATACTAAATCATACTTCTCATTTTACAGGGATTAATGATCTTGAACAACTCAAGCTTGGTTATAAATTAATTATTTTTATATCATCGTACTTTTAGTGTTTTTTTAATACCATCTTACTTTGTTTTTGAACTTTATATGTCTGAAACATTGATGTTGTTTATGGCATCTTACTTTCATTAATATTCATGAAATAAATCAACTCTTTCCAGTGGATCCATATTTCCCAAATGACAGCCTGTACTTTCCTGTTAAAGATACTAGGGACTGATGGACGAACATGAGCTCTTTATGTTAACAAGGATATCTTGAATGTTGCTGCTAACATAGCTTGTAGGCTAAAGGTTTTCATAAATCCACTCTGATCAAGGTAACTGTGAATGGTACTTGAAGAGTATATTGTAGATTAACTCTCCAAAGAAAGGAAGTTGGTTAGAGTCTGACTATATTTTATGTTTTGTGCAGGTTGATAGAAGGCCAAAGAAAGGAAGTTGGTTAAATTCTTTATTATGGTATTATCACCTGCTTTGTTTTTAAACATATAGGGTTTGTCATTTTGGATTCTAATGAATGATATAAGTTTGTACCAATTTCCTGAAATTTTACAAAATGTTGGTGGTGTTAGCTGAGGTGATTTTCTTGATTTGTTTTTGTTTTTTGTTTCTAACTCAACCATGTTATCATTTTTTATAGTTTGTGATTTTGGTTGAAGCTCAGATTCACAATCGTTATTACTTGCAAGTTCTTGAATTAGAAATGCGACAAGGGACAACAAGACGATAGTTTCGGAAATTATGGTTTTCAAAGAAAATAGTTTTTTTTTTCGGAAAATAGTTTTGTTCATGACTCTAGAAACACACATTTTCTTAATGTTTTTTATGCAGGGGTATTACTGAGAAAAAATATGGGGGTGTGACGTTTGGTGGATGCAAAGTCAAACAAAATAGAAGACAAAATTATGGGGATGCCTTAGGTGTAATGGGGAAAAAGTGGTTTTCTTAATCTAATTACAAATTCACATGGTAGAAGTTGATACCATGAAGCAATTACAAAAGAAATTTGGCAACATATTGTTTTTCCAACCAGTTACAAAAGAATTCAGTAGTTTAGAGTTTTTGTGTACAATATTTAAATGAAATATATTTTTTCTACGTTTTTTGTCCCATTATCTTTTTATCAAGACCGGTAAAACTTACTCATTAGGAAACTAATAAGTCTATAAAAACTAAAAAAAAACTAAAATGCATTAACCGATTGTAAAGTAAATCAAATCTTTTTTTGACGTTTGTATGGATTCTAATGTATAATTCTAAGATATTAAAAGTTGATACTAGCTTTAATGGTTAATATCACTATATTGACTTTTGAGACAATTTAACTCTTAAATCCATACAAAGCATAGAAAGTTATAGATAAACGAACTTTAAATTTTTATTTAATTATGGTTAACCATTAACCAAAGTCATTAACCGATTAAACCATTAACCATAACCAATATTAACCATAACCAATGGCTACTAAAATGTATTAACCGATTGTAATGGTTATGGTTCGGTTTAGGCCACTAATCGAACCAAATCGCCCCATTCACACCCCTACTTAAAGTACAGCTTTGGGTTAGTTAAAAAATAGCAAACATAATTCTTACGGGTGAGCATATGTGGATCACGGATACTTGGTCTGAGTTGTGTCGAAAACAAAAATCAGTGGTTCCTAAAAATATTGGAACCAAATGCAGTTGTATTAGTTCCTAATATTTGAAAATTGCTTACAGAAAGGTTCCGATTTTGGGTACCTAGCTATATTCTCTATACTTTTTTGTTAGAGAATGATATTTATATGAACCAATAGATGAATAGTTTTAGTAGTTTCCTAAATATTTACCGATCCTAAGTATATTAGTAACACTAAAATAAAAATTTACAGAAATCGTTGTTAATAAGGATTGATATGCGTATGATTATAGAAATTGATGCTTTGAAAAAAAAGTTACGGTTTTATATGCTCACATCAATCCGATGCATCAATTTCTTTTTCGATTTAAAACGACCAAATAAAACAATTAACCGCCTACCCATTACACCCCCCTCCCCCAACTCCCGGGATGAATCTCCCGCCCGCCGCATTGCGCGGGTACACTGCTAGTATATATATATATATATATATATATATATATATATATATATATATATATATATATATATATATATATATATATATATATATATATAGAGAGAGAGAGAGAGAGAGAGAGAGAGTTAGTATTAAATGAAATTACTAATTACTGTACAAATGTAAGACATAACATAATCCGTTAGATTCAATAAAAGAATGGCTGAGATCAAAATGGCAATTTTGTAAATAAACCATAAAAATTCAACGCGCGTGTTTTAAATTATATCGTTGAAGGGCAAAATAGTAAAAGGAAAAAACGAATTCAAAATTGTAACTGAGCATGTATCACGGGCACGATCACATCAAATCCAAACTTATACAGAGAATCACAATCCTAAAAACCCCAAAATCGCCGATCATTACTTACACCACCGTATTCTCTGAAATTAGGGTACAATCGCATACGAATAACTTCAAAGAGACGAGCATTTCGAAGGGAAATATGTCAAAAAGAAGAACTAGCCACCGATTAAAGGAGAATACACAGTTCAAGTTCAAAAACACTATGGAAAATCCAATTACAGATGACGATTTCGATGATGACTTTGTTGAACCATTTCCAGGTAATGTTTACGTGTATTACTTGTTTCACTAAGAAAAATGGGCTTGTAATTAACCTCATTCTTTGATAAAAACGATGAAGTATACAAAATATAAAACTAGGGTTTATGATAAATGGGTAATGTCGTAAGAATTTTTGGAAAATTCAAAGTTATGTAGTTCAAATAATGCAGTTTAAAAGACATTCTTCATTCTCAGAGAATTGAGAAGCATATTGAACAGGGGGTTTTCATGAATAATCAAATGAATGTCGTTTTAATGTTGTGTATTCTCATAGAATATACGATTTGGTTTGAGAAATAATTGTAAACATTATATTCTATGAGAATAAACAAAATGTGAAAAGAATTGCAAAACAAACATGACATTCTCTGAGAATGTAATAAACATTTCACAGTTACTATAGAAAACTTAAAAACTTACATTCACAGTACTATAGAAACTTAATGCAAGTTAATGTAGAATCTCTGAGAATCTAATGTATATGTGTATATACATTTCCCAGTTACTGTGAAATGCAAGTTACTATAGAAAAATGTAATTTAGCAGGGGAATTGTCAGCTAAAGTACATTGTTATAAAATCAATGACATTCTCAAAGAATACGCACATAATCTATCATTGGTAATGAGTGACATTCTCATAGAATACGCACATAATCTATCATTGTTAATTAAATAATTTCATTCCCTGAGAATGTAGTACACTAAACTTCAACTAGAGGCAGACAAAAAGCATTCTCTGAGAATGTAGTACAGCACATGCACATAATCTATCATTGGTAATGAGTGTTATTCTCAGAGAATACAATAAAATTATAGTGTATTCTAAGAGAATACACTAAAATGTGACAGTGAGAATACACATGTTGTATAAAAAATTGCATTCGCAGAGAATAAACTAAAATAATTGCATTCTCTGAGAATGTAGTACAGCACATTCACATAAGGTATTACTTTTAATGAGTCTTAGTCTTATGCTACCTTAAAGTTACATTAACATATATTATTCACTGAGAATGCCTTGCAATTACATATGTATTCTCAGATAATATGTTTATTACCATTGTAATATGAAGTATGTTACCCTAATTTCAGGAAAAGAAGCAGCATCAACAAAGAAAAAAAGTGACAACATCAAAGAAAAAAGAAAAGTGATTGAAATTTCTAGCTCAAAGCCCAAAAGTAAGAAGGAAAACAAGGAAAATAAGTCAAAGGAGAATAAGCAGAAGGGTAAAAGGGTTCTGAAAGAGAAAGAGAAAGAAAGCAAGGAAAAGTTTGGAACATAAAGACGGGAAAGATAAACGAAGGACAAAACAGAAGATAGTAGAAGATGAAGATTCGGACAAAGAATTAGAAAGAAAGTATAGAAAACTTAAAACAAGAATGACACCCCTGAAATTTACAACAGCTATAAAGTCATTGTCTACAATGCAAAAAGAGGCTGTCAAGAGAATGGGTCTAGGTAGTTTATTAGAAATAGACTTAGGAGAGTTACCAACAAATTTAACCTACTACCTTTTAGACAACTATGACCCATCATCAAATAGACTAGTGTTGGAGAATGGGGCACTAGAAATTACAAAAGACCTAATACATGACATTCTTGGAGTTGCAAAAGAAGGGGTGGATCTGAACACATTACCATCTTGTGACCCACAAGATAAGCTGTTCACGGACTGGAAAGCACAATTCCCTGAAAAAAGGTACTCAAACACCGCATATCTTGAGTTGATTACATCAACAAACATAGATAATCAACTATTCCGGTTGAACTTTTTATGTTTGTTTATCAACACGTTTGTGGAGTCGATGTTGATGGGTACAAGCCTTATCAAACCAATGGAAAAATTAGTCTTACTGGATGACTATTCAAAAATTGATTGGTGCGAGTACATAATGCAAAGCTTGAAATCAAGAAAAGAACTTTGGAAAATGGATGATCCTAACTCCTACTACACAGGACCAATCAATGTTATATTGGTAAACCACATTATCTGCCATATGAATATATCATTTTCTGATAATGAAATGAAGTCATTCTCTGAGAATGACTCACTGAAATAAACAGTTTTGAGTAATTCTCTGAGATTGAGTCAGACACCATTCTCAGAAAAATGATCTACAACATCATCTATATATTTATTAATATTATAAATGTAACATAGTTATCAATTTGTATGCAGTTGACATATGTGTTTGCCATAAACACATCAGGAATCATGATGTTGAGAAAAAGAACACCATTCATTACTCAAGTGACAACATTCAAATTAAGAGCAATTCAGAAATATGAGTTGAAAAACAACAAACTGGGAAAGGGTCAATTCATTCAAAGAGAAGTGGATGATGAAAGCACAGAAGAAACAAATGAAGAATATCAGGATGAAGAGGTAAAACATCTGTTTGCAATCCTCTGTTTACACATATATGCTCAGAGAATATGATGGAAAATACAGTCATTCTCTGAGCATAAACACAATTTGATGGAATTTTCATATAATAAAGACTAAATTTGTTTGCAATGCTCTGCTTGCAAATATATGCTCAGAGAATATGATGGAAAATACAGTCATTCTCTGAGCATAAAAACAAATTATGTCCTATGTAATTACATAATGTACAGAGATTTACCATAAGTTTAATAGGTGTAAATGCTTTCTTAGGGAATGGCTTCAAAATGGAATCTATAAAAAAAATAAACATAGAAATTACAAAATAAAATACAAATTATTATGCATTATCAAATAATGTAATTAACAGTGGAATATATAAAGGCATTCTAATATATTCTGCTGGAAAATACATTCATTCTATGAGAATAATGAAATTGAGTGAAAAAAATAAGTATTTCAACATGTTTGTTCAACAAAATATTCCAAATATATTAACTACTTGAACATGTTTCTTTATGGTACACACAGGGATTTATTGCAGTACTTGGACATTCATATGTTAAAATTTTGAATGAGAAGCACACGATGGAGAAGATAATTACACAGGGACTGTTGAAGTTTCCAAACAGCAAACCATTAAAAGATTGGAAAAGGAAGATAAGAAAAGAGTTCAAAATAGAAGACATAGAAGATAATGCTGATAAGAATGAAGACACTGTTTCAGAGGTTGCAACAGAAAGTAATGATGACAATGATGGGAATGACAAAGGTAAAGCACTTGTATTGGTTGATGAGCCAGACATTCTAAACCAGGTGACACCAGAAATAAAAGTGAGAGATGATAATATTGATGATGAAGATGCTTACAAAACTCCAGTTACCGAAAAGAATGAAGGGTGGGACACTTCAGAAAACTTATCAGCTATCCAATTCTTCAACCAACCAGGAGTGATGGATGAGGTTACACATCTAATGGAAAAGGCAACAGGAGCAACAACTGAAGAAACTGTCCCTGAGAAGAAGAAAAATAAAAATGAAGAAGGTGCTGTGCCTTCCAAAGAAGAAGATGATGTGATGAACCTAGCTAAAAAACAAAAAGGGGAAACACAGCATGTCGGAAAAACTAAACGTATGCAAAAACCGGCACCAGCATTGTGCTCCCCTTACGTAGAAAGATTAACCTCATGCGACAAGGTGAAGGCTGAAGAGTTAAACTTGTACAAAGCAATTTTATCATCAAACAAAGATCAAGAGTAAGATACATAGCTTGCATTTATATAAAAAAATGTTTTTTTACAAATTTAATAACAAATCTGTTTCATTTATTCAGCGATTTCGTTTGGGAGATGGATGATGTGGAACAACTAACAATTGGACATGCATCATATTTTCAAGTTGATGTGCCCATACATTGGGGAATTATTGATTGTTGGGCTACATATCTAAACATGCTGGAAAAATACAAATCTGCAGAGGCACCGGCACGTTTGTTCTTTCACACTCATATGATGGTAAGTAGTCAAATTATTTTCCAAAGTTTAAGCCACATTACACCAAAAATAACAACATTACATTCGGTGAAAATTGTGAATCAACAACTCATTCTCTGAGAATGAGATGTTGATTGTCATTCTCATAGAATACACATTGCTAAATGGAGCAATACTCATATATTACAAATATTTTGCAGTCTGACATGCTCTTAAATGAAACTAAACTTGAGTTTAATCGCTTGGGAGACTTCATAGAAATGATGAACATGTACATCCCACATTGGGAAGTGAAGGCAAATTTGATAGATGTTGCATTGGTAAGAAAAACAAAATCTGTATATATTCAGTATGTATTGATAAATTTATAAAAAATAACCTTTTAAAATTATGGTTTTGCAGGTAATTTTCCCAATTATTGATGGTGACAAATATTACATGGTATGTTTTGACTTAAAAGAAGGCAACTCTACAATTATTGATTATATCAAGAGGAAAGGAACAGTTGAGAGAATGTATGGGCCCGGACCTAGAATACTGGTATGTTTTCAATAATATATTCATTCTCGTTTAAGTTAAAAAATTCATAACATGATTAAATTTAAATGCAGCAAAAATTTTTCTGTCACTGGTTAGCAAGTGTGTACCACCCTCAACATATAAAGTTAATGGAAGATGAGGCTTCAATAATGAAAATGGAGTGGCAAGTGAATGAACCAGGACCAAATTGTGGTGTTTATCTGATGAGACACATGGAGAGCTACAGAGGAGAGGTAGCAGGAAAATGGAAAACAGAATTGAATGGAAAACAAAGGAACGACGCAAGTTGCATAGGAAGACTAAGGTACAGATACATGTATAACCTGTTGACATCTGACTACAACCTGTACAAGGATGAGGTATTAACAATTGCATCCGAATATGCCAAAATGGATGTGTATAAAAAAGCAAAACTGGTTGATGAAAGAAAAGAAATTTTAAAAAAGAAAGTGGCTGATGAAGAATCCAAAGCTGCAAAAAAAAAAAAGCAAAAGGAAAGAAGAAAATGGGATAGGATGAGGAGGTAGTTAAGACAATGGTTTTTGAGTCTATAAAACAATTGGTTCAAATTTTTTGTTAAGTATGTGTTGATTGAAACTCTTTACTATCTAGTTTTATATTTTGGATTTGGTTGTTAAACAATTCATTCTTTTAGAATGTGAACAAGTACTTTAAATGAATTATTACAGACTATCTTGTTACATAGTATGATTGCGATCATATGTTTTTATTCTTAGAGAATGGGGAAAAATACACTCATTCTTAGAGAATAGGGAAGAACAATGCTTAACAGACACATTATATTTGAAAATACATAGTGTATTCTCTAAGAATGGAACAACAATTTCACGTATTTAACAAAATACATAAAATATAATGTACAATATTTAGAAAATAACTTATATGCAAAAGAATAGGAATGTTGAGAACATTTAACAAGACAACAAATTATGAATAAAACAAGTATAAAAAGGCGTATACAATCCCATCCACACAAAAATGCAGCTTTTGAGAAAGTAAACAGTGGAGTAATGAGCAGAATCTTCAAAATAATTGAACACGACAAGTAATGAAAAGAATACACAATATCCATTTAAAAAAAATTAATATACAATATAATTCACAGGAAACACAGACTATATTTTGGCTATAAAAGGAAGCAAGTTTATTCCAGTTTAACACACATCCCACAATCAAACACAAAATGACACTAACCATAGGTGATCGTGTTGAAGTGAAAGGGAAAGAGGCTGGCCTAATTGGTTCCTTCTATGCAGGTAGAATTCTGTCATTCTTCTATGGAAGATATGAAGTTTAGTACGAGACACTGGTGAAAGACGACGGGACACCATTGGTTGAAGTCATCCCTAAAAAGAGAATCAGACCATACCCACTGGAGGTGGTGGCTGAATTCAATTTAGGGGAAATTGTTGACGCATGGTACCATGAAGGATGGTGGGTTGGGAGGTACATCCGACAAGAAAATGATCGATATATAATACAGTTTGACCGAGGGAATGAGCTGTATTCATTCCCTCAAAACAAACTCAGGCTTCACCAGGAATGTGCTTTCGATGAAATAAACACCCAATGGATGTACTATAAACGTTGAATGGTGAATGTGTACCATTCAAATAAATTATCATTTCTTCTGAACTATTAATGAATATGTACTAGTATGTTATGAAATAAAAAATGTGTTGTTGTACATATTCCTGTTAAGCAAATATTCTCTAAGAATGGGTTGTAAAAAGTTAGTAAAATCAAGCAAACATGTTAACAGGAAACCATAAGTCAATTTTAATATATGTCATTCTCTGCGAATAGCATAAAAAATACAAAAAACTTTGAAACAGAAAACAGTAAACACAAAATTAATTGCTACCATTTCTATGAGAATGGAATAATAAGAACTGTGGTTTACAGGAAACACTAAAACAAATAACAAATTGATTTCAATTCTCTGAGAATGCAATCAAAACATAATAACTACAATGGTTTTGGTTTATCAGAACAATTTCTTTTGTCATGGTGAACCATTTTGTTGCAACAATTACACAATCTTTTTGGTTTTGAAGATGCTTCACCCAAAATTTCAGATTTACTCTTCAGCCTTTTACCTCTTGCGCCAGATCCTTTATTTCTAATATCCGAAGGATTCTCAATTTCAACTTCATCAGGAAGTGAAACACCTAAAATCTTCTCATACTCCGCTTTCCTGCTCAAATCTCCTTGATTAGATAGACTTTCACAAAATGTAGCTTTAAGTTTCTTCTGTTCTTCAAGGTACTCACATAGCTTCACAGAATCTTTACTTAACACATTGACACAATGATCAACCATGGAAAATATGTCAATGGTTGTCCGGTCAACATCGCCATCGGTGTGTGAAGTTTTGAACCGCCGCCTCAATAATTCTGAAGGAATAACATCTTTGCACCATCGCCTACATATATACTGATTGGGAATTTCCTCATATTCACAAAACTTCATAACACAAAAATGTGCCTGCATAACAACCCATACTGTTGAAACTTCATACACTCACATGACAAAAATTGATCCTTCTTTAAATGCTTCACCTGACAATAATTCAACAAAAAACCAATTAGATAAAGATGAAAATTACAAAATCAAATCATATGAATACAATATAAGTTAACATACCTTATATGAAGAATCTTTATACAAAGAATCATAATGATATTCTTCAACGGTTGGGTTGTTATCTTCATTTAACACTTTCTTTAAAGTAACATTATTCTTCTTCTCAAGGACATCGTAGTTCTCAACATCTTCATCCAAGTTGAAGCTCCTAATCAAACAAGTATTCTGAGATTTGACACAACTCCTCCTATACTTGGTAAAAGACTTTCCTTGTATACACTTTTGCAGCATGCCTTTCATACGGGAGACATGTCACCATTCTTGGATACTTTGAAGAAGTATTAAAATCAGCCAAGTTCTGGTTATGCCTTTGTCTCTCCATAAGAGAATCAAATGTCATCATAAAATTAAGAAGATATGACCCGGAAAGTGTAGAATTTTGAAAAGACCAATTTTGACTTTCAGAAAATGAGGTTGTCATCATTAACCCAGACATAGGAACATCCCTAAATAACGCTGGTATCCAACACCTACGCATACCGTACATCTTCTTCAACCACTTGTTGTCAGATAGTTTAAACTGATTAATCATGGCCTGCCATCCATCTTCAAATTCTGAAGCATGTAACTTAGAATTCCAAATTAAAGCATTAAATCGATCCTTGAACTGTTTGTTATTAAAAACTTCTGCAGGGACCTGTCAAGAATTTAAAATATAAACGTAGTTATTTCACTTAAAACATATAACATGTGAAACATTCTCTGAGAATGACTCAGACAGATCAAAGTTAACAAAGCCATTCTCGGAGAATGGCAACTGATATGCTAAGAAAAAAAACCCCTGTAAACACAAAACCAAATTTACTTTACAAAATTCTTTGAGAATGACATGTAAGATCAAAAAGCATTCTCAGAGAATAGGTGATCATATGCTAAAAATAAAAACCCCCTGGAAACACAAAACCAAAATTACTTTTTACAAAATTCTTTGAGAATGACATGAAGAAAAATATTAAAAAACCTCACCTTATATCCCAACTTTGTAGTTATATGCCACATACATAACCGATGATGCGACTCAGGAAAAACTTGTTCAATTGCTTTTTTCATAGCTGGATCTTGATCAGACAATAAAATACTTGGATGTTTAGAAAACGATTTTCTGAAACATGTAAGTAACCATACATACAAATCCGTGTCCTCCCTACTAAGCAACCCCACACCAAATGTGACACACTTTTTATGATTGTCTAACCCTGTGAATGGTACGAATACCATATGGTACCTATAAACAATAAAATAACACATCAGCACCACAATATTCAATATAATATTCCCAAAAGAATTATATAAATTACAAGATCAAATCAGAAAATAAAACCAACACAATAACACACCAAAAAAACTAACCTGTTTGTATCAAAAGTTGCATCGAATGAGACTACATCACCAAACTCCCGATAGTTGTATTTTGCAGTCTCATCAGCCCAAAACAATGCATTCAATTGCTTGTCTTCAACCCTATATTCAAATGAAAAGTTTGGAGAATATTTTACTCTATCCTCCATCAAATTCACAATCATTTGAGAATCACTACCTGCAATGAAACAATTAAGGTTGCGCATATAATTCTTGTAATCAATAGCCAAACCACCACGACTTGAACACCCACCTTGTATGCCAGTCATTAATCTATATGCCTTACCTCCTCCAACATTCTGTTTTGTCATGTTATAAACATAACTTTTCTGTGAAAAATCTAGTTCTCTACTAGCCCGTGATAGATGCATATTTGCTTTACTAATCAATCTATGGTTATGTATCTCAACAAAGTCATACACATAGTAACCTTGACCACCAGGTATGATCTTAAAAACAATGTGGGCCTTACATTCAGTTCTATGTAAATCTTTTCTTCTTTTAGTTTTCTTCATTTGAACATCCATAGTATCCACATTGCCAGTGTTTGGTTTCCCTTCCCGATTACATAATAAATGACGAGATGTAACCACATCATAAGTCGTCTTCTTAAGAGAACCTTTCCTTATATCAAAACCTCCTTGAAATGCATATTCCTTATACATTGACACAGCAGCTTCTAATGAAGGATATTGAATTCCTTTTTTGGGCTTGATATGATCATCTGTTCTTGGTATCCAGTATGGTGTCCCACCAGGAGATACAAAATCATTACTAAAAACTGATTCTTCTTCATCTGAAAATTCTAAAACACAATGAAAACTACATTACAATTGATCCGTTATTGTCTGTTCTATATAATTTTTACTTACCAATTCTAATAGAATGTAATCCTGTGTCAATATCCCCTGCAGGTATTGAAACATTTTCAGATTCCTCTGTTCCTGCATTGATTTCATATGGTTCCTTGCTACTTGTTTCACCATGCTCCATCTGTTTCTCAAATAAAACATCAAAACAAATAAACATCCAATAAATATACATCTGTAAAATACTTTTCCCACATTAAATAACCAAAATACAAATAAATAAATACATATACTCTCTGAGAATGAAAAGCCATATCGAATTAATAATCCAAAACATCATTATCCTTATTACATATTTTTCAATACATCTTATTCTTAACCAAAAACTATAAAACTAGAAGGATCTAAAAGGACAATTCCTGCTATCATGATCAGCAATCTTATTACAAAATTTACAATATCTCTTATAATGACTCCTAAAATCTTCCATGTTGTAACCATCATCATCAAAATACAAGTCCCTTGAAAATTCCAATCCTACAATCATCAAAACGCATACACCTATCCAAAAAGCCATATAATCCTGAAAACCAACATTCATTTAAAAAAGTTATTAGTTAATTCTCTTATAATGTCAATAAACAACTAAAACACTTAACCATTCTCATAGAATACACATTGACTAGCATATACCATCACCATTCTCGTAGAATGCAGTTACACTAACATGTATATACATCATTCTCATAGAATGCTCTACATCTCCTGTGTCGTAACAAGACAAACCATTGGTTTACGAAATTCACATCAGAATTCAGATCAATTAGATAAAATAAATACATAATTGGCTATATTATATCAATCGCAAAACGGAAATATCACAATTATTATCATTCGCACAACACGATTATCGAAATCACCAAGAATCGTAAACAAAATTCATACCTGTGTGAAATTCAATTGATTCTCTACGCAATGTTCAACTCGAACTGTCAATATATAATCGCTTTGATCATACGACAACCACAAATTCAGTATTTATCAACAAAGAATTGATTCTCGAATCAATTTACTTTTACAATTGATTCAGTTATCGATTTTGATTTGATTGCAATCTCATTAGCGGTTACGAACTATCTCATTAATTATTATTCATATTAATCTTATTTAATTAAGGAGACTCACGTAAAATACCGATCCTAACCTTCAATCTGGAAAGAACGTGATTCGGACGTACGATCGCACAGTATTTGCTATCCGCATTTGAACCTATATATATATATATATATATATATATATATATATATATATATATATATATATATATATATATATATATATATATATATATATAGACATGTGGAATCCACAATTTCTTTTTCTCAATCCACTATCTTGATTTTGATACTTGTCTTGATCTAGTGAGTCAAAATATTGGTAGGAAGATATTTTAAGAGAATATAAACATCTATATGTATATATATGCACTACCCACACTTCGTTTCTAGAATATAACATTTTTGTGCTTGTTTATCGGTTTATTATAACCCATCTAATGACGCATAACAAACAATATGTTTCAATTATTCATGTGATTGTTTGATGTCAACGAAACATTATAATGAAATATAAACTCTATTTGAATATATATATATATATCCTTAGCCTCGTTACTTTGTCAATTTCATATCTATAATTCGCTTCTATCGTAAAGAAACATGCCATAGGCACAATCGAGTTACCATTACAATAGCGTACAACAATCATTTTGTTTGATGGGAGCCACTTCATCAACAAGAAGAATTTCTTTCCTCCAATCAAGATTTGGTTTCGACTCGCTCTTCTTGGCTTCAAGACTCTTTTGACTTGCAGTTTTATATATTTTAGTGATCATTTGGAGAAATGCATCTTCTACATTCAAATTCTCCTTTGCAGATGTCTCCATGAAACATAAGTTCTCTTGTTGGGCAAGCTTTTGCCCGTCTTCGACCTCGACTTCTCTCAAATCAACCAAATCAGACTTGTTGCCGAGAAGAACAATGACCATATCAGGATTTCCAAACTCTCTAAGTTCCCTAAGCCATTTTCTCGTATTCTCAAAGGTTCCATTTCTTGTGATGTCATAGACAAGCATCGCGCCTAGTGCTCCACGGTAATATGAACTTGTTATAGCTCTGAACCTATAAGCAATGCATCTCAAATTATTTAAAACTCGCCGTTATGTAAGCGTAAAGTTCTTTCGTCTTTTCCTTCTTTTGTGTAAGGACTCATTCCCAATTTACCTACTTATCAATATACATTTGCCTTTATTTAAGAGTTTTTTCTTTGTTACAAAAAATTTGAACGGGTTGTGATTTTAATGATAAAGATGGAATATTGTATTCTATAATTTTTTTCATCAAATTTGTCTTTTGTTTCATTCAACTCTCTGGCGAAAGATTGCGAGTGCGTACACATATACATATAAATTTCTGTTGTCAAAGTTATCAAAGTCATAACTCCATAAAACATGGATCGAACAAATTGAATAATTTAACCATATATGTATACTGTACGAAGTCTTGTACATGAAAAAAAGGTTTTGGCATTGAAGATTTTTACTTTTGATTATTGTAAACATATATGGCTATTATTAATTTTGTCACATTTTTTTTCAACAATATCTCTTTAACAAAAATGTACTTCATTATTCAATAGTTAACATCCTCAAAAGCTTTTTTATTATTAAAAAATCAACTATTTATTTCTATTTATTAAAGATCCATATAGTTTAAAGCCCATCTAGTTTTAGGGGTACGACAAAAAACCGAAACCGAATAACCAAACTGAATCGAATGCTATTGTGTTATTTAGTTTGGTTTATTTGGTTTTCAGTTAATTCGGTTTGGTTAACCGAATAAGAAATTAAATATATTTTTATAGATATTTATAAATTTATCAAATTATATATATATATATATATATATATATATATATATATATATATATATATAATTTAATCAAAATGCAAGGCAATGCATCTAAAGAAATATATGGTTCAAGAAATTTATGATGTTTCTATGTTTCAAGCACTAAATGAATTGAGAAGTTAACATACCTTTCTTGTCCAGCTGTGTCCCATATTTGAGCCTTGATGGTCTTATCACCAAGCTTGGTATTTCGATAGGCGAATTCGACCCCTATTGTTGGCTTTGTATCCAAATGGAATTCATCTTTAGCAAGCCTTGATAAAAGATTAGATTTTCCGACTGCGGAATCTCCTACTAAAACTGTTTTAAATAAGTAATCACACTCTTCATCAGCCATGTGTATATATTTGTGTTTTTCTGGAAAGGCTGATGGTGAATATAAAGAGTGACCAACATTGGACAAGAACGTGATGGTTGTAAATGTTATAAAGAGTGGGCCATATTGGACAAGAACATGATGATTATCATTGTTACTTGGTTTTTGACAAAGGCATGCTCTTTTAAATAAAGTTTAGGATGATTGTTGGGCCCCATTTTCCCATAATTACGGGCTATGCTTAATTTGTGGTAATTAATACACCAGACACCTCATGTGTTTACATAATGGTAAAAAAAAAATTGTTTTTTCGGATAGGATAAATCAAAAAGTATTACCTCATGTGTTCACATAATGGTAAAGAAACTTATGTCACTTTCGGATAGGGCAAATCGCAAAAATATTAACACTTTTTTTAAACAATATAGGTGATTTATTTTTGTATCTATAACAGCAAAATATTTATATTTCTAAAGTTCCTACTGATTAAGGCTGTAAATGAGACGATAGAACACGAACGAATGTTTGTTCATATTCGTTCATTTAATTAAGTTTAACCGAACAATCAAACAAACACAAACGAATTTGTTCATGTCCGTACATTAAGGAGTTAAAATAAATATAAACGAACGAATATAAACAAACATAAATGAACATAAGCAAACCTACATGAGTATAAACAAATTAACATAAACGAAGACAAATAAAGATAAATGTCCATTAACATTCAAACGAAGAACCATACGTAAACCAAAGCATTGTAATGATCCTACAATACAAAACATCAAAAACAATTCAAATATAAAGTCTTTTTCAAAACATCTTATCCAAAAAAAATTTTGCATCGTTTTAGCTTTTAACCTCACCACATCAAGTATATTCATCGGAATGCAAACGTGAAGTTATTAACCCTTTAGTCATATCATACAAACATCATTTATCACGAGATTATCATGAAACACTTGTATCATAGTATGAATTAGAAAAGAGATAAGTAACAACTAAATTGCATAATTTTACCTTGAAGAAAATCAAACTTCATCACTCTTCAAACAGTCAAACCTCATGGAAGATCAACATATATTACATCATCATTTTCCTATAATAGAGACGAAAAACAAGTAAAGTTCATTATAAATAGGAAGTACTAGTTTTTTAAAGGCAAAATTACATTGTAGCCCAACGACGTTTCAGACTCTGTTTTAAAAGGTCCTTTCACTTATTTTTTTTTATCTTTTAAGGGATTAAAGTTTATATTTACCTGGATGAAAGGTCACTCCCTTATAATTTACCGGTTTCTTCCTGCCAACATGGATAAAAATGCCACATGTAAGCTAACTTAGCATGGGATTAAAGGCAAACTTGGGGACCAAGTTGCGTAGCTGGCATCCGCACAACAGCGACCGACGACCCGCCCTTTCCACAAGCTGTTGCTACAAAGGAACTGAAGCCATGGAAACAACAAATCAATAATGGGGAAGCTGCTTATTGCCCTCTTTCTCTTTCCATTCCTCATTGCGTATACTGTAAAAGCTTGGACCGGTGAAATCCATGGCAGAGTTGTCTGCAATGTCTATACTCATGGTTCCGCAGGTCCAGAAGATCATGTCTTAGAAGGTCGGCACCAATCCCTTCTTAAACCTTATCAATTCCATCGTATCTTGATTCACATATACCTTTTCCAATTTGTATGATTTCTTTGCTTGCAGTACTTGTAATTCTTCGATTTGGTACTCATGTTTGCCGAACTAGTTCCACGTTTGCTTAATTTGTCGGTGCAAATTGAGTTCGTAGTTCGGAAATTGATCACTTCAATCAATGCAATCAAATTTACCATGAGTATATTCAATTATAGAACATCTATATTAATCCGTTAATTCCAACTGATTTTACTATAAAAGCATACAATAGGGTTTTATTCAGATCCTTCATAGTGAAACATTCGTCTCTCTTAAATTGTGCCTTTCTATGAATTTGGACTCCATTTTCACCTGATTTTTAGTCGTATCTTGTGAACGTCGGTATAATCAATGAAATTATGTTCTTGTGTTAGTGCAGGCGTTGAGGTTGCGGTTCTTTGCATAACAAAATCAGGTGAAGTTCTAAATTACCAAGCCTTCACGAATTCGAGGGGAATATATACAGTGGTCAAGACTAAATTTCAAACGTCTGCTCTAGGAATTGAAATACCACATATAATCACGGTATATCGCCACATAATCATCTCATAAGTGACAAGGATCATGACTAGGAGAGAATTACCTGCTGATTAGGTCGATGATTTTGATGGTAACCGGATGACCCCTTCAATTGGGGCTCAAGGATGTTTTAAAACATAAAATGTAAACTTTAATCCCTTAAAAGGCAAAAAAAAAAAAGTTAAGGGACCTTTTAAAACAGAGTCTGACACGTCGTTGGGCTATAGTGTAATTTTGCCTTTTTTTAAAACTAAAAAAGTTACCTTATTTTCTTTTCTATGGTCCATAATATGACAACACCAATCAACTCCACATATAAGCATATCTACATGTTAATTCCCAAAGAGGAACATTGTGTATTAATAACCCTTCCACTAGCACCGACAACTGATCCAAAAGCAACAGTAGTCACTGGAATTGCCAAGATATCAATAACCATTCTGGATGAAACTCTAAACTTAATATTTTTTCTCCTTCCACCACCCTAATGCATCAAAATATATCGAATCATTGACGTACACCCTTCTTCCAAGTAAGTGTCTAATTTCTGACTTTACACTAGCAAAAGAATCAACGCTTCTAATATATTGATTGTACTTGGCAGTGCTACATGTGATACCTCTACCAAATCTCAAAGTAGTAATACCCAAACCAGTCTTTGGTACTCTAGGTTTACTTCGAATAGTTGCATTTGAAGATTAGATAACATTTTTAGCTCAATGCTCCTCAACATACTATGAAACATTTTTTTTAATTATATATATCATGTTTAGCATGCGTAGAGGCCTCGTCCTCATAGTAGATGACCTTTGTGACAACTTGTTATTTTATCAGAATGGAACAAGATGGGTTTGTTCAAAGGAAATACATGTTTAAACAAGTTGTATGTATGTTTTATTAATTAGAATATATACATTTAGAACCTTCTTTTCACGTAAAATGAAAAGTTACACTTATATGTATGTCATGTGTCATAGAATGGGAGAAAAAGATGTTAATCTTTAAGAATAAGGATTAATGGTTAAGAACAAGTTTACGAACATTATTAAGATCATATATATTCTCAATAAAGTCAAGAATATATGAGAAAATAGAGTAAATTGAATACAAAGTCCGTTCAGAATGACTTTGGAATAAAGGCTTTAAGGCAATATTTTTTTAATTTACTTGACTCTAATGAAAAGTTAACATCTAACAGGTTACAACACAAAAACAATCAAATAAAATATACTTATAGCAAAGGAGATACGATCATTGAAAGTTTACATATTTATTTTAAAGGGTATTAAGACATGTATGTATATGTAGGGGCATTATGTGTTTATCAAGTATGAAGTCTGATTAGAAGACTGCAACATTCGATTGATCCAAAGATGTATTATATACTGCAACATTCGATTGAATATTGGAGGAGGAAGCTCAGCAAACAGCCAGAGCTCCTTTTTTAGCGAGGCTGGCCAATTGAGATAATACTCGACCGCAGCCAAGTTTTCTGATGAAAGTTGAAGTACCATATGCAATATTCTCTAAGGACAAATTCTTATGAGTGACAATAGTAGCTTGGGCTACTGCCACAAGAGTAAAGGATTCGACAGTAGGAGGGGCTGTTGATAGATCAACATACAGACATTCAAGTACGCAATGGAAACATGATCAGTAGATCGAAGAGTTGTTTCTAAACAGAATCACAATTCAGATCGAAGACAGAAGAGTTATCTTCTGGCCGAAGAGGTGTCTTCGGCCAGACTCAGTATGGTAGCATCTCAATCACTAACAGATTTATCTTTGGGAATATGTATGGCATAAGTTCCCATATGTGTCAGGAAATATTATATGAATGATACAACAACTTGAAGGTTGTCAAGTTGATGCCTTGCTCCTTGCTCATGCACATTAATTATCATCCCTTGCTATTTATATCTCCCTTTGGCCAATGTACAAATTATGTTGAGGGGTTGCCATAGATCTCTCTATGTATACTGAAGTTTATTAAAAATAAATCTATCTAGTTCTCACAGTGGGCGTAGCTTAATTCATTATCAAGTGAACCACTTTGTATCCTTGTGTTCTGATTAGTCCTGGCAATATGGGTCACGACACGAAAGACACGACACGAAAACGACACGAGTTTTCCGTGTATGGGTTTTAGGAATTCGTGTTTCGTGTCTATTCGTGTCTGACACGTATTTTAAATTCGTGTTTCGTGTCTTATACGTGTCAAACACGAATTTACCTATTTTGACACGTATAAGACACGAATTAAATTCGTGTTACGCATGACACGAACACGTGACACGAATAGACATGTATATACACGAATTAAATTCAGTTTTCCTTGAAGTTCATGGATTAGTTTAACGTTTACTGATATACGAGGGACCAATTTAGAAAACATCATAGATTTTGTAAATAAACCTAATTCCTAAAATCATCGTATCCTCAAAAAACGTGTTTATTCGTGTAAATCCGTGTTTTCGTGTGACACAGACAAAAAACATGTTTATTCATGTCGTGTCGCTTGTTACACGCATTAAATCTGTGTCGTGTACGTGTTTGATATCCAAGACACGTTTTACAATTCGTGTCGTGTACGTGTTTTACAAATTCGTGTCGTGTAAATTCGTGTCTGACACGAATACACGACACGGATTGCCAGGTCTAGTTCTGATATAATATTTGTATTTCTCACTAGCCTACATAGTCGTTTGTGTTGATCTAACGAAGCAATTAATCAATTTTGTTGTGTGTTCCCAACAACTGGTATCAGAGTTATAGTTGATGAAGGGAAGATTAAGATTGACAAATTTGAAGGTCACGACTTTGTCTTTTGGAGGATACGGATTAAATATTAGCTCTACCATAAAAATCTACACCTGTCATTGATAGCAGAGAAGCCTGAAAAGATGAAGCAGAAAGAGTGGGATATGTTAGATCTACAGGACCTTGGGGTGGTTCAGTTGACATTGGCGAAGAACATTACTTACAACATCGTCAATGAGAATACAATGTTTGGGCTGATCAAGGCGTTGTCTGACATGAATGAAAAAACCTCAGCTTCAAACAAGGCGTTCTAAATCAGATAGTTGGTTAACACAAAGATGAAGGAAGGCAGATCTATGACAAACCATACGAACGAGTTCAACAGCATCATATTGAGGTCGATATTGGTGGATATTGGGTTTGAAGAAGAACTCCATACCTTAGTTATGCTATCTTCGCTCCCAGAGGGTTGGTCGGGACGGTGACTGCAGTCAGCAGTGCATCTGGAACGCAGAAGCTCATATTCGAAGGCATTCGCGACTTGATCCTTGTAGAGGATATTCAGAGGAGGAGTGTAGGATAAGGTTCTAATAGTTTACTGAGTATTGAAGAACAATGGAGGAGATCCAACAGAGGAGGTGGTAGTGGTAGAGGGAGAACCAAGTCGAAGAAAGAAAGTCCAGAGGCAGAAATTATAAATCACTCAGAGATTTTTATATGTAAACTCTTTTGGGTGGTGAGATTGGAGAGAAGAATATTTGATGGGTGAAATGGAACGAAGTGTTGGCACCTAAAGATGCAGGTGGAATATGCATTGGAAGGCTTTTGCAAAGTGTAGTGTTGAACAATCAACCGAATATTTGAATATGTGACTGCGGGCTGGATAAGGGATTTATGGTCCCTTCGACAAGAAGTTTTTATTGATAATCAAATTTTGATCATTGGACAACATTCAACTAGATGGAATAGATTGGTTTAAAATTAAAGTGATTATTTTGGGTTGTATAGTATTTTTGGACCGTTTACCTACATTGTGCAATCTGGAGAAAATGAGGGCGGATGTAGACTCTGTATACGTCTGATTTGTGCTAGTTTCTTGGTGAATAAGGATTACATTTTCATCTTTTATGATTTGCTATCCATAATTTGGAGATAAGTTCTTCATTTGTGGGATATTGATGCTCCCTAAGGTGTTACAATAAGTGAGTTTCTTTCAACAGTCGATGGTGTTACATTGAACAAAAACCAACATAAATATTTTAATGCAGTGATTCTGAAAATGATTTGGACGATTTGGAAATTTCATTACGCTTCATTCTTGGGAACACAAAAACCAAGGAAATAATTCCATTGTGATAATATTGTTTCTTATTTGTTTTTTGCTTTTTCATAGGAAGTCCAAACTTAAACTTAGTTGAGTTGGTTGGTTAGAGAACCCAACTCTAGCTATTTCCTCTTTGTAATATTGTTTGTTTTACTAGCTTCTTGATATTTTAATATAATTTAACTGTTCAAACCTCCTTAGAGTTATAACGACTTAAATTTAAGTTTCTTGTCTCACCAAGTGAAAAGTCGTTCACATCAAATTTTGTATTTCTAACATATTAACTTTGGGAATAATCTACAAATTAAAGTGCACCAAAGACCATGCACGACCTGAAATTTCGGAGGCATTGTATGGAAATCAACTTGTGGACCTAAAAAAAACTTCATGTAAAATGTTATTAAGTAAATTCCCTACCTCAAATTTTAAAACTTAAACTTGATAATACACACATGAGCATAAATTAACTATTAACAAGTTTTAGTTAAATTATGATGAATCCATTTCTTTTTATATAGTTGTCATTTTATCCTTGTTAGTGCTATCTATAATGATAAATCAATCAAAACATTTCAATTAGACTTATTCTTTCACTTGGTATTTCTTAATGTCTTATTTTGCAAAGGGGAAACTCAGGTAAGTGCTCCTTCATAAACATATGTATGAACATATTTCATTTAGCTCCTTCATGCCTACCATAACTAGTTATTTTGGTTTTCTACTGACGGCTTCAACTATAACCTCAGGTAAGGGCTCAAGTAAGTGCTCTTTTATTAGTCTAAGCAAGATACGACTGATTTGAAATTGATTGCACAATTCATAAAAGGAAATCTTTCTGCGAACTTCTATGTATTTATGGTTGCTTATCGTGTCAATTACAAATTATTTATCATTGGGATTCATGGTAATTCAGATTAATATTTCGCACAGGATAGCTATCCAAGGGTTAAAAGAAAGTAGTAATCAGCTTAGCTGAAGTTAGAAAGTTCACAAGTAGCTGCTCTTCTAGTTGCACATGCATCTTCCTCTCTTGCTCCACCTTCACTACCCGCAACAAAGCAAGAAGATTCTTAGATAGTCTGTTATTTTCCTTCATTTTCATAAGAAAGGTGATGCATATGTTCCAACTTATCTATATGTTCTTGGCATAGCACAACATTCGATTCTTTGGGAAGTATGACATCATCTACAAATAGGTCAAAAATGCTATTTAATATTGTTAAAGGCATATACTTTCATATGTCTTATGATTAAACCTATTGATAAGAATAAAAACTCATAATTACTAAAATTAAAAGTAATTACATCATATGCATCAACAAAAATATTTAACAAAAATCAATAGTAGTCAAGTATCAGATACATGTGTTCACTCATTAGTAATAAAATGAAACTACTTGAAGCACCTTTCGAAGAAAAAAAGATAACAACCAACGCATTACTATTTTGCTAAGCATCGATCTTCTAGCATCTTTAGAAGCAAATAGATCTATATACTTTCAAAATAAGCATTTTCAAAAAACTCATTTTCAATAGAAATCAAAGCCAAAGCATTTAGTCTCTCATGAGACATGATAGATGACACATAAGATATAAAAGTTTTAGTTTCTAAAGGCCTCCATCTATTGATATAACTGTAATATAAATAGTCAACAATATTTTGTATACGAGACATGAAGCTGCAAAAGTGTTTATACCCACATGTGGTAGATTGTACTTGGTTATAGTTTATTCTTAAACAACTTACAAGGGTAAAAGTACTTAACCAATATTCTTAGAATAAACAACCCGATCTCTATGATGCTTCTATCCATTTGGGAAGTATTTACTGTAAAAATCTAAACAAAAATATATCTTTCTTCCATTTGTACGACATTTACTTGCTAACATATCTCTTATGTGACCATTTTTACTAGTAAGTCTCTCCATTTAGTATTAAGGGTGTCCCAATTTCTACAATCATAGATATTTATTGCAATATATTCTTTGTCCAATACCATTATCACTTACATTGCCTATGTTTTAATCTACACCAAGACATATGTTCTAGCACCTATAATTCAACTTTTTCTTCTCTAAGTTCTTCCACAGCTTCATCCACATTCAATGTTGTAGATTATTTATGTTCTCCCATTAGATTGAAAAATTATCAAAATACCTTGTCTTATCTTCAAATACAATTTGCTCCACTTGAATTGATTATTCATTAGTAACATTCTGACACTTTTTTTTAATAATAAATCGATTAATAAGTACTCTTTGACTCTGCATATTTTGTTCTTTTTTTGTTTTCTTTTGATTCTGTTAGGATCGGAAAACTCTTCTATTCAACACTAGAACAGAATTACAATAGGAGGAGCAACTCTCACACTCGACTATTACAAAAAACCAACCCTTTTTCTAACACTTACACTCTAAGTGTTTCTCTCTAACTCTATATGTTTATGGTGTGTTTTGGGATGTCTAAGAACTGAAACTTAAGCCTCTATTTATAGCTAAACTAGCCACTAAATCTATAGTATATGAACACATTGAATATTAGAAGGAAAGATCAAAGTTTGCCACCTTATTTAATAAGGATGGCTTCTAGATGGAGGGCTTCTAGATGGAGGCTGGAAATCAACAAATCTCCCCCTCCAGCCTCTGTTGAACAATCCTTAGCCCAACTATGTTAGCACATAGTTTGTGTTTGTCTTGTGTCACCACCTTGGTCAACATGTCTGCAGGATTGTCATTTGTGTTGATCTTTGACAACTTCAATTCTCCTCTCTCGATTGCTTCTCTAAGCCAATGATAACGGATATCGATATGCTTAGTGCGGGAATGGTACATCGAATTCTTGCTTAGGTCCATAGCACTCTGACTGTCGCAATGAATGATGTATTCTGGTTGTGGAAACCCCAATTCTTGAAGAAACTGTTTTAACCATATGAGCTCCTTCCCAGCTTCAACGGCAGCAATATACTCGGCTTCTGTTGTTGACAGTGCTACACACTTCTGTAACTTGGATTGCCATGAGATAGCTCCCCCTGCCAAAGTGAAAACATAACTTGATGTAGATTTCCTATTATCAAGATCTCCTGCCATATCGGCATCTGTATAACCTTTCACGATTGGCTTTGCTCCCCCGTAGCATAAGCATAATTTTGAACTACCCTTCAGGTATCGCAGTATCCACTTGACTGCTTCCCAATGTTGCTTTCCTGGATTTGCTAAATATCTACTCACGACACCAACAGCATGAGCAATATCTGGCCTTGTACACACCATCGCATACATAAGACTTCCTATGGCTGAGGAATAAGGGATTGTATTCATCTCTTCTTTAGCTTTATCAGAAGAAGGGGAATTTTTCTTACTTAACTTGAAGTGATTTGCCAACGGAGTGCCAACAGGCTTGGCATTTTCCATGTTGAACCTTTTGATCACACGTTCAACATACTCCTCCTGTGACAAGAACAATTTTCTTAATTCTCTATCACGGATAATTTTCATTCCCAATATCTGTTGAGCTGGGCCTAAGTCCTTCATATCAAAGAACTTAGACAAATCTTTCTTCAAGTTGTTGATCATGGTTGCATCTTGACCGACTATTAGCATATCATCCACATAGAGCAAAAGGATGACAAATTTCCCATCTGGAAACTTCTTCAAGTACACGCAGTGGTCTGCAACTGTTCTTTTGTACTCGTGACTTGTCATGAACGAGTCAAACTTCTTGTACCACTGTCTTGGGGCTTGTTTAAGACCATAAAGGCTCTTCTTCAACTTGCAGACGAGATGCTCTTTCTTTGGGATTTCAAACCCATCGGGCTGCTCCATGTATATTTCTTCATCTAAATCACCATGGAGAAAAGTTGTTTTTACATCCATCTGCTCAAGTTCAAGATCTAGACTGGCTACCAATCCGAGCACGACTCGAATCGACATCATCTTCACAACCGACGAAAAAATCTCATCAAAGTCAATTCCCTCCTTTTGTTGGAATCCTTTGACAACGAGTCTTGCCTTGTACTTCACAATGTTTCCTTTGCCATCTTTCTTCAACTTGAAAACCCACTTGTTTTTCAAGGCTTTCTTTCCTTTAGGAAGTTTCACCAACTCATATGTTTGATTCTTTTGCAAAGAATTCATTTCTTCTTCCATGGCCTTCTGCCAATTGGCTTTGTTAATATGAGATTGAGCTTCCTGAAAGCTCTCTGGCTCCCCCTCGCTGGTAAGAAGGATGTAGTTCGAAGTTGGGTATCTTGAGGAAGGAACACGAACTCGATCAGATCGTCGAACTTGAGTTTCTTCATTAGAAACATCTGGCAATGACTCTGAATTATCAAGAGGTGGAAGCTCCCCCTCCTCAACACCTCCTTGATCTTCATCATCAACTTTATTATTCTGTTCATCGGTCGGAACATCATCTTTTGTTTCAGATATCATTTCTGGAACTTTGAAGCTTTGTTGCTCGTTAATCGATGCCTTGAAATCATAATACTGGTCTTCATAGAAAACAACATCTCTGCTTCGAATAACCTTCTTAAGTTCTGGGTCCCATAGCCTGTACCCGAACTCTTCATCTCCATATCTAATAAAGATGCATGGAGTGGATTTAAGGTCCAACTTCTTCCGCAATTGACTTGACACATGTGCAAACGCCTTGCACCCAAATACTCTCAAGTGAGAATATGTTATGTCTTTACCTGTCCATATCTTTTCTGGAACTTCAAAATTCAATGGAACTGAAGGTGACCTATTTATAAGGTAACAAGCTGTCAATACAGCTTCACCCCAGAATGGCTTTGGTAGTTTAGCCGCACTGATCATACATCGGACCTTCTCAACAATGGTACGATTCATTCGTTCTGCTACACCGTTATGCTGTGGGGTACGTGGGACAGTCTTTTCATGCCTGATACCATATTTTGTGCAATATGTGGAGAACTCACGAGAATAGTACTCACCTTCATTATCTGATCTGAGACATTTCAACTGCTTGCCAGTTTGTCTTTCCACTATTACATGAAAAGCTTTAAAAAGATCAAATACTTGATCCTTCGACCTGAGACAATAAACCCATACTTTTCGTGATGCATCGTCGATGAATGTCACAAAATACTTGTTTCCACCAAGGGATTCTACTTCAATGGGTCCACATACGTCGGAGTGGACAATGCTCAACAACTCAGAGTGCTTATTTCTTGTGGAGCTAAAGGAAACTCTGTGTTGTTTCCCAAATAAGCAGTATTCACAAGGATCCAGGGCAACATCTTTTTCCATGGAAATGGACTTCTTCTTTTCAAGAGTTGTTAACCCTTTCACAGTCATGTGGCCTAGTCTTCTATGCCACAGATTTGGTGATGTCTCTTCTTCTACTGCATTGAGACTTGGTTGAATCAACTTTGCATATGACTTATAAATAATACCACAAAGCTTTCCCCTTGCAATGACCATAATGCCTTTTAACAACTTCCAGTTGCCATTTCCGAAGTGGTTGTCATAGTCCTGAAGGTCAAGAGCTCCAATTGAGATAAGATTCATTCTTAGCTCCGGAACATGTCGAACATCTTTCAACACCAATGTACACCCTACATTGGTCTTTATATGTACATCACCGATACCAACAATGTTAGAGGAACTGGTGTTTCCCATCCTCACGGTACCATGGTTTACGGATTTATATGTTGCAAATAAATCCCGGTCCGGAGTGGAATGATATGATGCAGCGGTATCAATCACCCACTCGTCATCACGAGCGCCTACGTGTAGGCATGCATCCTCCTCGCATGCAACAAGGGCAATGACTTGTGAAATGTTGACCATGGTGTCACCATCCTCCTTGCTTGAACTAGTACTCGTTTCAGCCTGTTCTCGTAGAAACTTTTGACAATCGCTCTTTTTGTGGCCATAATGATTGCAGTAGTTGCAGTGGCCTTCAAACCATGTACTTGAAGACTTTCCCCTTTCTTTTGATCTTCCTCTAACTTGAGATCTTCCTCTACTTTGACCACGTCTGCCCCTACCTCGACCTCTTCCTCTGCCACCAGTTCTACCTCCGCCTCTTTCTTTGTTTTCTGTTACGAGGGAAAATGACTGGTCTGTACCAGCTTCTTTTCTTCTGGCTTCCTTGTTCATGAGAGCGTCCGTGACCATCTCCATTGTCACTTTGCCACCGGGGGCAGAATTGCTGAGAGTAACAACAAGTGTTTCCCAATGATCAGGTAGAGAACTTAGCAACAATATTGCTTGCTCCTCATCTTTGAGAACGCATTCAGCGGAACTGAGCTGATTTACAAGATCTTGGAACTGACTCGTATGCTCGGCTATGGATGTACCACTTCGTAACTTGTGGTTTACCAGGCGCCTCATTAGTAGGGTCTTGTTGCGTGCCGTCTTTGCTTGATACATACTCTCAAGCTTTTCCCAGAGTTTGTATGCGTCTGTTTCTTGAGAAACATGATGAAAAACACTGTGGTCAATCCATTGTCAAATTTGTGCCACAGTTTTCTTATTCATTCTCGTCCAGACGTCGACTGTTGTCTTTTCAGGTTTTACGCCCTTGGTTTCTAAAGGTTCTGCTAGATCCTTTAGATTCAACAAATCATCCATCATCGGCTTCCACATATTATAATTTGTGGGCGTAAGTCGGACCATTATATCCGAACTTGTAGATTCCATGAGAAAGACTTCGTAGTTTGCGTTTTGTGAAATTTTGGGATGGAATTAGGCAAAACCGAGATCACGGTTATTTCCGAAAGGGTCGAAATAGGTGGGATATATTTTTTTCAGACTAAAATGAACTTCTGAAAAAATTATGGGCCAATTTGAAATGTTTAAGAAGTATAGGGGCCAATCTGTAATTTGTGGAATTACAGGGACCAAACTGGAAGGTTTTGAAACATAGGGACCTTTCTGAAACTTTTCAGAAGTATAAGGACCAAAATTGTAACTTTCAGAAAAAAAACTGGGACCAAAACGGAGTTTTATAGAATTAGAGGGACCTGTTTGCAACTTTCTGGAATTTCAGGGGGCCAAAATGCAGTTTTCTGACACTTGCTACAGTGTCGCTACAGTATCGTCTTACTCCGATCGTCTTCTCCGGCGAGTTTTCCGGCGAACTGGTTTTTCTGGCCACTATTCCGGCAAACCTTTGACCGGACGTTTGGAGGTCTTCCGGTGGTCGAAAAATTCCGAAAAATATATTTTCGGAATCGTGGGAACGAGTACTTTACAATGGTGTGCCCGGAAATCAATTTTGAGACAAAAAAAAAATTGACCAAAAAACGACCGGTATCGAAACGAGGCTCTGATACCACTTGTTAGGATCGGAAAACTCTTCTATTCAACACTAGAACAGAATTACAATTAGAGGAACAACTCTCACACTCGACTATTACAAAAAACCAACCCTTTTTCTAACACTTACACTCTAAGTGTTTCTCTCTAACTCTATATGTTTGTGGTGTGTTTTGGGATGTCTAAGAACTGAAACTTAAGCCTCTATTTATAGCTAAACTAGCCACTAAATCTATAGTATATGAACACATTGAATATTAGAATGAAATATCAAAGTTTGCCACCTTATTTAATAAGGATGACTTCTAGATGGAGGACTTCTAGATGGAGGCTGGAAATCAACAGATTCTTGTGGCTGTCGCAAAATTGAATCTTGTGGCTGTCGCATAATTGAAACAAAGACCCTGCAACTTAAATACATAATGCTAATATTATTTTTTACTTGTTGTATACTTACTTTAATCATAAAGCCCAAATGCAATTTTAAATTTTGAGTTGGTCATTGAACCTTTAGTGTCGTCGAGATGTAAATGTCTTTATATTGGCATCTGATTCTATTGATATTAATAAAATATTTAATAAACATAATTTTACTTGTTAATAATACATTAATGAGATTAGTAACACTCAACCGTATTTGAATTAATGAAATTTTATTTTTGTTTTGCAAGTTTTTAGTAACATAATATTAAATGGAAATTTTCGATCGGACTCTTTTTTAAGATTGAAGGCCTCGTGTGACTACACCACTTGCACACCCACATTCCAGGTTGCCACTATCAAAGACGAACGTTAACTTTTGTTATAATGTAATTTATAAAATAAAAAAATAGTTGTCCCTTTTTAAAGTAACGAGATATATTTAGGAAAGTTTTTATATTTTAATTTTATATTCGATTAAGTCTTAATTGTTTTTTATTCAATTAAGCCCAATATTTTGTTAATTGTTTATAATTTTAGTTATATATAAAAAGAAAATATTCATTAAAGTCATTATATTTTGACCTTTTTAATAATTTAGAGTTGAATTTTTTTAGTTTTATTTAATTAAGTCCTTATATTTTGACTTTATACATCATCAGTTGTAAAATTTAAAAACGACATAATCAGCTGACAGCTACTATCCAAAATTGTAAACATTTAACAAAATGCTGAGCTTAATTGAATAAAAAACAATTAGGGCTTAATCGAATATAAGATTAAAATATAAAGACTTTCCTGAATATATCCCTAAAATAATATATACAAAGTCACAAGACCGTTGAACGAAAGATGATCAAAGAAATTCTGAATCTTAAGCGGTGAAAGTAACTTATTTTGACAATTTTATAATTGGGTGACTTTTTGAGATTGATTTGCATATTTGTAATTTTATGACTCTTCTATAACACTAGTTCCTGAAAGATATATTTGATCATTTGCTGTTAGGTAAAATATAATAATATCAGGGTGATAATTTTAATACTCGTCTGCCTAAAAGGAGTTTACATTCGTTAAACCCACCTATAAAGTGCAATTAAATGTCATCGCAAGTTGTGGATTGTTTTTAAAGACTTTGGTTGCTTCAAAATGAAGATTGATTATGACACATGCAGTACATCTGCCTTTTGGAAGGATTTGCAACAACATAAGTTATGTTTGAATATTAACCTTAATGGAATCAAAATTAATCATTATTTATTTGGTATCGGCTAAATTGGTGTCCTAATTACAATTGAAATATTTTTTAAACCTTAAAAGTTTATTAAAACTAACAAATTGCTAGGAACGAAATTTAAAAAAAAAAAAGAATAGTTGATAGAGTTTGTAACTAACCAACCTAATTCACTTTGTAACTGAGGTCTATTTTTTTTTTTTTTTTTTTTGTTTAATCTTGAAGTGATAAATGTTGGTTAATAGATAACGATATCTGTATATATATATATATATATATATATATATATATATATATATATATATATATATATATATATATATATATATATATATATATATGGAAGGGTTCAAATAAGAACTATTAAAATGTTGAGAACTGTGACAACCATTAATTCATAATTTAATAACGTTTTATTTTTATTTTTAACACTTGTTTTTTATCAAAATAAAATTATCAAACACATAAATATATATAATTATCCTTCCTTTGCTATTAGATATCAATATTGATGTGCTTTAAAGTTTTACTTTATAATATTCACAGTTTAAAAACTAGAAAATTTATTATAATATGAATACTGTAAAACGTATTAAAAATAAAGAAATTTATTAAGTTTGATGTATTTTCACATGATAAACAAGTATGAAAAAACAAAAAAAAAACGTAATTCTTAATGTGTGAATATCGGTTCTAAAGTGTCTGATTTGAATAAATAACTATTTTACTTTTAACAAATAACAATTTATATAATAATTATTATAAATTAAAGTTGTACGTATTCACATTAAAAGTTTTAAAAAACTAAAAACATATTATGATTAATAAATTAATTGAACAGAATTAAAGTAAGTCAAATAATAAAATTAAATTTAAACAATTAATATTTACATATATCGATCAAACCGCATAAACCGCCCACACCGCACCACATAATGCGGTTTTGATACTCCGCAGTGCGGTTAGCGGTTCATAATTTTGGTAAACCGCACTATGCGGTGCGGTTTGCTGTTTATAGTCACCAAACCGCGGTTCAAACTGCACCGCACCGCACTATATATATATATATATATATATATATATATATATATATATATATATATATATATATATATATATATATATATATATATATATATATGTGTGTGTGTGTGTGTGTATTACACACACATGTAAGTGGTGTATATGTTTATATATATATATATATATATATATATATATATATATATATATATATATATATATATATATATATATATATATATATATATATATATATATATATATATATATAATACAGAATTACCGTATTAAACCGCATTCAAACCGCTCAAACCGCCCGCATCAAACAGCACCGTATAATGAAGTTTAGGAGCTTTGTTAATCTTTGTTGTGTAATTTGTGCTAGAAAGATATGTGTTGGACATTTTTTGGACCCCACATGTTCTAGAAAACTAAAATCATACGAAGAGAGGTGTACAACATGTGCTGGAATATTGCATGATCATTTTTTTGTTGTGTTATTTGTTTTATAAATATAGTGTAGTAATATTTGTTGGGACCCACAACTTCTAGAAAACTAAAATTCTGTAAACAAACGAGCTGTAATATGATTGAATAGAACATATATGATTTTTCCATATTGCATAAATATGTATGATTTTTCCTAATTGTTATAATATGATTCTCTAATGGACATTTGTTAATTATCTTTGGTAGATGGACAATGTCATGTCAAACATGATTCGGAATGAGGATTCCTACGCAATCTCTCAAGTTGTTGTTGTGACCAATTTAATAGTAGGTGATTCTGAAGTTGATGTAAATGATGGGTTAGAAAAAGAGGACATCGAAGAAGAAGACAATGAAGAATCTTTTATGAACTTTGAAGTACCTTCTAGTTTCACTAGTATGGCGGTAACAAATATGACTAGTGACGACGATTGGATTATGTCGGAAAGCAAAAGGCAATTGAACAAGTGTTTGGCAACTAGGAAGAATCTTTAGCTTTGCCAAAATTTCTAGGTGCACTTCAAAAGTTCAATCCGGGGACTATAGTCGAGTGGTGTGGGAAGCGTTTAAATATCCTTGTTCTCATGTGTTAGGTGTATGTGCCAAACTTTCTTTGAATAGTTGGCAATATGTTGATAGATTTTACTCCATTGGAACATATTACGATACCTGGGCATATGAGTTTTCCAGACTTCCTCATGAAGCATATTGGCCACAATCATTATTTGGAGATCTGGTTCCAAATTTAGAGCTCTTGCGGAATAAAAAAGGTCATCCACACTCAACAAGACTAAGAAATGAACAGACATTAAGGAACGGGGAAATGCTAACCTTTGTGGAATTTGTAAGCAAAGTGATCACAATCGAAAAAATGTCCGTCTAAACCAAGGTAAATGAAGACACATTTAATATTTTTTTTATTTTGTTATTGGTATACTTTTATCTCTTACTTTTTTATCGTTATTTTTGTTGCAGATAGTGGTTATTGAATCATGCTATTCAGAATGTTTTTTTTCTTTTGGTTTTTGTAAGAAGTCCTTGTTGCTTTTGTACTTCAAACATTGAATTTGATTATGTAGTTCAAATATTGTACCTACGGCTAGGGCCGACAAATATGTACCACGGAGAACCAACCAACATGTTACCAACCATACCAATAAAATTGGTAGTCAACATGTTTAGTAGTAAATATGATTGGCTGGTAGTACCATACCAATTGAGTAGTATTGGTACGGTAACGATACAAAGTTTTGAATATCACGGTTGTACCGTACCAACCAATTCATATATATATATATTTATTTAGAAATGAATTACTAAAATTGTTAATACTAATTCTTTTTTCAAACAACACCAGATATTAATATTAAACTACTAACAAGCGAGTAAGTGACGACCAATTTATCTTAAGGCAAACAATATTAAAAGAGGCTACTCACGTTCATGTTTATCTTAGGGCAAACATAAAAATATAAAATAAATAAATTTTTTTGGTATATATCAATAGCAACATGTACCAACCAAACTTGTTGGTAGCCAAAGAATTTGGTACCAAGTATACTTGGTACGGTACTGGTAACTAAATTCATTTAACAATTATAGTTGGTACTGTACACAGTATAGAGGAAAAAGATTCGGTACCGTACAAATTCCACCCCTACCTACGACATTGAATTTGATTTAAGCATAACATTGTTATGTAGAATTAATCATATAGATAATCTAGGACATTTATTTACATTAAAAAAATTGTTTGTTATAACGCAATTAAATATAATAAAAGATATAGTAGCAAAAAGTTAAAAAAAAAAGGTAAATAAAAAGATATTTAAAAAGTCAAAAAAACATAATAAACAACATAAAGTTTAAAAAAATATAAAGGGAAACGCTTGTTTGGTATAAAAAAATATATTAAAAAAGGATAGCAAAAAGTCAAAGAAAAAAAAACTAAAAACAATAAAACTTGAATAATTATAAAAAATTAAATTTCAAAAACATCATATTTAATAAATACTTTTAAAATTACATATTTTTTTTATAAATCTTTTTTAAAATAACACCTATTTGATAAAAACTCTCTAGAAGGGGAGGTACCATATTGACTTGTTGACTTTCACATTAGGTTTTTATTTCTGTTAATAACCAATGGATCCAGTCGGTGGCTCAGGTGGTGGATTCAATTTATTGGGTTCACACTTCCAAAGGCTTATGGAATTAACAATTATTGGGGCTATTGAGACTGGACTTCTTCTTTTGGGTTTAATATAATATCTAATTAAGGAGATGGAAGTTATGAGTTATGACTTTTGTTTGGATTTGGGCCGATTAAAATCTAAGATCTAATTGATCCATATTAACTAATAATTATGGATTTTAAGTTGAGATGGTTGGATGAGTTAAGGGGATAAATCTATAAAAAAAATTATATGATCATCATTATTTTTATCGACACAGTAAGACGGAGATAAGGGATTATAAGTACACATTTAAGTAATTATATTAGAAGCTAATGGTCATCATGGTTTGAGCTAATCTGAATGATATGATAAACTGATATTAATGATATTGGACTCAAGTTATCAGAAGGCATATAAAGTAAAAGATGCATTTTTAATTATACTTGATTCGTTGGATAAAACCTTGCTCACGACGAAATAGCGTTAAATATGAATAATTTAGCACGATGAATCATCTAAGTTAATTTTTGGACTGGACAATTAAACTTGGGTCTGGTAAGGGCATAAGTTCAATTGATTGATGACGTTTTACTTAAGTTTGGGTAATCTTGAGATGCCTTCCGATCACGTATTTATTTTATACGTTTGATCAAATAGGAATTGGATGAAAAAGGAGATTATGTCTAGGACTTGATATATTTCAGACACGGTGATATTATACGACGTTATTGTTGACTTTTTAGTTGACGCTAAGGTGAATTTACCGGAAGTACACATCTCTATTACTATCTTTTTTGTGTGTGCTACCAACTATTTTCATACATGCTTATTATGTGCAATGTGTTATATAATTATTAGATGTGCATTGCATAAAAAGAGTTTTAAAAAAATCAACTAATAGTAAGATGTTGTTTTATTGAAAGAGTTTTGAACATCTTATTTGTGCATTGCATATAGGATGGGATTAACCGTATGAACCTTGAGATGATTTGAGACGTTTTGGTTGAGATAGCCACATTTGAGACGATTTTCCCATATAGAGGGTCGGAGATAGCCATCATTGAAGACGTTTTTGGGATTGTTCCCACCAATAGGGGAATGCATGAGAGGTGTAGCTAACCCTCATAAGGCTAGTGTGATGGTCATTAGTCTTAGTTTGGCCTACCGAGGAATCAAGTTGTATGTTTTGTACGTGTTATTTGAGAACTTGGGTAGGTGCCATTGAGGTAAATTGGACTTTTATAAGATGGGCATGTGTTGAAATAGTTGCATCATGCATTATATTGCATTCATAACTATCCATTTTTTATTAAATCCTTATGACGTACTATTGTTTTTATACAACTTTAAAGTGTATGAAAACTATTTTTGAGGGTTCCTCGAGTGTGGTGGTTACACTGCCCACTCTAAATGTGTCAGCCTAAGGTAAGCTCACTAGGCATTCCATTGCCTAAGCTATTTTGATGTGTATTCAGGTTGAGGGGATAAGATGACTTTAGAGAATCTGGACATTTTTAGAAGGTCACGTGTTGTGTGGTTCCATTTAAGCTGTATAATGGTATTCGGATTGTAACAACCTCTCTCTTTTACAAACCAAGATGTTTTTGAAAGTGGGACCAAATAATTTTTCCGCAATTTAAACTTTGTAACAATTCCTTAACAAGGACCAATGTGTTTTAAAACGGTATTTAAACTTAAATTGACTCTTTTTGAAGATGTTTGAGATTTAAAGTTTTACAAAGGATGATTTATAAACAATGATGATAAATTATTGGTTTAAAGAGGTGTTTAATAAATACCATTAGCGAGGGGTGTTACAGATAGAGGACAGAGGACTTCGGTCAAAATATAGAGGACAGAAGAATTCAGTTAGAGGACCTTAATCAGACAACAATGGTTGGAGGAATAGAGGTCTCGATTTGGTTGAATGAACTTAGGACCTCGGTTGTGGGATCAGAGGCTGCTGGTAGAAGAGTAGCAAGGTGGACCTCTGTAAGACCCTAATCCCGAGAATTAAAGTTGTGAGTTTTAAAGAGTCAAGTTCACGGACTAATCGGAAGCAAAGCGAAGGAAAAAGGAGAAAAATGACCATTAGCAACGCTAATGATCATATTAGCGACGCTAATGGTGCTTGTGGTCGCTAATGTTCGTATTTCACGTCATTAATTGCCAGCTGTCGAGGTGGGTTCGCACGATCGAGGTTAGCGATGCTAACCTTAGGGTTAGAGGCGCTAATTGTCCTGTTTAGGCCGAAACCCTATATTTTCAATTTTTCATGCTTGGGCCACATTTATGGATGGGGAACCCTAGTGTAGCCATCATTTGAGTTGTTTCAGCCCCCAAACTCGTCCTTTTGCTCTCTCTAGCTCTCATTAGGATCCTTGGCTCATTTGGTGATCTTGGAAGGTGTTATTGAAGAGATTATGATGTTTGGTGATGCTTGGTGTTGCTAGGAGGCTTTCTTCTTGTGAGAATCATCTAAAGCTATTGTTTATGGACCTTTGTGAGTCAAGTTCTCACCTTTATGCACTTTTATGGTTTTTATTATGATTTAAGCATGTTCTTATGGATTGAATAAGTGTAATGGTCCCTTGTAGTTTTGTCTATGGTTTGGAAGGATAAAGTTGGAAACTTTATGCCTTAAATCTCTTATTTGAACCTTTAGGATGGTCTAGAGAGTAAGCCAAACTCTCTATGGTGATTTTGGTTGGTTTTGGATCACTTTGGACTTGAATCTTGTTCATGATCTTGTTTAGTGGTGTTTAGGAGAATAAAGTTAGGATCTTTATGGATTTTGGACTGTTTGAAAGGTCCCTAGAAGGATTAAGACCTTTGTTGAATGGATTAAGAACTTAATGGATTTTGGACCTGTTCATAATTAGCTGTAACGTCCCAGTTTTTAAACAGATTTAAAATAAATAATAAAACAAGTTTAGTAAAAACACATTATGTTTATAAATATAACAATTCAAAATCTTTAATTATTTAAAGATTACATTTAATACCAAATTAGTCCAGCAGCAGAAGTCAATTAGACAAAATCAACTCAATATAAATTTTCAAGGAAGCTGCATCAGTGTGTACCCGTCATGCCTGATCGTCATTTTCACCTGTAAAACCTGAAATAATAATTTAATAGGGAAAGGTTAAGTACATAGCTTAGTGAGTTCCAACACCTACACAGCATGTTAGTTACACATACCCAACCCCTATAAGGTAAAATACAACCATACATCACAGTAAAATAAACATATAATCCGCTCTACCCAGTACATTGAGTTATACTCTCCTACTCAGTATTTCGAGCCGCGCATACTCTGTTCATCGAGCCATGCGTATCTGCTCAATAGACCATTCAACACTCAGAGCCACGCATACTCTGTACGTCGAGTCATGCGTATCTGCTCAATAAATCAAACCCCACCGCTCAGCACTCAGAGCCGCGCATACTCTGTACGTCGAGTCATGCGTATCTGCTCAATGCATCTTGCGGATATTTCTATATTGCTCAGTACGTCGAGCCACCCTATATTGCTCAGTTCGTCGAGCCCGTATTTTCTACACACTAGACCTAGACACGTCTAGCACTAACCACACACCATACCCCAACCCATACAACTATAACAGGAAGTTATATATCAATAAAATACACACAACTTGGTACTGTCCACAAACATCTTATAAGCACACAAAATAAAAGTAAAGCACATATAACGTCCACACAATGTAGTGAGAAACTCACCTCGATTCTTGAAGTAGGTTGTTAATTCTCCAGTGAGGCTTGAACACCTCTTAATATGTCACAAGTAGCCGTAAAAGTATAAGTCCACACACAAAGTCACTGAGTCACAAAGGTATCTCACTTCACTCCTTCTTGCCTAAAATAGAAATTCCCATAATCAATATAATAATAGTGTACAATTACTACTCTAAAAAATTAACAACTTCATATTCAACTTTTTCCCAGATTTTGTGTTCTGATTGTGACCATATTTATATAATCAAATAAAGGAATTAAGACAAGCTACTTTACAGGGGTAAACTATATTTTCTTAGGATTCCAGGGACATAAGCCCCAAATCTAGATCATTTACCAATTCACTTTTATGGCTGAAATGGTACAGGCTATCCAGAATTACAGTTTTCTGACCAACCCTTAAAACGTACCAGAATAAAGTAGCTACACAAGGAATTAGGTTCTAGGATTTTACAGGAAGATTATAGACTCAATATTTCAACTATGGGCACTGGTCTTGCATTTTTATTATTTTTATACGTTTTTATATGAGTTTTACAATAACACATATCACTGCAGTCCCCAAAATGGCATACATGTGAGGTTAGCAAATTCCACCCAATTTTCGTATGGAACCAGACCCTAGGAAAAATCATGAGTACAATAGACTCAATAATAGAGGTCTGAGAGTTGGAACCAACTCAAAATACATTTTCTAACTCAAGATATAAAATTCACAATACAGAACAAATCAGAAACAATAGTGCTGATGAGAAAACACTGGTCTGTGATATTGTCCAATTACCATAAACTTGGGAATGGAATCAGACATCCATCTTTCCCAGATATCAAATTTACTTAAATACAATGATTCTAGGAGGCAGAATCATGTAAAAAGCTTTCTCCAAACTCATTTTATAAAATAAACAAAACAACATAGCTAATCTGAACGGAATTAGAGCAATACATAAAGATGAGCAATTACCCCATATCTCCGGTCTTCAAAACGGATAATGGTCTATTGTAGAAAGTTGCTCAACTCAATTTGTGAACAGTGTGCACCGGTACTAACCTTATTTGACCTCTGGAACTCCAGATATGATTTTTGCACAAAGGAAGACTCAGCAGGGTAATCTGTCAGAAACCCTAAGTCATGTTTCGAAATTCATAACTCCACTTCTAGACATTGAAATCGAAAACCCTTCGATGAGGCCCTTCATTTATGTCTTGGGAACCTTCAGTTAAAGTTTCGTGGCGATCCAACATCTGAATCTCCGGGAAATCATCGAACACTAGGGTTGTGTCTTCAAAAACGGGAATAGAGAGTGATGGTGAGGGTTAGGGTTTGAGTGATTCACTAGTGTATGCTCCAAGACTCATCCGACGCACACATATAATTGCACAAACACTGCTCATTCAAACTTTTTAGGAAAAAGTCAAGTTTGGTCCCTAGAGTATGGGATTTGATTTTATGTTTGCTACCTATTAGATAAATTCAACATTTTTAAGTATCCAAGTTGTCATAAACTACCCTCAACTAGTAACTAAATTTCTAAGTCCCTATATGATTGTTATTATGAACTTATTTATTTTATTTATTTTTATTATTATTGTTTGTCGTAATAATCAAGATTTAAAACTACAATTTGCTTCCTAAATAAAATTTATCTCTTTTTCTTTTAAATACGAAACTAAAACAATTAACATAAATCTTAACGCTTAACCAAGAATGGGATGTTACATTAGCAACGCTAACTTGGGGAGTTAGCGGTGCTAATTGTGTCTGTTGACTTTGACATTTGACCGTTGACTTTTTGATCAGTTTGACTATTGGTCAAACTTGAGGGTTTTGGACACCGGTCTTATAGGATTATCCTGTTTGGGATTTAGGAAGTTCTGAGTAGAGTCTATCTTGTTAGGATGTTCGCGTTGTCGGATCCATAGACATGCATGAGGAGTGCTGTTTGGCCTTGCGAATCAAGTGAGTCTTCTCATTATACTATGGGTGAAGTTGCATGCGTAGGTAGCTTTATTACTTTGTGTAATAATATGATGTATGTGTCTTACATGTTCACCAACAAGATCGTGGCGAGCCCTGATTCAAAGAATGAGTTGATTAGACAAGATCGGGGCGAGCCCGTGAGTTAAAGAATGAGTTGATTCGGTGACGGACGGAACGGGGCGAGCTCTTGAGTCCTTAGCCGAGGCGGATCGGGGCGAGCCCGAGAGCCAGGTCGATCGAGGCGAGCTCGATGACCTTTTGTCTAAAGCACAGCGCAACTGTTTTTCAGGTAATTGCTGGCTTAAGTCTGGAGCACGACACGACTGTACCGCATCTGAGGGTTTTATAATCGAGTCTTCCGTGGGGTAATGTTTTTAAATGTTCTTGTTAAATATGATTTAAATGTTTTAAATACTAAGTTTTAATTTGGAGGGTTTTTAATGGTTAACCCGTTTTGTATATTTGACCCGTTTTTAAAACGAAAAATTTATTACGGAATTTAGGACGTTACAACCTCTTATAGAAGCATGACTCGATTCCTCTAATTTCTTGAGGACCAAGTTAGTACATTCAAGGGCAGCTTATATTGGTGATAGGCCCATGAGCTATATAGTGCAAGAGAAATTAGGTTAAACGCTCTCTATAAATACTTCTCGTTGATTGTACTTTAATATATATCCAAATCTATATTATTGAAGATTATTAATAAAACCCCTCTCTAGTTCCACAATGGACATAGCTTGATTACTCTGATCAAGTGAACCACTTTAGATCTTTGTGTTATTTTGTTATTCACATCTTCATTATCATGCTTGAATTATTTGAAGTATCATTAATCCTAACAAATAAGTTTATTGCATGTCATTCTACCGACAAGGGAGTCTCGTTCATCATGGTTTGGTATTTTTCAGAATGTTGAACTAGTGTTTTGCATCATTTGTTTTCCAAATATAACCATAACTGGAATGACCATGTTAACCTACCTTTATTGAGTTACTATCTTTATTTCTTGGTTAATCATTTTCAGTTGAAAATGATTAACTTGTTAAAATGTTGTCGAATGTAATTATCATGTTAACATACTTTTCTTGGTTAATTTTGCTAAACTTGTTTGTTGAATATGATTAGAGCTATTGTCTAAATGACCAACTCCGGAACCCAATTATCACCCATCAATACTTTCAACTTCAACCATCACCCTGATGGCCTAGTGGATAAGGCTTTGGACTCTTTCTCTTTCCCCATAAAGAGGTTTCAAGTTCTAATCCCACTCCCTCCCTTTCCCCATAGGGAGTGTTAGGTTTCAATCAGGGGATGGCCACTGGCCACCTCTCTGCCCCCGTAGGTGATTGACCCGGACCACCCTGCTGTCAGGTGTGCGTGGGCCCCGAGGTTGCTTCATCAGGGTCATCCAAAGGATGGGTCGGGTGGGTCCTCGGTTATCAAAAAAAAAAAAAAAAAAAATACTTTCAACTTCGATCACATAATAACAACTTAATTTAATAATTATTGGAGACGTTCAAGAAATCCACCAATGTGAAAGGTTTATTATACCCATGGTTAGGACCACTCAAAATTCACTTGCCCGAAATCACAGGTTGTTCATTCACAAAATTGATGGTAATTTATAATAGAAGTTAAAAGTGTGGTTGTTGGGTGATATCGAGTTTTCAATTTTGATCATTCTTTGGAAATGAAATTTGGTATTTTATTGAATTGCTCATATAGTTATCTTACTAAACTTGTTTGTTCAAATACGTAGTTATTTACAGTTCTAAATTTAAAAATTGTAAAATAAAAATCTGTTGTTATTACAATAATCATTTGTTCATATTCAACTTGATTATTTTACTGAAAAAGAAAGGGATTTTACACAGATAACATGTTAAATACCTAGACAGACATAATTACATAATAATTATATTCATATGTAATAATGTGAAAAATGACAAACAAGACTTTTTGTTTGCTAAACAAACATATGTTGGCTGTTTAATGTCAGCCTTTCAAGGCACCTCCCCAAGTAGAGTTTCAGTAAGGTTGGTCTTATCATGCTTGGGCCTTCAGTTGACCCAAAATGTAAATGAAAAAATGAGTTGTTGCCTCACTCAACTCAACTAGTCAGCCCTTAAAGTCCCTCAACCGTGGTCAAACTTTTATCGACTGTCAAAGTTACAAAACGAGGTTTTTTCCGTACTAAAATTTAAAATCACAGATTTTACATTAACTAAATACTTAAGTAGTAAGTTGTATCATAATTCAAATAATCAAACAAGCTCTACAAACTCGTAAAGTTACATATAATAGTTTTTTAAATTTTAACACAGGGAGCATATAAAATATGGGGATAATGACACAATAAGGTAACGAATTTTTAAAATTGTTCACATTTGGTCACTTAACTTATTTTTGTGTTTGATTTATCCATAAACTTTTTAAAATTGTTCACATTTGGTCACTGAACTTATTTTTGTGCTTTATTTACTCATGAACTTTTTGAAATTCTTCACATTTAGTCACTTATCTTTTTTTCGTCTACAAATATGTCCATTATGTTATTGGTCATATGTGTAGAAAAAAATAAGCTTAATGGTCTTATGTATACAAAAAGAATAAGTTTAATGGTCATATGTTTACAAAAAAAAGTGACTAATTGTTAACAATTTAAAAAAGTTTCATGGTTAAATCAAACACAAAAATAAGTTCAGTGACCAAATGCGAACAATTTTAAAAGTTCGTTACCCTATCAAGTCATTATCCCTTCACCCAGTTTTTCATACAAGGTACATCCTGTAACACCCCAATTTTTCCAAAATATAATAGATACTGAAACCAATCCCAAAGTAATACTAGCGACAATTAAAAAAACTCCTATATCGTCTTAACAACAGCGGAAGCAATAAAATAAGATAAAATTCTTGATAAGCGAGCATCGGGTGTTACGTCTTCATGAGACTTCTAGGTCTTCATTCCACCTAAGCTTTCTCTTTCCCCTTCTCACTGCCACTCGCTAAGTTGTTCCCTGGGTTGCGGACATTTAAAATTCTAACTGGGAAAGCCTATGGCCTAGTGAGTTCGTGTTGCACATAGATGTCCATCATTTTAGCAAAACAAATAATTCGAAAGACAAGTGATATTAAAGCGGATAACACCCAATGTCACAATTTAGGGGAACGTTTAAATATCCAGCAAAATGTACAAAATGCCCGTTTCTCTTCCCACTTGACACATTACACCCTTATGCTCAAGCATTTTAAATATCCAAGGAAAGAGAATAAATATTCCCGATTCCCATCCCCGTCGTTTGCACTACATCCGTCATGCTCACGACTAATAAAACACTCCGTTCCCACTAAATGTGACACATAACAGATAAGCAAATACAAATAACGTTTTCATGCATACTTTCAACGATTTATAAAATAATATTTAATAACCACATTTTTCATGATAAACATATTGTGCAAGCAACCAAAGCACACGAAAAACTCACCTGAGTAATGCACCCCTTAGAACAAGCTTGGTTCCTCTAAGTGATCTCCTACAAGTCCCAATGAACATATCTAAGGCAAGTATTCTAAAACTAGGAAATTCGTTTGATTGAATTGCACACGTGTCTTGTTCGGTCGACCAAGAGTTTTCGATTACGTTATATTATTCTCCGACATTTCCCAATTCCAAAATTTTAAATCTTGAATTACACTTAAATATGCTTCACGATATTGATGTTAGTCCCACATATCGGATACACCATTATTTGTAAACATTTTAGTGTATTTATTTTACGTCACAAAAGAAAAATAAATAACTAATCAGAAAAATGGTTCACGATTGAAATAACCATAAAATTATGGAGTTGTCAAACTTGCATAATTTTCATTACAATTTTTTTTTAAAACGGTTTACTTGGCCTACATATTAATTCGTAGGTTTATTTGAAAAAAAAGATAAAGAAATGAGTGAATGACCATGGCCCACTTATGGACCCAAATAGCACTTCTTCTTGACCCGAACAACCAGAACGTTTTTCCACCATTTTGGTTTTATGAAAGCTTTGGTTTTCATATAAAATCAAATTAAATAGTTCAACAATATTTTCTCAACTCCTCTCCAGAACTATTCATCATTTACAATAACTTATTTATAAAAATTCAGTCCATAAAAGAAATAAAATTCGATAAAAGAAAAATAAATACGTTTTCTATTATTTGTATCAAATAATCTACTCTCTTGGTCAAAATGGACACATGGAATTCAACCAAAAGTGAACTAACATCGTGCAATATCAGGATTAACGACTAATTTAAGCTTAGGTCGGATGAACATACCTTAATCGTTCTAAAGAACCCTAGAAGACTCAAAATCTTCTTCCACCGATTACTCCTTTGATTCTCAACGATTTCTTGCAATTCTAGTGGGCATTCTACTCGATTTTTCGAGCTCTATATAAAGCCCAAGGTTACATACGTTATAGCCGTTTATCTTGTTCGAATTTGATGGAGGAATTAAAAGTGACGGTTTTCCTTATTCAAGTCCCATAATTTCCTCATAATTAACTTAATTACTCCTAATAATAACCTCAACCATTCCTATAATAATATAATCAGACCTAATGAATATATATAAATATATTTTAAATTTGATTTATCACACATCCTATTTGTTTTAATATAACAAAAGTGGATGCACTAGTATTTAAACCACAACATACAAGATGTTATCAACATAAAATACATAACATAGTCCTTACAGACCGAGCTGTGTATTACAACTACTAAATGCATACGTAACCTATCAAACCATGGGATGGAAGCAATCTACACTTGATTCAATTGATTTTATGCAATATGCACTTGATTCAGTCAATTTTATGCAATATGCACTTAATTCAGCCGATTTTATGAACAAAATCACAAATTAAAGATGGTGACAGGGGTGATGGTGTGTCGTAGGGTTTTTGTTTTCATTTGATATTTTTTCCACATCAGTCGTTCTTCCAGGGGCGATAGAGGGTCTAAGATCGATTGACTGGTTTTTTTCTACAACAACGGTTCTTGATCAAGGGTCGTATTAGGATGAACTCAACAGCCACCATCCAGAATCTGGCGTGTTTCAAACATCATTAACCTCTACACTCTGTATTTTTCTGAATCATAACCAGCTACATAAACTACTTCAATATGTACATGACGACCATTCCCGATAAGAAAAGAACGATCATGAGGGAATTCACGATTGAAAAGTTTCTCCTCCATAATTGTAACTATGAAGGGGTGAGGTGAGTTTTATGTGTGTGTGTGTAATGGAGAGAGAGAGAGAGAGAGAGAGAGGGTAGTAGGGGTGGGTTGGGGATAGATGTGGGTTTTTTCTTTTCTTTTTTTATTATCAAAATAAATAAAACATTAAAAAGAAAAAGGGTAAAAGGTAATATAGTCTTTTCCAATATACTATGAGACCAAAACTGAAATTTTTGAAAACTACAAAGAACGAAAACTGAAATTTTTGGAAACCATAATGATAAAAATGAGAGATTTTCAAAAATAAGACTAATCTACAATTATGTGCAAACTACGGGAACCAAACCTATAATTTACTCTAATATAAATGATAAGATATGTTGCTTGGTGATACAGTTACCAAACAATTATATGATAATATATGCTAAGTAAGTAGACCATTGGATTGTTATTCTTTAATAAGTTGTGAAATATATTTGGCCTCTAAGTGGTTTTTTCAAACTTTCACCAACTAAGCTTTATAATTATTTAATTCAAGTTAAAGTAACTAATCATCACATTACATTTTGGATGAAAAGGGGTATTAGTGATAAGATAAAGCCAAAGAGTATGCTTACTCTAGGCTTTGACTTCACTTGATTGATGTTGTACACAATTTTATGCATCATGTGTCGTTAGTGTAAATATCGTTTTAATAGTGATAATTTTAGCCGTTCAAAAAAAATATATAGTGATAATTTTAGTTCTCTGAAAATGAAGTAATTATTGACCCCATTAAAGCTTGTATAAATTACTAATAACAATAATTTCGATAGAAATAAACGGTATATCTATATGAATTACGTATCAAATTATTTCTTCGCTCGACCGCTAAATTTTATTGAATCTAGCGAGAGGAAATAAAAATCAATGTTAGGTTTTGCATCAAACAACCAAAGTACCCTTAGGTTGTGTTTAGATTACGTATTTTTATGTTTATAAAAAGTATTTATATATACGTTTTTATGTATTTTTTAAGTATTTCTGTGTTATTGAATACATTATTAAATACATATAAATACGTTATTAAAAACGTATCTTTTAAAGTTTTTTTACGTTATTAAATATATTATTTTTAAGTATTTTTTATAAATACGTAAAAATACATTTTTAAACATATAAATATGTTATTAAAAACGTAAATACATGTAAAGTTACGTAATGTTTTCCAAGTAAACTAAGCCAAAATATTAAAACTTTTCTGTAAACTGAGTCAAAATATTAGGACTTTATTGAAGATAAAACTTGTTGAGACTTCTCCGTAAACTGTGCCAAGAAGATAAAACATGTAGCTTTTACACATGACAATGTAACCTGCTGAAAATGTTAAAATGGACTAATTTGAATACATTAGTAGTTTTCTGTTCTTTTTTGTAAATAAAAAATTAATTTGAGACTTTTTCATAAACTGTGCCAAAATATTAGAACTTTATTGAAGATTTACCTTTTAAATATAATGGTAAATTGGTCATTTTCATCATTTAGCACAACGATTCAGAGGCCTAATCAAACAATGTATTTTCATTCAGAGGCAGATTCATTCAGAGCCTCTGAAGCATTCAAATCTGAATGATTCAGATGCTGTCAAACATACCCTTAAATTTGGCACTTATATACATTATTCAATCAAATGATTACATGACAATAGTATGGAATCGACTGCTTTTGTTGCTTACGAGGATGAAAAATGCCGCATTCCTAAATCGCCATATCACCCAACAAATATTCAAATACACCACTTCCAAACATGACCATTGAAAAAACATTGCTTAAAGCATTCTCTTTCAAAGAATCAACCCAAGCAATCCAAAAACCATTACAATAAATAGTCGCAATACCGGCGACACCTTTAGTGGCGACATATGGTATTAGCGGCGACACGCAAAACACGCATTTGGTATCGCCGCTGATACCCTTTGCCGTTGTTAAAGGTGTCGTCGGTATTCACTTGGTCAACAATCCGTGCGACTCGTGATCATTTTCGTCCACTCCATGCACCATCCGACGGTGAAGAAATGAGCGGGAATTTTTCCCACCTTAGTTGTCGCCGCTAATGCGGTGTCACCATTAACAAAGGAAAACCATCAATGCACGATCTTGATCCAAGTCGTGTGTGCATCAGCACACTTAGACAACCCAAGAGCAATATTATCCACATCCATTGTACAACGATTTTTTAACCAAACACATTCCTTGACTAAATTACCACCCCGACAATTCGAACGAATGAACCATACTATAAATAATTGTGTATGTACCCTACTCTTTGATTATCACATTCCAATAATATATTGGGTGGAAGCACTCCATATGGCCACTCACCCCATCAATATCCTACAATCAACAACCACTCAAAACGAAACCCCTCACTTTCAACTCTTTCGGAAACATCCTACCCACAACCACCTCTGCATCTTAGGATGCCTTTGTTTTCCCCACATAAAGGATACCGCTGTCTAGAACTATCCTCCCATCGTATCATCATCTCCAGTCAGGTCATCTTAGGATGCCTTTGTTTCCTCCTTTAGGTCCGTCACTCCCACAGAACCCCTATCATACACATTTCTTGATGACACCTCTAAACCCTTTCCTATGTTTTACACCATCCTAAAGTCCCATCCACCCTCCCCTCGGACATCATCCTCAATTGCTATCTAAACCGAACCCGCACCCACACCCTCTATACTTCAGTCGACACATATTATGACCTCATGAGCCTACAATGGGATTGTCAACCCCATTAAATGACTCAACCTACACACCTCCTCTATATAACCTGTCCCCCAATCCCATCTTCAGGCAATGCAAGATCCTCATCGACGAAAAGCCATGATGGAGGAATACCTGGCTCTTATCTCAAAGGGAACATGAACTCTAGTTTTGAGACCCCCGGGGGTCAATGTAGTACGCTCTATGTGGCTTTTTTTGCCACAAACATCATGTCGACGGGTCTCTTGATCAATACAAGACACGTCTCGTGGCTAACAGTTCTTGTCAACCGCTGGGTATCGACTGTGATGAGACATTTAGTCTAATTGTCAAATCGGTCACCATACGTACTATTCTAAGTTTGGCAGTTTCATGCCACTGGACCATCCACTAGATGGACGCGAAGAATGCCTTTCTTTATGGGCATCTTCAGGTTACTGTATATATGCACCATCCATAAGGATTTTGTGACTCTCAGTTTCCCGGTTATGTATGTCATATCTAGCGATCTCCTTACGGCGTAAAGTAGGCCCTGCGTACATGGTTTCACAGATTTGCTAATTATGTTGTCTAGATTGGTATTCAAAACAACAAATCAGACTCATTGGTGTTCATTTATACTCCATATAGGCTATTTCTTACCTCCAACTCTATGCAGATGTCATGAGTTTAACCATGAGTTTAACATGACAGATCTGGGCGATCTCAATTATTTCATGGATATTTCTACCACTTGGTTTCCTACATGACTACTCCTATCCCGACAGTAGTATGCAATTGACATTATTGATCAGGCAAAGATGCTCAACTTTAGTCTCGTACCCCAACTGACCCCAACCAGAAATTGGATGCCACATGACCCCCAGTTGTTGATCCATCTTTATACCCCCAGTCTCGCCAGTACCCCACACTCACCCGCCTTGACATCACATTTGTTGTTCAACGTCTTTGCTGTACATGCACGACCCTTGAGAGCCTTATCTACATGCTCTCAAATGGGTCATTATATATCTCATTGACACCCACTCTTATGGTTTACAGTTGCATGCGTCCCCTCGTCTAATCTCATATCCTATTCAAACGTAGACTTAGGGGGAGCCTAGCCACACGTCGATCCACATCAGGGAATTGTGTATTTCTGGTGGAATATCTCATTTCATGGTCCTCCAAACGTTAGGGTATCATATTACGATCCAAAATAAAGGTTGCGTATCGAGAAATTGAGAATGCAATCGTAAATACCAAATAGATTCGTAACCTCCTTCGGGAACCCCAAATATTGAAATGCAATCATACATAAACTAGCACACGACTCACATATATATTAACATGCACTTTGTTCGAGAAAAAGTAGTAGTGGGTCTGGTTGGTGTCCTTCGTGTCCCTTCCAGTTCTCAGTATGTTGATATATTTACAAAGGGACTCTCAACATCATTATTTCTCGATTTTAGAGATAGTTTGTGTGTTTTCAAACCTCCCCTCAAACCATGGAGGGGATGTTAGATGTTGTATTATCAAGTATGTGTGTTTAACACATTTGGGCTTTATCATTGTATGTATCCTTGTTAGCTAGCCCACTTCACTTAGCTCATTTAGGTGTACTTGTTTGTATATATTTGTGTATCCTGTATTCATTTGAATTCAATGGAAAATATTATCTCATAATATTAGGTTCGTCTATAGCAGTAATTGACCTTGTTAAACTATCTTACAAAGATCAACCTAGTGATGCGAATTGGAGTATGAGAATTATTTTAAATATGAAAATATATAAAATAAGTATTCATTGGCATTTTCAACCATCGCTAGGAAAAATTGTCAAAGAAACTAAAAATATAATTCGTAAGACGATCGTTACAAAAACATTGTGGAGATATATATACAAATAAAAATGCTATTGTATCAAACATTCTTGTCCTAGATCATTGCACTCGTAAACTTTAGTTTGTTTTTTTAAGAAATTTAAAATCATTTATTAGTAACAAAATGTCGAAATATAAAATTCAATGAAACAAGCCAAAGAGAAAGACACATAGTAAAGCATAAACTCCATTTACTTTTATATTATTTCGTTTATATATACTGATTAGGGGATTTACATCCTGCTTCGGTCGTCGCTTGCCGTTGCTGCAGGAAATTTTATATATACATTAGGGAAGAAGGAATTTTTAGACTAAAACTATGATGTTTGACATATGTTGGATAAAAAAATTATATAATCATGTGGATAAAAGTTAGATAGAGTTAATGATACATTTAGATTACATGGAGTGTTACATAATAGATAATACCAAAGAAAAACGTATTTTATAATGCTATAGAAGAAACATGTTCTATAACAATATAAAGAAAAACAAATTTTAAGAAAACAATATGTCATATTTGATATATGTCGAATTAATACAAAATTATATCATTTTATAGATAAAAAATAGATGATCTTAATGATATATTCAGAAACCTTAGAAATGACTAAAATTGTTTAATTAGTTTTCAAAATCGGATGATAAGAAATTATTTATGTATAATTGATCAAACATACTTTACAATAAAATTTTAAGAAATGAAAAATCAATGAAATCACATATTAAAGTATAGATCTAAAAACTATAAAGTTCTTTAAAATATATGCATAAAAAGATGAAAAACAGTAATTATATAAAAAGTCATTTTTTGTAAAAATGATTTCCTGGAAAAATAGAAAAAATATGTAAAAGATTTTCATAGAAAATTTGCAAATATTATGTTTTAATGAACATGAAACATAAGGTTTTAAAAAGTATTTGGTAAAAGTTTGTAAAAATTGCTTGGATCGTAAAATCTTGTAAAAACCAAATTTGTAAAAACAATGAAAGATTGGATTAAAACTATTTAAAATATCTAAATATTATAATTTTTTAATTAAATTTATAAAAGAAGTAAAAGTTAAATAAAAAAATACATTTACAAAAGAAATAGGTTACCCTTGCAAAAGATGGATCCATCATGCTTTAAATTTTGGTCTAAGGAAGAAATAACAAATTAATTTAAATTGGTCCATCAAAAAAAACTCATGGATCTAAACTCTAAGGTAGACGGAGCAGACCCGGGTTCGAAGAAGGATGGCGACAGATCGGCTGCGGCATCGTCAGCCTTGTCGGCGTGGCTGCCCCACACACGCAGGTTGGCGAGAGATGGGGGTTGGACGGTTGGCTTCCGGCTTCGTGAACCCTCGTGAACCCTTGCTTCCATTTAATGCGTGTGTGTGTGAATTTATCTAAATTTAATATTAAAAAGCTGATGTGGCATTGAGGGTTGAGAGAGTTGGAAAGATCTACTTCTATGATTGAACGATGGTGAAAAATGGAAGTGAGCGGTGAGAGAAAAATTGATGTGGCAAGAAGGTTGCGAAGGTTGGAAGGGTTTTACTCCCTCCACCTAAAGAAAAAATGTACATATCAAAATGTAAACAGTATAATCGCAAATATTGTGAATCGTATAGAGTATATAATTTCTTGTCGCCTATATTTCAAATGCTTTGTGAAGATATGTATACCACAAAAAGGAATAACTTAATTATTTGTGAATCGTATAGAGTCTATAATTTCTGGTCACCCAAATTTCAAATGCTTTGTGAAGATGTGTATACCACATAAAAGGAATACCTTAAAATATCATATTAATACTTGGTGTAGAAAGTTCATATGATGGCTACATAAATGTTTTCTTTCTCTCAGTAGGTAGTTATTTTTACAAATATCTCCCAACGATGGCTACATATATGTTTTATTTCTCTCAGTGGTTAGTTATCTTTACAAATATCATGTTGGTTGACAATATGCCTTCCATCAAAACCTATCATGTATGTTCCATCATAGTCAATCGTATATGTTTTAATTATTATATGCTATTTGTTGTGAAAAAGTATATGATATTTGGTGTAATGAATCTGATAGGGTAAGTAAAATCATTTTTTTCTACCAATGTTTCGATTGAGTTAATCAATTAATAATGTTTAAATTAATAAATAACTTTTAATTTGCAAATTTTGGTGATTAATTTCTAATTAATTTGGAGAGTTGCAAAATGAGAAAATTAGAAAGAAAATTACAAAACTAAAGGTAGTGAACTTATAATTCGTGAAAATTTACATTGTGATTTAGACCGTAAAGAATGGACGGCAAAATAGCTTGGCAAATCCTATCACCTATGTGTCAAGTTTTTGTCATGGCAAACACCATGTCTCCTACTCGATTTGGCAAGATTTTTAGCCAAACTTGGCACACCAAATTCCTCGGTAACCTCGGAACCATTCCCTCCGGCCTTAAAATAAATTTAATAAAAACAAATGACTAGATCTGAAAATGTATTCCTTTTTCCAAGTTGTTTTTCGACATAGTTTTAGGTTGAAAATTCAAAAAGAACCAAAAATTGGGGTTTGTTTTCGAATGATGGCAAATGGGTTTGTCATTGGAAGAATAAGATAAGGCTAGAGAGAGTTATAGTATTTTTATCATTTTTTTTGTTATTTAAGCATAATCTAGTCTCTATCTTATTTTTATCATGTCCTTTTTATTGTCAAAGGATGGCTATGATTTAATATTTTTGTCATGATATTTTTTTTTGAATAAAAAAATAATTTTAAATAAAGTTCTAACTTCATTTAAATTTAAAAATACATAAAACTCAAGAAACTAAAATTACTTAATTTAAACCCTAAAAATGAAAACATAGCTAAAGGATATATATATATATATATATATATATATATATATATATATATATATATATATATATATATATATATATATATATATATATATATATATATATATATATATATATGTATATATATATATATATATATATATATATATATCTATATATGTATATATATATATATATATATATATATATATACATATATATATATATATATATATATATATATATATATATATATATATATATATATATATATATATATATATATATATATATACATATATATATATATATATATATATATATATATATATATATATATATATATATATATATATATATATATATATATATATATATATATATATGGCTTGAAATTTCAAAATTGTGTCGCGTTGTTTTTCGGTATATTAGATCACGTTTTTAGAAGAATTTTTCATACCATGAGCACGTGCTTTCTCTCACTCTTTTTCTTTTTGAAAGTTTAAGAAACTTTCAAGACTTATGTTTAGGTTCGCGATGTCCGACCTAAATCCTTGTAGCTCATCCAAATTCGATTTGATGCATTTACCCTCCAGTTTGGCCTGGTCGCGTCCCATTAGTTGTGGTGATGGAATCTCAATTGGTTCATCCTTGTTGAGGTCGAAATTGACGTGCACATTAGAAAATGTAATGTGGGTGGACTCGGATGTTTTGGTTCTTTTCGAACCACCCGTTAATGCTTTTGAACTTTTTATTTCTGTCATTTTGACACTCTTTCACGATATTCCAAAATTCCATAAATTTAAAAGGGTTTTTGTTTTCTTGATGGAAAATTTTGAGTGTTCTTTTCAAAATTATGGCGTCATTACACCATTGGTTTAAGCATCCTTCAAATTGTTGACCAACCCGTTAAATTGCATCACTACTGGGTTGACAGTCCTCTATTTTCTATAGACTTGATCTTTCGTTAGGTAGTCTCATTTATTCATTTTACGGAGGAGGCGTTTGTGGATTTTCCTCCAAAATATATTCTATTCTGGCCATTCCCTACATTTGGATCCTCTGAAACATCGATCCAAGAATGAGGTAATGCCAGTTCTTCATATATAATCCAAGGTAGGTTTTGGACCTTGCCTTTCCTTTTGGGAGACGGTTGTATTGGGTCGGTTGAAGAATCAGGTTCGGGTTTTGTTTGGGGTTGGGATTGAGATTAGGATTGAAATTGGGTTTTTGGGACGTTTTCAAAAGGATCGAATTATGTTTGGGATTGTGATTGGATTTTGATATTGGAATTTTGGTTGGTATGGGTTAAAGTAATAACCGACTCCGGGAAATTATGAAGGGTTTTAGTTGTTTGTAGTGGGATCAGGGTTGTTTGTGGTGGGGGTTTTGGGTTGTTGGGAGTGTTTTAAGAAGCCATTTGGAAGAGAGTAGGGAGTATGTGTTGGATTAGGTGTCTAAGCCATGACTAATAATTAGTATTTATCTAATTAATAGTAGCATAGTCCATTTGGGTTGCCCTCATAGTTGGAGGATTGGCAGAAAGTCCGGTAGAGAGAAAGATTGATTTATTATGTGATTAATAAATCAATAGAAATTAAATAAATAGTTTATTAATATATTTAAGTGATAATATATTAATTAGAAACTATAATAATTAATTAGAAATTTTTCTGGAATTAATTGGAATTAATTTGGCAGTTAAATTGATTAATTAAAGGTGCAGGGACTAAAACTGTAATTATTCGATAGTTGAGTAAGTGGCAGTGGGAGTAACCATGTGGTGAACGAAATTATATATATAGATATATATATTTTCGAGATATATATATATATATATATATATATATATATATACTACAGATAAATGGTGTTTGAATGATTAAAATAATAGTTTATCTTAATTCGAATTCAAAAAGGCTTATCTGTAACGATTATCTGATCACCACATGGAGGCTATAAATAGGGAGGCTCTCCCTAAACCCTAGACCACGAATTTTAACTCTCTCTCCCAAGGAATTTTCGGCCAAGAGCTCAGCTAAGGGTGTGACTTCATTTGAGGCAGGACATTTGTGCTGCTTGGTTTCCAAGAAATCCTAAAAGGTTAGTTTTTCTTATTTTATTCTTTTAGTTAATTTCTTCTGGCTTTCTAGGATATGTTATATGTTTAACTGAAGAAAACCTAGATCTATATAGGTTGCATGTGAACTTAGGATTTTTAGTTCATAGTTGCAGAAAACCTTTCAGTGGTATCAGAGCGTTTGGTTGTTTTTCTTGTTAAATTGCTATAACTGCTTTCCTTGTAATTAGGGTTTATAGTCTCTAAACCCTAATTTTGGGCAAATCGACAATTAGGGTTAGGGTTTTGAAAACCCTAGCCCCTCCCCTCTATTTTGGCGATTTTATGATTAGGGTTTAGAAGGTATTCTATTTTTGGTAACTTTAAATTGTTTAAAAGATAAACCTTAAAACCTTTATCCTAAAAAATCGAAAATTAGGGGATAAGGATAGGTTTTAATTAATTTGATTAATTTGATAAACCTATCTACATTTGAATTAATTTAATTAATTGGTAATTAAAAGATAATTCAAGGATTTAATTTAATTTAGAATTTAATTGTTTAAATTGGCGAAAATTAAAAGGATAAATCCTAAAATATTTTAAAAGGTTTAAAATATCAAATTTAATTAATTGGTTAATTAAAAGATAATTAAATCGGCTTTAAATGGTTTAATTTAATTTTAAATTTAATAGCTTAAATCGACAATAAATTAAAAGATAAACCAGAAACAATTTTTTAAAGGTTTAAAAAATTACATCTTATATATATTATAACTAGGAAGTTATTTTTATATGTATGAGATTAAATGGTTAGTCAAATCATTAGTAGGCCTCATTCACGAAGCTGGTCTATAAAGTGGGTATAAGGAGACTGCCTATAAAATGGCGGTCTAATGGGTGAACACTCTCGCCCACCGCTCGCCTGATCAGTGGAGGGTCGTTAGCCGAACAGGTTTGATAGGACCACCTAATAATCACTAAAAGTATAATGATTCAAAGTACTAGAACACTTAATAAAACCCAAATCTAGTTACTTTAGGAAAAAATGTGAATTGGTGCTAATCCATGAAATTGCACATTGCACTTTATGAAACATTGGTAGAGCGTGTGTGGTTTACCGGCATGCCAATAGGGGTTCATAAAGAGTTGCAATGGGTTTCCCGGGTATTATCATTATTGATGGAGCGTGTGTGGTTTACCGGCACATCAATTAGAGATGATAATTAACCCGAGAGTACCAAGCTAATTTGCATGGTTATTCACATCCAGTTTGTGATCCTCGGCATCCCAGTCACAAACAGTGGAGCACATCCGAGATTAAACATGCCATTGAAGAGTTTAATGAATCTCAACAGATCTAGGAATTTCATAAGATGAAATTGATAAGTGTTTATCTACCTTAATGACCATTATGTTGTGATTACGGCATCCCTCTTCACACCATAGTTGGGGTATTTTGGATCCTAGCCTTATTAAATAACATATTGGGTAATTATTTAAAAAGGACAAATTAAGCTAATAAATTCTATTTTCTTTATAGATGTCAAGTGTCAATTCTCCTCCTTCTCCTCCTTCACCCATTTCTGAAAGCATCAGAATGCACCTGCTTAATATGGAAAGGCTGACTGGCCTCAACTGTAAAGAATGGCTTCGCAATTGGAGACTGGGTCTCGGCATTGCTGGCAAGCTACATCTCACCGAGTATCCGATCCCAGTTCCACCGGAACAAGTCATCATAAAAGGTCCTTATGATGAATCCGAAGAGATTCGTGACCTCATGCTATCAACCATTGACCCCGAGTTCCGCAAGGATTTTGAATCCTTGGGGCCATATGAGTTAATGCAACTGGTTGAGAAAAGGTTCCAGAAACCAGTTGAAGAGGAACGAACCAGGATCTTCAAAAGACTTGCAGAGTGCAAGTTGAAAGCAGGAAGTAGCGTCAATTCGCATGTTCTTCAGATTGAAGCGTACATAGGCGAATTGCATAAACTTGGTTATTCCATGAGTCAGGAAGAGAGTGTTAACATCCTACTCGTTTCGCTGACAAATGAGTATGATCTGTTCATTCAGACGTATAGAAAGGAAGACCGGAAAAAGACCCTCATGGAAATGCGTCCACTGTTGACTTTATACGAGTCACTCTTGGACAGGCATAGCTCCAATGGCTCAGCTACTTCTGGATTAAGTCCAGTGAAGAGACGTAACAAGAAACGGTCGAGATCGACTAGACATGTCTCAAACTGGGAATCCGCTAAATCGGATACAGTCACGGAAAGATTGGAAGACGCTCCAACTCTTTTGAAAGCTCAGGTATATCTAAAAACCTCAAAACTCCTGTTCCAAGATTTCTTGATACATAATGTGAGAGTCGCATTTTGGATTGTATGCAGGGAATCAAGAAGGCACGGGACTCTGTAGCATAGGAGCACATTTGGATTGGATCTCCAGCTCGTGCAGTTTTGAAGTTTAGATAGATATTAAATATTGTTATTAGTCTTTAGATACATTTTTGGCATTGTCTATTACATTGTTCAAGGATTTTATTTTTAATAAAATTGTCATATTTTCTTTTAACACCTGTTGTCCGAAATTATCCTTGAAATGTTATATGAATGTGTTGAATGTATGATTAGTAATAACTTGAATGTTGATGCATCCAAAGTGTTTGGATTCAAGAATTGTGTCATTTATGATTGTTAATACAAATGTTATAAGAATCAATTCAACCACAGGTCCAGTTGGACAGGACCTTGGAATCATTTGACTTAGAGTCACTTGATGAATTGAGTTCTTAATGTGTCAAGAAATGAATCAACCAAAGGTCCAGTTGGACAGGACTTTGGAATCATCTGACTTAGAGTCAGATGATGATTAAGTTCTTCATAAAGCACATATGGCAAGAAATGAATCACCCAAAGATCCAGAGGATAGGATTTTGGAATCAGTTGACTTAGAGTCAACTGAAGATTGCAAGTCTTAAACCAAGTTAACAAAGTCATTAGTCTACATAGATATGTAAAAGACATTGAGATTAAGAGCAACGGACACACCTGTTGCGGTGTGTTGCTCGAATCTTGAGATAGAACACAATTGTTTGTACTTCACAATATTCATCATTCGGTATGATGAATATGACATTGCTTATCGGTATAAGTAATTGAATTGAGACCTTAAACAGTCCAAGGACTTCAAAGGAAGTACAAGTTCCACAGAACCTGAGCGATAACATAAACTGAGAAAAAGGTTTCACAGTTCATTCTCTTCCAAGAGCATTAATGGTTATAATGTGTCTTAGGGAAGATAATGGAGCATTGGTCGAAACAGTTCGATCCTCGATGTATGAGATACAATGCCAATTAGTTTCCAATAAGATGAACACTATACCAGTCAGTCCATATAAACCATACTCCGACCACATCCTAGACTAAGTAGGTCTTGCAAACACTGCTTGAAATGTAAAGCTGGGATTATCCCACTTGTACATAGAAAGTCCAGGGTCCTGTAGTGTTCGTCTGAACCTCATGACTAGCCTGAACCTGATCAGCAATGTCGTTTCGTTGGCTATCCCGCTGCAACTCTAAAAGAATAGCTCTTTTAGAAAGAACTCATGTTTTAAGGAAACAGTGGGAGTTGGGACAGTCCTGAATGAGTTCAGGATTAGCCAAGTGGAAGAACCTTTAGTCATCACTAGGCTTGGAGCAGAAATCAGATTTCTGTTCTACAACTGACATAATCTTCTCTTGACCAATAGTATTGATCACCATCATAAGTAGCTATGATTGGGGTGACACACCGATTGGTGGTAAAACACTATAGTTAGTACGGATTCACAATCCGACTATTGGGAAGCATTGGTGAGCCCGGTTGCTACCAAACAAGAGAACCTCAGGGCGAGACACAGTCTATGTGAAAAATTTGATTGATTCTACACCTGGTCTAAAAACCAGTGGGAGTAACTGAATCATCAAAAGAAAGCAACATGGACAAATACATACCTTCAGAACATCTGGTTGAGTGAGACGATACTTAGAGTCAAGTAATTGATTCCGGGAAAAGTAATCTCAATAGAGGATGGAATCTGAAAGAATACTGTACGGTACATTGTGAATCGTTAGTGGAGCACGTGTGGATCACCGGCACACTAATAGAGACTCACAAAGAGAGTCCCGGTACAAAGGTGAATAGTCCCGGGTTTCACGGGCATCTCGCAAGAAAGGATATTCAGATTCTCAAAATATGCCATAGGATTGGATTTTGAGAAAGGGCTGAAAGATTTCCATTAAAATGTCAGAAAGGTTTAGATTCTCAAAATGTGCCATAAGTTCTGGATTTTGTGAATAGCCTATAATCGTGTCAAAGCCAGTGGGAGTCGCCGTTATCCACTATCCCCACATGTGGGATAAATAATGGTTCTAGGAAACGTCTCTTTTCATTACGAAGTGTAATGACTTGGTGTTAAAAGACGGATCGCTATGAAAGCCTTAATAGAAATACGGCATACTCAGGTGGTTGTAAATGTCTATGAGATAGATCCTGATTCTGCCAAGATGATCTTGATGAGATTCAAGATGCATAGACTTAGGAAAGGTTTTTCTTGTCATTGCAAAGTGTGATGACTTGGCATGAAAGAAATAAAGAAGGTGCAACATACTCATGTAATTCACAGTCATCTATTGGAAAGATGAAATCACCAGCATAGACCTAGCCATTGTAAGCATGATCTTGATAAGATTCAAGATGCACGAGAAAAGTCTCCGAAAGGAAAATAGTTTTTCGAAAATCATGACACAAAGGATTATAAATAATCCTTGGACTCCGAAAGGGTTTGGAATAGGATTAGATCGGGTTCCACAAGTTTTGGATCGATCATAAAGTCATGAACATGTCCTGATAACTTAATGCTTAGGGCATAGTAAGTTGGATTCAGGACATTGCCTGGCTAGGTATACTGGATGGATTGTTTGAACTCAAGTGAGAATTCATTAGGAAATGATTGGGGTGATAGTGTTAATTTGAAAGTTTTTCAAATGGGTAACGTCAGGACATGATGTTGAAGGACATGATGGTTAAAGAATCTCGATGGTATTCTGATGGAGCGCGTGTGGTTCACCGGCACATCATAGCACCTCGAAATAGTCTTAGGGTGCAGTCAAGTAGACTAAAGACCCCAAAACCATAGGAAGTCACCGTACACATTACCAGAATGGAGTTAGGAGAGAAATTGACAGGATAACATATTGAGATGTTATCGGATGAGCATCCGATTGGATCATCTGCAATAAAGTGTACAAGTATAAGATACTTTGGATACATAGAAAGAGTGTAAGGTTCATAAAGACATAGATGCAAAATTAGAATAGTTTAAAAGAAATTTTTGAAACCGATAATAGTTTATGACAAGACCAGACTTGGTGATTACCTTGTGGAGACTTGGTAATAAGCAGGAGTAGCTGCCAGTCAGATCTTTATGTTTCGCTTTCGCATGTTTTACTTCCCGAATAATTTAATTATTCAGATAGGTCCATAGTCGCTCATACTTTGGGAAGTAAGTATTGAATCAAGACTGTCATGAATTGGTTTGTAGACTGTCTAAGGAGTTAGACATAGCAATAGGATTGCTACAACATTCATGAGTACTTAGAAATAGAGATTTGAGTATTGGATAAACCCACGCTCAATAGATTGCTTCATGGATTATATCACAAGCAATGTTGAGACGGTAATATCTTATGATCTTGAAGTGGAGAGATATGAGTTATAATTTACAAGGCAGTTGTTCATTGATAATATGAAAACGCATCGGTAACTCGATGTTATAAAACATGTTGTTGTGAATGATTTGACTTGTAAAAGATATAAGCATATAAGTCAAAGCTTATTCGTTCCTTGACCCTGATGGGAAACAGATATCTGTAGGCCTCTCGATGATTTTGAAGTTGACTAAAGTGCTGGCCAGCCTGGACTAAATTGATGTGTTCAATTAGAAGTTCTAAAGTCATAAGCAGAATCGGAAATCGGGAAACAGAGTATCGGACCGAGATTGATCTCAATCCATGTCTCGTGTCTGAAAATATCTTGTTGGACGAAGGATAATATGATCACTTATAGGGATGTCAACGGGGTCAAACGGGACGGGGATAGCTTCCCCCGCCCCCGCCCCCGAAATTCCCCTATTCCCCCGACCCCGCCCCCGCTCCCGAATCCCCTAGAAGCTTTGCCCCCGCCCCCGCCCCCGAATCCCTACACTTTTCCCCGCCCCCGCCCCCGTTTCCCCGCCCCCAATCTTTAAACTAAAAAATTCTTTTTTTTTGGCTAAAAAAATCAATTTTGGGTTGAAAAATTATTTTTTGGGTTATATATATATATATATATATATATATATATATATATATATATATATATATATATATATATATATATATATATATATATATATATATATATATATATATATATATATATATATTAACGGGGCCCCCACGGGGTTTCGGGACGGGGTTGCCCACCCCCGCCCCCGCCCCCGAATTTTTCATAACATTACCCCTTGTACGGGTTCGGGGTCCCACGGGAACGGGGCCCCACGGGGGTTTTTGCCATCCCTAATCACTTATCATTGGACAGAACTGACTAGGTCAGAGTTCGGCAGCGGTTTCTAGGAAGCTACAGTTGCTAATTAATTAGAGGTTAAATTGGTAATTTTAGTCATAGACTTATCCAAGTGGGAGACTGTTGGATTAGGTGTCTAAGCCATGACTAATAATTAGTATTTATCTAATTAATAGTAGCATAGTCCATTTGGGTTGCCCTCATAGTTGGAGGATTGGCAGAAAGTCCGGTAGAGAGAAAGATTGATTTATTATGTGATTAATAAATCAATAGAAATTAAATAAATAGTTTATTAATATATTTAAGTGATAATATATTAATTAGAAACTATAATAATTAATTAGAAATTTTTCTGGAATTAATTGGAATTAATTTGGCAGTTAAATTGATTAATTAAAGGTGCAGGGACTAAAACTGTAATTATTCGATAGTTGAGTAAGTGGCAGTGTGAGTAACCATGTGGTGAACGAAATTATATATATAGATATATATATTTTCGAGATATATATATATATATATACTACAGATAAATGGTGTTTGAATGATTAAAATAATAGTTTATCTTAATTCGAATTCAAAAAGGCTTATCTGTAACGATTATCTGATCACCACATGGAGGCTATAAATAGGGAGGCTCTCCCTAAACCCTAGACCACGAATTTTAACTCTCTCTCCCAAGGAATTTTCGGCCAAGAGCTCAGCTAAGGGTGTGACTTCATTTGAGGCAGGACATTTGTGCTGCTTGGTTTCCAAGAAATCCTAAAAGGTTAGTTTTTCTTATTTTATTCTTTTAGTTAATTTCTTCTGGCTTTCTAGGATATGTTATATGTTTAACTGAAGAAAACCTAGATCTATATAGGTTGCATGTGAACTTAGGATTTTTAGTTCATAGTTGCAGAAAACCTTTCAGTATGGAGGTTTGATGTTTGAGTATGGTTAAAATGTATAGAAAGTGAGTATTCATAATATGTAAAAATGGTTAAATGTTGAAAAAAACGGTTGAAATAAACTAAATAGGAGCAAACAGGAGTAGGTAAAGCGGTTGAGTAAATAATGATAGAAAGAGTGTGGCATGCTATTACCATGGGAGACCCACCAAGCTCGTCATGCATAGGGGTAAGCGTTGTGTTTACAACCTTGTCGAGGTGTATGTTGAGTGGCAAATCGAGCCACTCCTTGCGGTCTAAGGTCATGAAAAAAAACAGAAGAACTGACGTGTCTATTGAGTATTCTTAAATATGTGGATTTAAATAACCAAAATAATGGTGATGTTTCTTTTTGACTCAGTGCATTTAATTTATAAAAAAACTTAACTAATTAAATGATATATAGTTTTCTCTTTTTTACTTAATGTTAACAAAATCTCCTAGTATATGGTGTATTTTTATTTAATGAACTTAATGTATAAAAAACTTAGTGGTTAAGTTATATATGGTTGTTTTTTTACATAATGTTAACAAAATGTGCTAGTGGGTTAAGTTTGGTGATAGAAGTCCTTAACATTAAATAATGATTTTATATTTAGTTTTCCTAAATTGTCTTATTTTCCCAAAAAAAATCATATTTATATCGAAAATTATGTGTAATGGATAGGGATAAATGTATGGATTGAAAAAACCGAACCGAGTCAAAAATTGAATCGTTCCAAAACAAACAGAACCGATTTATATAATGTGGTTTGGTAACATCATTTTTAACATCCAAAAAAATATTAAAATTAATAAAGTTAAATTAAAAATCACTGCTATCATGATTTATTCTAATAAAATATTACTTATAAAAATAGATAATGTGTAAATATTCTTTTAAAGTATTATAATATGGAAAATTTTAAATTCTTTATAATATTCTAATAAAATATTTCAAATACTATTAAACTATGCATAAATCTAGAATATTAACAATATTCTAATAAAATATTACAAACAATATTTTTTTGTTTAATAATTTTATATTAGAATAACTTACTAGAAAAATATTTTTTTTATTGTTCTTATTTTATTGGTTATTAAAGGTGATGAAGACTAATAAAAAGTATTTTTTTACTTTTACATTTTTGGCCCCCAAAATATTTTTTCTCACAAAATTAGCAATCTTTTAATATTTATACTTATTTATTATCTAACAATACAAAATCTTGATTTTCACCAAACATCATTAAACCGAAGTCGAATCAATCAAAGCGTCACGATATTTGGAGAAATCACAATTGCTCAAACAAGATCCCTACTCGGAGCAGTCTTGGATGCTCAACAAGATACCTAAAAATAATACATCCAACTTCAATAAATATTGCATGAGCTTCACTAACAATCTTCTTTCAAACGTTCATACTAAATACTCTCCCTTTTTATGATCGAAACAATATCATAAAACCATCAACTAGGTGTGAGAATATGTTCTAACGAATATAAACAATGATAAACTCCTCCTTGACATGTGGAATAAATAGCTAATGACTGAATCAAAATGTTCAAAGGTGGAAGAATCTGATGATAGTGCTCAAATTTACAATGAGTAAAGAACAATTGTATAAAGTCCATATCCACCTTTGAACAACCACCAGAATAAAGAATGTATATACAGAGTAGCAAAAGATGTACAATGTGTGACTTTAGCAATACTTCGGTAAAAATATATGGACTACAAAGTGTTACCGAACCATAAAATGGCATTTTGATTCTTCTTTTCATGCTTTGCTTTGAACTCTCATTCTCACTTGAAAATCATATTTAAACATTTCATACAAAGCACCATTGGTTTTTTAACAAGTAGAAAAAAACAAAAACAAAATGAAGCATTAGAATTCAATCGAAATAGTAAACCATCATCACATAATCAAAAAGAAAAAAACCCTTTGATTTATAGGAAACTTTGTATTAGTAAGCAAATAGTCAATTACCATGTCTTTAAGGAAATTTGTCAACATATGCATTCATCATCCCGAGCTCCGTCGTGCAACCAGGGTTAAATCACCTACAATCAGTTATGTTGATAATCGATTTCAGCTTCAATTGCAACTTCAATCTTCATAATCGTGAAAGAATTCTTCAATAAATAAGAATTAAACATGAAAATTAGTACTTCACATGCCAAAAAAAAAAACCAGAGTGACATGGGTAATGTTATGTAAGTACTTTAAACTTTATAATCGGTGAAGGCTTCTTCTATAAATAAGGACTAAACATGGTGATTGGCGTTTCTCAAGAAAAAAAAACTTACCGAAGTGACATGGATGAAGGGATGGGCCAGTTGTCCACGACTGATCCACGTCTAATGTGGCGAAGCCGAGATTGAGAAGGCGAAATGGTGGATTTTATGAATTTTCATAATCAGTGAAGACTTCTTCAATAAATAAGGACTAAACAAGGTGATTAGTATTTCTCAAGCAAAAAATTTATCGAAGTGACATGGGTGAAGGGATAACCTAGCTATGTGTGAGCGGTCCGCGTCGAATGTCGTGAACTCAAGATAGAGAATGCGACAAGGTGGGTTCTATGGATTTTACACCCGAAGGGAGTAATTAGGGTTTTGAAATCAAATATGAAGTGATTTAATGGACCAAGACTTGGGGCAAAATATGGGGGAAGTTTGAGTCGGTTTGGAAAAATACCAAGGAAATTGCATCATTGGCGATATATACATGAGCGAGTGGAAAAATTAGAACTTGGTGACATGGGAAGAGGAGACGTATGCTCAATATTGCTATTTGTTAGAAATTTGATGTTTCAATTGCTTGGATTTATTGAGAGTCGTGATAACTTTTAGATTGAAATATTTCAATGGTACAATCGAAATTCAACCAGATGAAACTCGGTGATTTGTGTATAGAGAACGAAATGCTATGATTTCTATGTACCATATTCGAATGACCAAAAACAGAAATAAAAACTGGCGAAAAACTGTCATATACAATTATGAAACCATCATGTAACTGTCATAAAACCGGATCCAGAGAATTAGGGTCAAAACCGGGTCTGATACCACAATTTCCAAGCTAACTTGAGAACTCAACCCCAGCCAGGGGCTCTGCCCCTTGGATGTCGCCGTGGGTTGCAACCCCTTTGAAACCGTTACCAGTGGCGCTGCTCCCGGACTCTTGTTGTTTAGGGCATTCGCCCCTAAGTATTACTATATTTCAAATCATAATAAACTCAAACAACTATGCAATCTGCCTCACAATTACTTGTTCAATATTTATTAATATTACATCAGTCAACAAGTTCATCCCGTTACACTTAAATAATATTGATTATACAAATCACCAACACTCTTTTATTAGAGTGTATAGATATACAAATGCATTACAATATATTGAAATATTATATTTACACGTGAAAACGTATATAGTGTCTATTTTTATTTTTAATTGTATACGTATATAATAGAGCAAAATAATATCAAACGTTTATCCCATTAAACGTTCATAATTAACATTCAAAAGTAACAACTCAATATGTGACAAAAATCTAGCTCCATCAACATTTTGCGTAGTGCCCCCCAAAACAAAACTCCACGTACAATTACTCGACGTGCATTTTTATAAAAGATTAAAAAAAGTTTTATTGGCTAGAACTAGCAATATAAAACACTTCGTAGTGCACATAGATGAAGTGATAACTTTTTTATACTTGTTGAAAATACTTGATGAGTTACAACAAGAACCACATTTTACATGTTGACAATATACGTGATTAGTTACATTACGTTTCCATAATGGCATTGTGTGTAATTCAATTTTCGATAATACCTGATAAGATTGAAATAAATAATAAATAATATCTATTAGTTCCATGTCTCCCAATTGACATCAAATATTCAAAATGAAATGATTATAGAAACAAATGGTCACTGTGATGATTACAGAAACAATTGGTAACTTGTGATGATTGAAATAGGATCAAATTGGTGTACGACTACACTTTCAAAACCATGAGGTCCATGACTAAGACATCCACTACTTTGAGTTCATTATCGAAAGTTTTAAGATATTTATTGAATCGTTTAATTGAGGCAACCAGTACCATGTAAATATCTTTTGTAGTTGTTATTTTTCATAGTAATTGTAATTAAGCTATTTGAAATTATTGCAGAAGTTTAATCCAAAGTGACAGAATAAAAAAACAATTACGTCATATATATATATATATATATATATATATATATATATATATATATATATATATATATATATATATATATATATATATATATATATATATATATATATATATATATATATAAAGTTCCGAAATTACCCCTGAAAGATGATTGGTCCATAATTGATCATACATTCAGATAATATTTAAAGTTTATGTATACCTAGAGAATTTGAGTATTTCAAATATGAATAAGAATCTTATTTTCCATGATTAGTTAGTCTTATTTTCCATTTTTTTACGTAGAGTGGGTGAAAATGTAAGACTTTGTAGTCGATGTGTAAAAAAATATTATGAAATATGTAAACGGATGCGATCTTTAGCTCTATCAAATATTTAAACGATGAAACTATTCGTTTGATGTAAAATACGGTGATGTGTTGCATTACAAGTTAATTGATTTTCGTTGTATTATTTCTTCACTAAGATATCATCACAATTGATCACATAATTCTGTTATTAATATTGTAAGTTTTGTCATTCATTTATAATTATTTTTAGATAAATCGTTTTAGAAAGTCATTAAATTTAAGATAGTAGGAAAAAGTTGACACTAATGTTGTTGTTAAAATTAGTATAAATGTCCCAGGGTTTTCTAGGATGAAAATGGTGGTCTTACAAGGTTGTGACAATTTGGATCCACGTGTCTATATGGAATAACACGTTTCATGTTTCTAATATTTCTGAGTACAATTAGCAATTGCTTTAAAGTGAAGCTTGCTTTTGATTGTTTTAGGTTTTATGACGTTAATAATTTTTTTAAAAAGGTGAAACTCAAAACAACAGAGAGATACATCATTTACAAAAATGTTAATAGTAAATGTTCAATTAGACGCCATACAACCAACTATCAAATTTCCAAAAATAACCATTTTTATTTATAATATAAATTAAATTGTAGATTTAGAATATCTACATGTGATTAATTATGAAGATGAAGAAGGAAACAATTAAATAAGTAAATATCTTTAGCTTTTTAATTGAATTTGTTTTCACACAATTTAAATAATATGATATTTTTATTAAACATAGATAGTTTCAATATCAATTGTTAAAGACTTAAAAATTGTTCAAATGTAACCATATGTATCCGCTATTATCTTCAATCTCAATTGATATAACTTTTTAAAGTTAGAATATGTGCGTCTTTATCAAATGAATTTGTAATGTTAGCGTATAAAATAAATTGTCTAACAACAAAGAGTGTGACAAATTAGATATTGACAAAAATCTAAAAATTTGTAGCAATTGCAAGTGCTATTTCAATTAAAAGAAATTACTTAAAATGATTAATAAATTAAATAAGTCTTATAAACATATATTAAGTGTGATAAGTAAAAAAAAGATTTTGAGTAATAATGGTATAATGATATATTAATCTTACATGGAATTTGGAGAGTTATAGTAATTAAATACAACTTTAAGACAATTAACTAATTACATTCATGTGCTTCAAGTGTTTGTACATGGTTGACATAAATTTTGATATAGACATTATTCAGTTATTTGGTTAAACCAACTGTCAATATTTCAGTCATATTTAATTGATGAGAAGGTTTCCTCATAATCAAGCTTTGAGTATGAGTATAACTATTCGTCACCACTCTGGCTCTCATGTGTGTACTCTTTATCCATGCATGTCTTCTTCTTGAAGACCCATTTATACCCGATTGTTTTAAGATCGGGAGTGTGATCAACCATGTTTCAAACTTGGTTATCCTTAATGGATTTCATCTAGCTCTCCGTAACCTCCTTCCTTAAGGCAACCTAAAGGGCCTGCCATGACTTTCGATAGTTGGTAGGCTCATAATGATCCACCAGATATTCATCATCATCATTAACATGTAATCTATAAAATTTAGGTGCATAATGTACTATATCGGCTCCTTGGACAGGAGATGCAGTTATGTTAGATTCCTCAATAAACTCTTCCTGAGTCTCAACAGGTTTCTTTAGGGCTGGTTGAGTACTAGTGTTAACATTAGGTTCTTTAATCCTCTGAGTCTCATCAATATGAATCTGGCTCCCACCGATTTCTTGAATACTAGCTTCTTATCATAGAAGACTGCCATTTAAACAACATAACTCTATTGTCAAAATTCTTATTATATCCAAGTACTCAAGTAAAATAACACTTCTTTTAATTGGCGTTCTTTGAGCTTCACGGTAAACCGTAAGTCTCAATAACCAGACTTCTAAATATGTTAGTGAAGAAGCATCTACACTCCATATTTTCATCTAGTGTTCAGAGAACCTTGTGTGTTGGTGCAAGGTTTAGGAATCTGTTGTCTCTAAGTTCTAACCTCAGACACTGATTGGAAGCATAATACTATCCATCATAAGTCGAACCTTTATGGTCGATTACAACTCAGACACACCATACGATACTCATGGCATTCTAAGTGGAGTTGGCTGTTGAAATAATTTTCATAGTCCATCAGATGATCGAAAGATTATTGACTAAGAAACTTTCCATCCACTCTTGGATTTGAGATTCTTATCCTTTGCTCATTTAATTCTATACTCTGTTCTTAAAGTCCTGAACATCATATAGGTTTCAGGCTCAACAAAGTATTTTTGACGGTTTAGTGAATAAACTGAACGGTCCAAATACATTAGATTCACAAGGTCCAATAGATTCTCAGTCTATGCCAATAATAACTTGTGATTAGTGCATAGTTATCTCTCTATATAAACAAGAATAACAGTTATCATAAGACTTTCTGTCAAATGATTTCCAGAATCCTATCCACCTGGAGTTCTGGTAGCTTTTTTCATGTTTATAAAAGTAGACAATTTCACTCAAACCTTTAATCCAAACATTTGGACTCCCTTGAATCAACTTTCTTCGAACTATTGTTGTGAACCGGTTCTCATAGATGTAGTGACCATAACTTTGTTCCAAAATAACTAATATTTTAACAAATTTTTTTATTTAAACCAAGTCAAAACCATCTAATAATGTTTACATCAACAATATTCAATTGTAAAACCATAAACTAAAAAACTAAAAAGAAGTTGGTTCCTAATCCTATGGATGAAAGCAAGTTTCTTGTAGTCCATGATTCGATCCAGCTCTCCATGCTTTGTGCCTCTGCTTTATTCTAGTCTCTGCCCATTAACAAATGGTAGTACTGGTCATAAGCAATGCACTTATAGAATTACAAATATCCAACGCCACACCTCCTTTAGGAAATGTGGTGTTGGATTTCCTAGCCATGTCAAGTTCTACTTTCCTTAACATGTTATGCAATATCTCGAAGGGTCCTTTTAAGTTCTATATAATGAAGTCCGAAATGAACTGATATAAGAACTAGTCAGCGAGTTAAGGACAATGTCTGTGACTAACTGGAAATTCCAACATCCATATTTGGTTAAAGTATCCTCTTATGTTAAACATATGGGTATTAATACATTGTCCTGCCTACATCCTGCATTCCAATAATGCTTTCATGACTTCAAATCATTCTCATTTAACCTGCTCTTGGAACATGTCATTAAGCTTATTAATTATGTCAAAAGCACCAACACCTTGCAATCTTCTTAGAAGCTCGAGAATCATTGTTTTAACATTAGATGAGCAACCTTATCCGAATCATTTAGATGTCCAAAATGACCTTCTACTTTAGCATTAGTGGATCTGGTTGGATGATCCTTAAGAATTCTTTCCTCGGCCATATAAACTTTTCCTTTGAAATCGAGTCCTCTTATCAAGTTCTGAACCAATGCGCATAACCTATGCTGTTGAGCTTACTTTGATCGAGGAGACCACGAAGTGAAAAAAATTGTAACATTCAAACTTTATTTAGTTGGCATCTAAAATAGATCTTAGTTAGTTTGATTAATCCTTAATAAATTAATTACCCATACAATAATTTTACTTAAGGCTAGAATCCATATTTCGCTTTTAGTGGCAAAGTATTATTTCGTAGTCACCCCTAAAACTTATTACTTAAGGCTAGAATCCATATTTCTCTTGTAACATTCAAACTTAATTTAGTTGCCAATTTCAATTTTTATGAAGCTTCTAGATCTTTTAGGATTCATTGATTCTAATCAATGACATGTATAATCCCACCATGCTCATCCTCTCTCCTGTGATGGGTATGTCGTGGATCATGGTTTGGATGGTAAACCGACCATGAAGGGCCCTACGTGATTCCTGACTTATGATTCATGAGTTATCGTAAGTATCACATCATTTTGGCCGAGTCCAATTCGACGTGATGGCTATGGCAATTCCCATGCCGGAAGGGCCCAATTAAATGTGTGGTTTTGGTGGATAGCATGAGATTTACATTTTCATAAAATGTGATTTAGTTTCATTAAGTTCAAACATTTTAACTCTCTTTTCGTAAAATGGTATTTTTAAACTATTAAAGTCTATCTTACAATTGCCAACAATTTTCAAAAAAAATGTTAACAAGTTTAAACAATCTAGTTTGTATGTACCATTCTTCTTAAAATACTTTAACCTTTTAATTGGCAAAATGGGTCAATTTAGACTTTTAAAATCGATTTGGAATGCTTTTAATTTTGAAAAATTTGGTTAATTTTTAACAATTTTTACTGGTTTGTTATGTATTCTCAAATTTATATAAACAACAATTGTTGTAAATAATAATAGTTTTTTTTACTTGAAACATTGTCCCATCAAGCCCTTTCGGTAACTCAACTTAAGAAAATACGGCAGACGATGAGGGTGGTAAACAATGGTTGCTATTTAAAAACCAACCTCATTAGGAATAAAAAAAAATCTCCTTAAACATTTTAAACACATTTAAAATGAGTGAGCCTAGTTATGAGTTTGACCTATGTTTTTATTTTAATTTTTAATTTATACGTATAGATACAATTCTAATATATATATATATATATATATATATATATATATATATATATATATATATATATATATATATATATATATATATATATATATATATATATATATATATATATATATTCCGGTGAGAACTTTTTTTTCGGTGAGGACTCGTAAGAACACCTTAAAAAATTGAAAAAAAATACAAATCATAAAATCGAGAATAGTACTATATCATTATAAAACAATGGAAAAAAATTAGATCATTGAAAAACAGTAATGATCTAATTTTTTTTTATTTTTCGGATCATTGTTTCATTATAAAAAATAATGATCCAAAAGTTTTTTTTTCAATTTTTTTCTCCAATATAGTATTATGATCCAGTTTATTATTTATATTTTATTATTATTATTTTTCAATTTTTTTATCGTGTCTTCACGAGTCCTCATTTTAAAAAGAGTCATCACCCGATCGATTATATATATATATATATATATATATATATATATATATATATATATATATATATATATATATATATATATATATATATATATATATATGAGCATTTTAAACTTTTATTTAACTATTAATTCTATTAAACATGCAATGATGCAATGTTAATAATTAATTTAAACAATTACCTAATATATATATATATATATATATATATATATATATATATATATATATATATATATATATATATATATATATATATGAGCATTTTAAACTTTCTATTTAACTATTAATTCTATTAAACATGCAATGATGCAATGTTAATAATTAATTTAAACAATTACCTAAAATTTAAAATTCATCATATTTGCATATTAAGAATCTCAATTTAAAAAAGGTGTTTCGATTATAGCGACGTCATATGCCAACAGTAGCGTTGCGAAGCAACCAACAAAACACGATCAGAACAAGAACATCGCGACACGACGAAACCCTAATGTTCGTAATTTGTATAGAAGATCACGGCGTGACCGTTCAAAGATAGCTATCCTATCGACGAACAGTTTCGATAATTTCAAGAAAATTCCGATTTTGAACATCAATCAATGGATCAAATCGAATCGAAATAGTATAAACTCATGATTAAGTAGCTCTGATACCACTGTTAGAATACGATATCATAATAACAACGCAGCGGAAACAAAAACTAAAGATCGTATTCCACCACAAATTACAAAACCATTCACATTTTTGTAACTGTAAACGAAAGAGGGATCAATATATACATTTTAAATATCAAATATGATATCGTTAGGATCTCTAGAGCCTAAAATAGAAATCCTCTAATGGAATCGCATCCAAGACAATGATCCAGCATCCGTTGATGAAATATAAACTTTTGTTTGAAGTTTTAGCATGTTATCTTCCGAGTATTTGAATCAATCGGCCGTTTATCGAGGGTGGGGAGGAGATGGACGAATTTTTGGGTTTCTAGATTAATTACAACTCAAATCTAGGGTTGTATTTGTAGTGTCATTCATCCCTATGTCCTCCTTTACGGATAATGACCATTCGAAATTCAAACTGTTGGTAATTTCACTTTAGTCCTTTATCCTATTTTAGTTTCTAATTAATATATCATTACTTTGATATATTAATAAACTTAACCCTCACATTTATTTTTCGATCTCTTTTGGCTAAATCTTCTCTTGTGTGTTACTCAAAAGGACCCTACTATTTATAGTAATATTACCAACTTGTTATGACCATTGACATATAACCAATAGACCTGTAGAGAGTAATTTGGGTACTTAAAAAACAAAAGTGTAGTGTTATAATTAGTCGGATAAGTTCATGGCCGTAATATAAAGGAACAAAAATAAGACGCTATGATACAAACAACTAAAATTATGTTCTTATCTCTTACATTCAACATGTTATATGTGTTGATTTTTAATACCAAAAAACATACATAATGGAGAGCTAAACTTCAACATATAAGGGAAGAATTTTTAATCGAATAAATTAATATGAAGTATGTATAGCTACTAGTTTAGAAAGCGAAACAAAAAGCAAATTAAGCGAACATGTTGAAAATATCATGCCACCTTACTTCCTCCTTGCACAACCACTGAAGAAATCTTGAATTTTGAGTGTCTACATGGTGTTGAAACCTAAATATCACCAAATAATGACTTGAATTAATGGGAAGAATAAGATGGAAGTCGATAAAGAACCCATAGATGAAGCTATATGTTCATATACTTTTAAAAAAGGAGATAACTTACATGTTGGACTCGGTTATATTTAGGATACCATCCCCACCAACCCATATCATTACAAATTAGTTATTACTTAGTGAATGTATAGCTAAAACTGAAATATAAGGGGAATATCAAATATACTGTAACATACATAAACTTACTTTAAGTTGTCCGATACAAAGTGCAATATCAAATTTCTTTTAAGAGTCATTAAGTTAAGAAGATCAATAACTATTGCATATCTACAATTTGTTCTAAAACAAGACATATAGGACTCGTACAATGTCTTGTAAATCATAGTCGAGCACATAAAATTTTTGCAAATTTAGTCCTTAGTTTTAGAATAATTAACATTTTTGATCCCTGAGTAGAGCTTTTGGTCCTTAGAATTAGAGGAATATGCATTTTTGGTATTTTAGTAGAGCTAATTTTTGTAATTTTGGCCATGCTCTTGGAATTTTGATCATTATTCATGGTTTTTGTATCATTTATAGTCCTTATTTTGAAAATTACTAACTGTTTGTTCCATGTTCCAACTACAAATGGCTACACTTCCCTTTAATCATCAGATTATTTATCTTATACATATATTGTTGGTAAAATCAAGTAAATTATATAAAAAATGTTTATAGGAAGACTAGAAATGATTATATAGTCACTTCACTTGGAAAAAGACCAAAACATTATAAAAACTTCGAATAAATGACCAAAATTACAAAAAAAGACCATCTGATACAAAAATCGAAAAACATTACCAAAATTGCAATTTACTCTTACATTTGTAAAAATGAAAATCATATAATATGTTATTTGATGGATGCCAACAAAAACAAGAAATGCACAACATATGAGCTGCTGATTCAACCATATGTGATCCAAGAAGTGCAATCACTCCACCATTTGCATAAAAGCATGAACGCCAGCAATAAACTATTTGACAATTTCAAAACTAAGGTCACAGAATAGCATTGGTCTTAGAAGCTGTTTGATAGCATCTGAATGATTTAGATTTGAATGATTCAGAGGTCTGAATCATTAAAAGACTCTGATGAAAAGAAATTTTTAGGTTAAATAATATATGTAGAAGTTTTGTGAAAAAAAAATGGTTCAGATATGTTTTTCTACTTAATGGTTCAAAGGTTCATTAGAGGTTATAACCAATTAAGAGGTAAAAATTTTACAAAACAAACACTTTGAATGGTTCAAAGCCTCTTAACTATTCAGATTAAAAGGCTATCAAAAGCTCCCTTAGTCATATTAGATGGAACCGGAAAGACCTTTAGATGTTGACGATTCAAATGTATAAATAACCATAATCACGAACCGGATTAAAACGACATCCGAAACCTCTCAAAAAGACTACATTTGCAAATTGGAAACTCTTTAGTCAAACTCCACCCAAGGAAAATTGCAAACCACATTGACCATTTTTGTAGTTTACTATTCCCTTGGGTTGCATCAATATGCTACAACTAAATATTGTATCTATATTAGACTATGCGGTACGGGAGGAGAAAAACCCATCGGCATCTACATGGACATGTAATGCCGCTGGCATCACCACCCCATGATGTCGGCATCGACATCCAAAAAGTCTACAACGGCAAGATCATGCCTCCTCTCTCTTCTTTCCATCAGCAACTGGCCCCTCTCTCTACACCATCTTCCCTCTTTCCTCTTTCTCGTCTCTTGTCCGACGTGAAGTGGTTACCACCGGCGACCACTCCATTTAGCCTTATTAATAGAAGATTATTGTGGTTATCATCCTCTATCACAGTCAATATAATTAAAACAACGGCCATATTTTTCTCATATTATATAAAACCAATATCAAAAGATAAGAAAGAAAATTAAAGATAATTACCAACAATAATGAGGGAACGAAAAGAAGAAAGTGACTTGAGAAAAAAAAAGTTGGTAAGAATCAGACACGGAACATGGAAGAAAGAAGATTGTATCTTTGTATTTTGGACTATTCCCAAAATCCCGGGTCTTTTCATGGGGAAACTTTCTTTATTAGGTGCCAAATGCAATTATAAATACTCAGTTTTTTAGTTTTTACAGAAAGTTTCAGTTAAATACTAATATTATTGTTAATGTATCACTTGAAATCTAACTTTGCATTATTATAAGATGTTGATGCTACTAATTTTGATTTACAAATAAGAATGATGACAAGACATATATTGATGTTGGATATTATTCTCTATCATTATTCTCTTCTGTATGATCACATATTCGTCACATTCTTGTTCGTCTCATCCATACTGGACCCTATATTTGACTTATTTATATTACCATTTAATTCTTACGATTTATGAAAAAGTTATACAACATAAGTTAAAGCAATAAAAGAGTCAGGATGCTATCAATATAATTGATGAGCAATTTTAAGCGACATGCTTGCAACAAAAATTGCAATTGCTATGCCACAATCTAAAATAAACGTTTATCGTTTGTAAAATAGGTTTATGAAGCGTGTTATTAATTATGATACAATGATACAAACTAGTTGGGATTTTTGATGTGAGGACTTGTACACCTTTTTAAATATTGACTTGACAATTTTTGTTCAAGTTTAATTCTAATCAAATGAATTAAGCATGAAACATGATCTTTTTATATGTGAGTTGTTTTATGTCGGATGTCACATTTATGAGATAGTGTTGGCTTTCAATGAAACTAGATCAACATCAAAAAACGACTTCCACTCTTATGGCTAGGATATGGCGTAGTAATCCTCTTTCAATTAGAATTCTTTGATGTTAAAAGGCGATAACTTTTAAAATTAAAGCTTAACGCATTGTACCAATTTTGGACTTTTCTTTTATGTTAGAACTTCAATTTTTCCCCAAAAGAATTATTTTTGCCACTAAGATGTTGCATTTAAAGATTTAATGAATACATAAATATGTAATTTCATATAAAATAATTGTGGTCATTCTAAGTATATTTCAACCATTTAAATAGGTTTAGAGTGTTTTAAAATTACTTGACAATTATTTCTAAGTACAAAAGAATAATTGATATTTACGTGGATCAATAAAGTAGATACGGCCTCATAGATGTTTCATAGTATTTGTTAACAAAATTATTATGTAAATTTATAATTAATATGTATCATGTTACATTGGTTAGAGATCTTAAAACCAGGGTTGTTGATTTTTTTAAGAAAAAAGGCAATACAAAACATCCAAAGGATATAACCAACGCAATCTTATAAGAATATAGAATAAAACATATTATTAAATTTGCAGGATCTAACATGTTAATTGATGATTTATGATAGTGGAAGTCTATATGTACACTTGGTCGCTTGCTTAGTTGACTTACAGGAGGCTTATTCGTGAAATCTTCAATCCTCAAAAATAATTCACGCATATATATTTATTTTATAATCAACATGTTTCTATAGATGTTATAATGTTTGAGATATCGTATAATTAAAACAAAATATTTAATTATTTAATTGGTAACATTAAACTTTATCTAATAAAAACATATAATTCATTTAGTTAACAACATAAAATAACATTTCTTAATATAACGGGACCATAAATGTCAAGTATTTCATAGGTCAAAAGAGTCGATCAAACAATACTGTAGGGGGCTAAAAGAGAGTATTGATCGTATAAAGGTTATATCTGTAATAAGTCAATAATAAGGGGTCTATTGTAAATCTCCCCTATAAAATCTTCTGTCTCTTCTAAATCCCTTTTATTGGTAACACTATTCTGCCTCTTCCAATCCACTCCCATCGCAAACCCACTTTTTTTTTTTTTCTTGTAGATTCTTCCAAATTCATCAACACCCACTAAAATTTTCAATCGATTTTCAAAATTTTCGATCCAACATTAGGAAGTTTCAGTTTTTTTTTTTGATTCCACGTTTGTCTATGAGACAAACAATGAGATTTCGAGGAGATATATACAACGATATGCGAACAGACAAATACAGAGTCTCGATAGGTTCTAGAGAGAAAAAAACAGACAAAGATCACATGATTTTAAGTTGAGCTGAATTTTAGGGTTTCAGTAGATGATGATATGAGCATAAGTGACTTTCAGTTGTTAGTTTCTTCACAGTTCACGATTGGTTTTTCGGTTTAACTGAGCAAATTTGTATACGAATTAGAGAAAAGTTTTGGAAGAAAAATGATGTCTCCTGGGATTAATCTGGTGATGACTGTAATCGGATTTACTGTGAGTACCATGTTCATCGTCTTCGTGTGTACAAGACTCATCTGTGCTCGTATTCATTACATATCTTCAAGACGATCCTTTCGTATGTCTTCTAGATCTGATCTCAACGTTGTAAGTATCTCTGTTCTTTGATCTCTGTATCCGTTACAGATATATGGTTTTACGTTTCTATCTCACTCGCGTCACAAAACCCATCTCATTCAACCCCATTACTGAGTCAATCCAGAATTGAAACGGAATTTTTCTAGCTATCATTTAACTCCACTACTTTAACCTTAGAATAATTTTTTTCCCAAATTAGAAGTACAAGTATCTCCAAAAACAGTCTTATATTGCAAACTTTCTCTAGCAATTTTTCGTATTCCGAAATTGGGTATGCGTAAAGTGGCTTCAAGCAAAATCTTTCGGTTAGTGGTCGATAATGAAAAACAAAAAAGAGGCGAAAAGTGCGCATATGAGGACATAGTTTTGAAACTTTTATGATGTGATTATTCTTGAAGTGGTACTTGTGTTGGCAAAGATACAATACCCGTGGGGGGTCCAAGAATGCTTCCATGTTAGGCATCAAGTTGTGTTTCCATTCCTTCTTTCGCAACTTTAAGCCAAAAAAGACTATACCAAACGACTGTTTATTGTGTTAGGTTCTTGGTGTTTTCACAATTTCACTCATGTCCTTTCACAAAACGGTTTAGGCTTCAATGATTGTGTTCACCCATGATGAAATTTCGCCTTTTTTCTGTTTTACAGTTGGAGCGTGGCCTACGTGGTGCTGAACCTCTTGTTGCAGCAAGCTTCCCTACAAAGAAGTACAGTGATCCGTTCTTTTCTTGTGCAAAAGATGCTCAGTAAGTACACTTGCTCATAAAGTAATCAATCTTTATGGTTTCTAAATACAAAATTTATACAAGTTCTATCTTATTCTATCAGGTAGATTACTCCATAATTCTCGCAATTTCAATCTTTCTATAAGAACTTACATACCCACAACGATTTTGAAGTTACAAAATGGAGAACACCCAATTTGGCATGGAAAGATAAATACTTTTTGTGGAAATGGGAAAGTTTGCCTTGTTCTTGAACCAATTTTGTTGCTTGAAGCAATCAATGTTGTGTATTATATTGAAAGCGAGGTCAAACCAATACTTAATTATCTTTGATTAGAAGTAATCAACACTATATTACTAACAGATCCCATCTTAAAACAAGTTTTAGTCAACGGATTACCAGTTGACTTTGGTGTGTGTTGACTTTTTGTAGATGCATAGTTTGTCTTTCGGAATACCATGCAGATGACACTTTGCGCATTCTGCCTTTCTGTGGGCACTTTTTCCATTCATCATGTATCGACATATGGCTGCAACAACACTGTACGTGTCCCGTTTGTCGAGTCTCGTTACGCGAAATATTCGATAAACGGTACACGATGCAACCGATGTCCAGCTCAGCAATCCGGTTCTCGTCAAGAACCGATGACAGCCGTAGGATCGACCGCACCACTGATGGTCAAAACCGGTCAACCGACAACGAGCGTGAAACCGAACAGAATAACTCGAATGTGAATGAGAACAATCCGGCTGGATTGAAAAACTCCGGGAGTAAACAATCTGAAAGCCCATCAGACGTTTAAGAGCTCTTAATTGTCTGTTAGAGTGATGGTAAAATGTGATTATTGTTGGTTAGGGATTTGTTTGTTTTGTTGTACTAGTATTTTGTAAATATTGAAAAATCAGAAAGAGTTTGATGAGTGAGTAATGAGTAGCTTGTTTTTGTGATAGTTGTTTACATACATATATAGAAGAAAGTTGGCTCTTCCTTTTTATTACAACTTACACATTTTTTATTTGTATTTGATATAAACTAAAAACCCACTTTATTTCCGTCGTTTTGTGCCGTTCAAAAGAAGAAGAAATTCCGACTTTTTGTTGCTATAATCAAATAAGAAGACTAATGGACCAAATTTGCTTGTTTTTATTGTTTCAGCTTGATTTATTAATCTTCCCACAAGGCCAACACGTGTGTTGTAGGGGATTTAAATTCGAATACTGGTTAAATTGTTCTTTAAGAGGACAAAAGTGTGGTCGTACTGCAATTAAAAATTTCAAGTTTATTGAGTCTATTTTTGCGTTTGGCTTCTGATCTATCTTTTCGGATGAGATTAAAATTTAACCAATTAATCTCATTTGACTTGGTCATTATCTAGTCTCATCTACGTCAAATGCAACTTCAAAGTGATCGCTACCTTAGGCTTAGTTAAACAGGTGTTGGTGGTGTTAGTTTCACCAGACCTCTCAAAACACTCTTTAATCTTGTAATCTTGGCCATTTTTGTAATATTGGTTTTTCGTAATCTCGTCTCAGATCTCCAACTATATTTGTACTCTTGTCTCGTATTGTCAGGTATTCTTGGTTTTTCGAATTCTCGCAATTTCTATTCTTTAATCCCAATTTTTCAGCCTTTTTGTATTTCAAAAAATGCATACGGTCTGTGGGTCTGAACAATTTCCCATCGGGGAACCTCGACAAACAACATTGTTGTTGTCAAAATGATGCCTACAAAACAATCAAAAGAAATTTGTTGTTGTCAAAATGATGCCTACAAAACAATCAAAAGAAATTTGAGATCATCACGACTTGTGCGAAATGTCAAGTGGTGGAAAAAGAGCACGACACAAAATTTTTGTTGGTTTTGTTGCACCCTAAGAAAATACCAGTGTTGTAGAAATCGGTCTTGGCATCTAATTAATCAGCGGTAAATCGCTTGGCGGTCTTCAACCGATTACGATTAGGCCTAATCGGCCAGGTTGACGGTTTGCTGCAAAAATCAGTCAACTATCGGTCTTGGCGACACAAACACTCTCTAATAACTCAATAAAACTGAAAAAAAATCAATATTAAAGCATAAAAATAAACAAATGTATAATTTTTAATGTGTAACTCGGAATAAAATATATCAAACTTTGCTATTTTGTTATATTTATATATTTTTAAATGAGTTCCTTTATAGTTTAGGGTCTCCGATTAATCTGATTAATCTTTTAACCCACACGACCGCCAAGCTACTGTCAAACGATTTTTACAACCTTGGAAAATACCACATTGAGAAAATGCTCCTCAACATCATGTTTGTCACTTAGATTCCCATAACGGACTCGAGTTTGTATGGTACGAGAAATGATGATGACGTTTGTGATCCAAGAAAGCTTGTCATTCGACCACTTTGATAATCCAAGATCGACTGATCGAGGAAGTTCATCAAACTACAGTTCAACCTTATTATCATCAAGTCAGTCGTACTACCTTTAGAAAGTATGCAATAAAATATGGGATTTATCGAAAACTGAAATAAATATAGTTTTTTTACAATTAGAATTGATTATATGAATGAATTGTCCTAAACATATGACCTTTAAAATGCTCTACGTAATTCATCGAATGTGCATCTTGTTGTTATGACTCATTGGCTAAATCCGCAAGCTTGGCTAATGATTATTGATTGACAGACCATTTCGTTTGAATTGGTTTGATCATCCGCATTCCACTAACAATTTATATAGCAATTCTGATTGCCAAATTACTACTTTCGAATTACAAGTTATGTTTTTCTTTTAATTATACGTCTAATGATATCATCGCTGTCGGGAAAGTGTAACTAAAAAATTTAAACCAATTCTACACGATGTATTTTTTTAGACGAGTTCATAGAATTCACACTGATGACCGTTTAAAGAGAACTAGTTTGGAGGAAAAGAACCGATGACACAACCGATACGGATCGGATTAGAAGCCAATACGGATCGGATTAGAAGCCGTTTCCATAAGCTGTATATGTACATGCAAAAAAAGATTGTTTATTCATTGCCCAATGGACTACGGGTATGAGCAACGTATCCAAACGCCCATTTATAGAAAATTATAGTATGAGCTAAATATCGAAGTGGAAGATGGGACAAATTTTTGGTCTTCTGATTCCATAAAATGAACATTTTGATTCAAGATTAAACTGTGGGAAACCTTACAATTTTTGGGGTTCGATAATGGATGTAAATGGTCAAGTATGAAAGCCATAAAAACGAAAAATACCATGCCCTTGGCGTACTTCTAGAAATGAATAGTGACCTTCACAAATGTTATTCTAACTAGGGTTGTAAGCCGTGTTCTACAGCGATAACTTTAAAAATAATTTACTTACATTTTAAAACCAATAATGATAGTGTTAACTGTTACATATTGTTATTATTGTTGAATCCAGAAACCGAGGTGTTCTCTTTGCCAATGGATTTCTCATTGTCCAAAATTGATGAAAAGATCCTGATAAAAAGTGGGAATAATGATCAGAGGTACGAATAAATAAATAAAAACTCAAATTGGGACATTTTTTTAATTAAAATGGTACGCTTATTATGAAATTGTTTGTAGGATTGTGCTAGACTTATCTTCTATGAAAGGTGGGGCACCCGGGCGGACTAGAGGGCTATGTATGTACACTGTTGGTGACTTGGTGTAACAGGTGGCGACTTCTAGGCTGATGTGTCAGCTTTCTTTGGTACACCAACTCTAGTTAATTATAAAAAATAGTATGAATTATGTATTTTGGTGATATTTTGTATTCAGGTAAATTACCAAAACACATCATTAAACTCAACAATTGATGACGATTGTAACAATATAATTAGTTTAGAAAATCAGACGATTTTTAGAGTATGCGATTTGATGGAAAATAGTGTTGGTTAATTTCAATAACCAAAACATAAATGCGGAAGCTTAAACCTTAGATCTTGATCTCGAATCTGATTAAAAGAAATAAACAAACGAAGATAACATACCTATCGAGCTTTCAAGATCTGATGAGAAGGGTTGGTTTTCCAGTTGATCTCAAAAGCTCTCTCTAAATCCCCCAACAATATACCTCAGGAATTTTAGTGTGTGTTTTCGTATATCTGATTTGCTACTCGTCACGTGTTTATATAGATGGAGATATAACCGAATGTGAGAGATTTAAAGGATAGAGATGAGTTTGATTCAACCGGGAACTCAACCCACATGATAAACACTAGATAATGTTTATCTACTATTCAAAATCAGTCTATCAATAATTTTAAATAGCATTATCTATTAATATCGAATTTATGATAACAATATATTATTTAGATATTAACTGGTCCCATAATTATCCAACAAATAGCATATACTTTATCAATACACTAAAAATTTTAAGGAAGTAAGTGTTGGGTGGTTTATTAATAATGGAGAAGAGTCTATGAACCATCGTAATTTGGATCTTGTAATTTGGATGGTTTGTGATTAAGGTAGAAAAGTATAAGAGGCATTTTTGTTATATATCATTAAAATTATAATCCGAGTAAAACTAAAGTAAATTACAGTTTTCGTCCCTGTGGTTTATCTTTTTTTTCAGTTTTGGTCCAAGTTTTTTATTTTTCCACTGACGGTCCCTGTGGTTTCAAAAAAAAAACTTGCAGTTTTGGTCCCTGGTCCATGTAAAATGATTAAAATACTCTTTCTCCAAGATGAGTGTTTAGAATTACGTCTCATTGTCTCATAAAATTTTTACCGTCTCATTTGAACTTAACCCCAAACACACACACACACACACACACACACACACACACATATATATATATATATATATATATATATATATATATATATATATATATATATATATATATATATATATATATATATATATATATATATATATATATGCAATAGATAAATGAATAAAACAGAAAATAAATAAAATAATATTATATATGAAAAAGCTCTAAACATATAACTTGTTAATTTGCAAGTTCATTGAAATGATTTGTTCTAAAAAAAGCTTTTCCAATGTATATATTCAAATTTTAAATTTTTTTTTGTTTGAAATGGTTTTTTGGCTTTTTGCAGAAGATTTCGAAAAGCTCGTATTAATGAAATGACGTGAGGGATTATTGGAAAAACTAATGTGTCGAAATTCAAAGCTCATTTGAATTGCACTCCCATGGATGATCCAATTGTCTGGAAACAATATTAGCTATACTTCGTGATTGTATATTAATTCTAGCGTTTAAGCAACTCATTCCAATTAAAAGTGTGGTTTTTAAATAATCTGATATTGATTTTAAGTGTTAAGTATTGTTCCCAGATTTTTCGCATTCTGAATTATGAAAACTTTAAAACAGATTGTTATAACACGAACAACATAAGGCCAAAATTATACGTTTTTAAGACAAAAGAAAAGGTGTAAGTATATAACTTTTCATGAAAATCATAGGAAAGAATAAAGTGAATGTATAATTGGCTACGAATAAAATATATCTTTTTCATACAATATCCCAATTTCACACCTTCTAGTAGAAACATTCAATGCTAGCTTGGTCTCAACCAAAATTATTAGGTGTTTATTGCCTTTAAAGGAAACCTCCTTTTCTTGGTGAGCATTAATTAATTTCACAATTTAGAAATAATCACAAGCAACGCCATTCATACCATTACTCTTGTTTTTTTTTTTTTTTTCTTTTTTTTTGTCCTAAGTGTATCAATATATAAAAAGTTAATTACATATATACATATATAAATAATCACAAGCAACGCCATTCACACCTTCTAGTATAAACATTCAATGCGAATATGTTTACATCCTAAGCCTCTGGCATGGTCTGTAACAATTCTTGGCACTTTTCAAAGTGTAAAGAGAGGTAGTGAGTTGTACTTGGTGAATATTCGTGTCAGACAATTTATAGTGCCTACATTGTTAGTTAGGAAGTAAAACGCCGAACATGGACTAATTGTAGAATAGACTTTTTCAATAACATTGTGTCAATATTCAATTATAAAAGATAAATATTACTTCTAGATATACCGACTAATCAATGCCTCCTGTATCATACAACTCACAATATCTCCATACATGAAACTTAAAACATGTTTTGCTCTATGTTTGCATTCCGGACGCTTTGGTAGATAAAATTGATTGCATTATGCTATTAAAGGCTTTAATTTGATTCGCTTTAAAAAAAACAAAAACAAAAACATGCTTATAGAAAATATAACAACCTAGACATGAAGATCTTGGTGGAGAAGTTCACAAAGACAACACTTATGGCAAATAAAAAAGCGGATCTGATTTGCATTTGGATCATTGATTCAATAATAAAAAATTTTGGTTGTGATTTTAGTGTTATCAATATGAGATAATGATCTCGTGGATTCGTCTATCCCACATTTAATACCAAGGATCCGAAAAAACAAGTGAAGAGTGTTAGAGTCAAACTTTGATGTGTTCATGATAAGTTAAAGCAGATAGTTGATAGCAAGTCAAAATTATATGTTTAAAATCAAATATATAAACCTTATGTTTTTAGGACTTTCAAACAAACTCGTTACATGTATGCTCTCTAATGAACTTCAATTAAACAAAAGTTACATAATGTTAAGCAAGCTCTTAACATTTAATATTGTTATTGCAAATTCTAATGAATCAGTATCATCAAATTACCCGATAAATAGTCGGTTTAAGATTTTTCAGGCTTTCAATGCACATTAATCAAATTGCATAAGGGCATCTCAGTGGAGGTTTAACGAGGACTCAATAAGAATGACATTTAAATTGAATTTGATATAAGAGATAGATGATGATACAGTGATAGAGTTCAGTGGTAGAGTTTAATGGAATTGTGGTGTATCCTTTAAATTTTAATAAGTAAAAAATCAATTCTAATTATTTCTCTCTCTTAATTAACACTTCATTAATAATGATTGGAGATAGTCTAATAACATACCAATAATAGAAAATAACTAAGCCATAAAGAAAACATTACATCAAGCAAAAGTATAGTACAAAATTTTAATATTCATAAAAAAAAATCCAGAAATTCAAGATATAGATCTATACCGTAAAAGCATTGAAGAAATCATTAAAAACGTTATAGCAATATCATACATGGACCTGGCAATGGGTCAAATACGTAGACCCGTTTGATCCACAAATAAGAATACGATACGGATACGGATGCAAGATTTACCTATTATTGTTTAACCCCAAATCCGGATTCAAACTCTTGGTTTGACCGTAGCTCTAAGACTCTTTTTCATCACCACCGTGAATTCTAATTTCTCACTGAAATCCACCTTGGTGTCTTCCGGGTAGGAGCTCCATTCGAATTCTTGAACCATTCGGGCTATCATCAGATTGACGTGCACCGTCGCCATGTTTAGCCCCGGGCAGATCCTCCGGCCAACCCCAAAAGGCAACATCTTAACTCCGGTCACCCCTGTTATGTCTGCATCCTCGCCGCCGGTCAAGAACCTATCTGGGTCGAATTTTTCCGGGTTGTTCCAGAGTTTCGGATCCTCCGCAATAGCTGGTAGAAATATCTCAACATTTGTACCCGGCGGGATATCATACCCGGCTAGCTTTGCGGGTTCGATAACTGAATGGGTTAATGAAAAATAAGTGGGCGGGTGTTTACGTAATAACTCCTTTACGACGGCGTTTAGGTAGGGCATGTGCTCGACGTCTTTCTCGTCTACTCTTTTGTCGCCGACGGTGGCTTTGATCTCGTCGTAGAGCTTCGATTGGATGCTAGGGTTTTCGATAAACCTCGCGATGGCCCACTCGATCGCTGTTCCGGTGGTATCGGTACCTCCGTTGAGGAATTCCGAGCACAAAGTGACGATCTCTGGATTCGTTGGAGGATGTTTACGTCCCTCCACTGTTAAATCGAACAAAGTATCGAGGTATGAAAATTCTGCCGCCGTTGGATCGGATCCTGGGTTCTTCACCGCCGCTCGACGCTGCTCGATGAACGGGACTAACGTCTCAATCTGCTGCTCCCTGACTTCCATTGCTCTCTTCCGCTGCTTCGAGAAAAACGGTCTCAGTATCGGTAGATAATCGTCGATTCTCGGATCCAGGGTGATCAAAACCGTCTTCATCATATCGTCCATTTTCTCGATCGTCTTCTCGTCCATCTCCACGCCAAAACACATCGCGAGAAGAATGCGAAACACTGCAAATCGTGCATTTTTTAGCACCCAAACTGCGCCGCCGTTAGCCTCCGCCTCCGCTTTCAACCGTTCAACAAGCTTATCCATGGCCGTATCCCTCACATGCCTAAACGTCCGTAATTTAGCCGCACTAAGCGCGTTTTGGACCATGTTCCGCCGAAGCGACCGCCACACCGGGCCGTACAACGCAGCGTTAACAGTGAACTTGTCACAGCTGAAAATCGTCCTGGTGGGGTTTTCAGCAGGTCGGGTGGCGAATAATGCACCCTTTTCAATTAACGCTTCACGAACCAATTCTGCATTGGACAAAATAATCATGGTGCGGGACCCCATTTTGAGAGTAAAAATTGGACCGTACTTCGGCAACAATTCTCTGACATACTGGAAGAAAGGCTTCCCCGAACCGGCCACCTGAAAGAGGTTGCCGACGACCGGCCAACCAGGAGGGCCAGGAGGGAGATGCAACCGCTTGGATTTAGAATTCCGTGTTAACAAGAACATAATCCCAGATACCAGCAAAGCTATAGCAGCGAAGATGATATGGTAAAAGGGAGAGAGAGCAGAATCCTCCATTGTTATTTGTGTTGCTGGGACGAAGAAGATGAAATTGGGGAATGAATGGAGTGATGAGTATGAGAATGAGAGGGGTATAAAAAAGAGGAAAATGCATGAATTTACAGGTGGAGGTGTAATTAAGAGGATACATTCAAAATCTCCCAACTACACACCAATCTAGAGTGTCGGGGTAAGATTGCTATCATATTATCTTTGCAAACAATAAAAAAATATTTTTATGAAAGTATGAAACCAGGAATAAAAGCTCAAGAAGTCAAGATGTTCCCCAAATTATCTGTCCTGCTTACTTTTATCTTATCGTTTTTACTTTTCGTGTGATGGTCAAAAGTCAAATTCTTGTTGGTCAAACATTTTGCTTCGAAAAAGAGTGTTTTTCTTTAGAAAAAAAAATTGTATTCCCTATTTATCCATGTTAAATTATGATAAATGTCTTAAAATATTATTATTTTTATTAAATATGACACTTAACACCATTTAACATAGGTAAGAAGATGGATAGAAATAAAAAGTAAAAATAAATACAATTTCTCTTTTCTTTAATATTTTGTGAAATAAACACCAACATAAGTAATTTATTGATTGTGGATCTGATTTATGATTTTTCTTAAAGCAGCGGATGAATTGATTTTTGATTAATTAGGTTTATAAAGTTTGTTACAAATTATTTGACCATCAACAGTTACACATAAGCTATAATGTTTTTATGCTTATCTTAAGTCAAAATGATTTTTAATAAGATTTATGTTCATTGTATATTTTGTCCACTGCTAATAAAATCATTAAAACTCAATTTTGATTACTGAGTTCTCAATCTATTTCTTATAATAAAATAATTTTAAAGTGCCTCATGACACTTTTTCTACACTTTCACTTTGACACGTGTCATATTTACACGTCTCATATAAATAAACTATGTGAATGTCCGCGTATTGCGCCGGAAAAATATTACGTAGTATATATATATATATATATATATATATATATATATATATATATATATATATATATATATATATATATATATATATATATATATATATATATATATATATATATATATATATATATATATATATATATATGTGGAAGTTCAAATGAGACCGTGTAAATTTTGTGAGACCGGGAGACTCAATCCTAGTCACTCATTTTAGAGATCAAAAAATAAAAAAAAATTAAAATAGGCTAAAATAATGAGAAATTTCAAAAAAAAAATTTCTACTTAATTTCGCTACTTATACAATCTAAAAAAAATTAAAAATAAAATTAAAAATAAAAAAAATTCGAAAAAAACCTGGAAAAATCAAAAAAATATTCTATTAGAATGTTGCTGGATGTTGCATATTCTAATAGAATATTATACTAACTAGTGTAATATTCTACTAGAATATGAAAAAACACTAATTTTTTTATTTTTTATTTTATTTTTTTAATTTTTTTAATATATTTTTTGAATAAAAAAATGACGAAAATAATAAATAAATATATTTTTTTCAAATTTTTTCATTTATTTTTCATTTATTTTGCATTTTTTAATTTATTTTTTTGTTTTATACCCAAAATGAGTGGCTAAGAATGCGTCTCCCGGTCTCACGAAATATAATGGTCTTATATGAACCTAACCCTATATATATATATATATATATATATATATATATATATATATATATATATATATATATATATATATATATATATATATATATATATATATATATATATATATATATATATATATATATATATATATATATATATATATATATATATAGAGTTAGTATCAAATGTGGATTGCAAGTATTGTGTGAATGTGTGATGAAATGTGGAGCGTCAGATCTAAACGATCTACGGTTCTAGATTCAGGGTCCTAAACGTAAATAAATAATAATTAATTAATCAGTTTTTAAATTAGACCCATGAAAATGGTATTTTAGTCTATTAATCAAGAATTAAAAAAGAAGTTCACTTATTATCTACTAATTTGGTGGGATTTCATTAAATAATTAATTTTGTTATTAATTATTATATTAAATTTAAATATGTATTACCGGATTATTAATTACAATAAATATATTTAAAAAAGTCATATTACAATGAATACATGTCGCCATTCAATCATTCTTAAAAACCACGATTTCATTCTTAAAGAATATTAGAACCATTTATAGCACAAAACAACCATTCTTATAATATAAACAAGAACATATACAATATTCTTAAAGAATATACACAACATTCAATACTAAAACAATAATATATACAATATTTTTGAAGAATCTACAGAAATTATGTATCAAGTATAAAAACATAAATAACTATATACACATTCTGTGAGAATGAAGCATAAATCATGGATTTCAGAACGCATTTTGATGATTTTCTCTATTCTAAAAGAATATTGTTGTTTTTGTAAGCTTACTATTGAAATTCTGACAGAATATTGTTGTATCACCACATCCATTCTGAAAGAATATTGCTGTCTTTGTTAGCTTAACCTTGAAATTCTGAAAGAATATTGCTTGTTCACCACATCCATATATCAGAAGAGCCTAAAATCAATAAATAAAAAGTAACTAGTTATGTTACACATGGACCTTACTAATTAATGTGGTGAAATTGAAACTTTACAAAAGATTCTACCGGTGACAATAAGAATTTCCTAATAATTTTCAAGTAAATCAAAAATAATATTAATTAATCAAATTAAACAAATTGAGATAATACCTTCGTTGCCGGATAAAACATCAAACCTAATATGGACCACCACTTTACCAGACCCATTATTCATTAATCAAACATCGATCAAGAATTCTCATCTCGATTTCGTGTACATCGCTTAAGAACTATCGCATCAAAGTATGACTATTCCAAAAACAACGGGGAGATACCAACCACAGTAGGCGAAACTTCTTCAGGGGGCAGGTCAAGTGGACGAGCGTTCATGGCGGATCGGACGGGAGGTCCCACTGCCGGAGAACGTCACAGCGACGACGTGGAAGGGGAAAAAACCCACTAACCTTACAACTACCATAACATAGACGTTTCATTCAAAATTGGATGATTTTCACGGCGCACATCTTGTTTCCGGTATAGGATTGAGATTATTTTTTTGACGACTTGGTTTGAGGCTTCAAGTGAACTATTAACGCTGGTTCCACTGCTGGTCTCCTCCCAACACCATCGTCGACTGAAAGAAAGTGGATGGGAGAAAGAAACTAGTCGGATGATGTTTAGAGCCGGTGGAGAAGTGGTGGCGGCAAGAGGTGGTAGTGATAATCGGCGGTGAGTAGTGAGGGAGATAGGCGGTGGTTCGGCTGAAGAGATGGACGAATATAAGAAGAAACGTAATTGCCTTAATTATAGGCTTCAATCATAATTAGTTTCCATATCTTTAGGGATTTAATTTTGATAATAATTAATTTAGTTTCCATAGTTCTAGGGATTTAAATATATATAATAATTAATTAAATTAACAAATTCCGATTTTACCCTTCTCAAATGATTGGTCCAGAATTCCTCATACACTCACACAATAATTAGTCTCCACATATGAACTTACATACATATATATATATATATATATATATATATATATATATATATATATATATATATATATATATATATATATATATATATTTATATATATATATATATATATTTATTTATTTATTTATTTATTTATCTAATTTTTTTTTGAACGGCAAATCTATCATACTCCTACTCCTAAACTACTCCTTGTTATGTTAGTGCCAGTGTTTGAACCAATGACCTCCTTGTTAGTATATCACCTTGTTAGCCAAGTGGGCTAGCCCCAACTTGTATATATATATATATATATATATATATATATATGTATATATATATATATATGTATATATATATATATATATATATATATTAATATATATATATATATATATATATATATATATATATATATATATATATATATATATATATATATATATATATATATATATATAAAACATTATGTAGTAAAAATGTTAATAGATATATATTGTCAAAATCAATTAACTTATTATCATTAACAATGAAATAATTATTCTTATACTAAAACAAAATGTTGATGTAAATTATTGATATTATCTTTAACCATACGATAAAAAACACATTTATTAGAAAGTTGAAAATAAATAATTTCAAAGAAGTTATACTAATATAATCAAATTCACGAAATAATATTCAGATTATTATTTTTCAAAATAAATATCTAATTTATTTTCCATCATAATTATGTATTTATCAAGAAAAACTACAAAAAACATATAAATATAAACACAAATATTCTATATCATTAGTGAATATCAGCTCCAATCCCGGTATATCATTTTTATTCTTAAAATTGACTGATTTTCATATTATATACAACTGCACTTGAATAATTCACTCATATGTCAATAGATCAAATTCACTTATCTTAGTATATGTCATCACCATGGTGAAGTCCCTAGTTGAAATGAAGTCTTTTCATGTGTTTATATTAATCCACATATTTAATGAAAATGAACTAATTTCAGTGAATATTTATTTTAATATCAAAACTCTCTAACTTCTAACTAATCTTATACAATTCAAAATGTATTTTTAACTTAAGATATTTAATTGATATTTACGATACTTAAAACAATGAAAAATAAAATAAAAAAATATCATATATTTTCTCAACTTTAACTAAATTGGTTCTTGAAGGTTGATAGAAAATTATAAATTTTAAAATACAATTTTTTTTTTGCGTTAAACATAACTAAATATCTCTCAATTGATGAATTAAATATCATGATTTAAAAAAGATTATGAATTGGAGTAGTTTAAAAGACAAAAAAATATTTCTTATAACAAAATATTCATGAATTATTATTTAGAAAATGACTATATACTAAAGTATTATAAAACACTAATTTATTTAAATACAAAATAATAATATACATATTGATGAAATATATATTATGATAGGGTAAACATCTAACAAATCAATTGTGACACAAACCCAGAGCCTGCTAATGTTACTTATGATAAAGATTCATACTGTCATGTACCGGGTCAACTAAATTTACACGTTACATATATACAATAAAATTAAAAACATATTTTTATTGTTAACACTTAAACAACTAAATACTAATGTTTAACTAAAATAAACCACCTACATTAATGTGATAATATCATTATAATATTTAACTTTGTCATAATATGTACAATTACAAACTAATCATAATGTTTGTATTGATTTAATAAGCATACTAAAAACATGTTTTTACATACATTTAATTTAAAAATTACATATACAATAAAATTAAAATCATGTTTTATCGTAAACGTTAAACAATTAAAAACTACTATCTATTTAAAATGAATTGAATCATCTGATAATATTATAAACAAACGTTAACATTATCATTAAAAAGAATTTGAAAATTCATAAGACCTTTAAATAAATGTCGTTAAAGGAAAAATGTCTCTATTAATAATGATTTTATATATATATATATATATATATATATATATATATATATATATATATATATATATATATATATATATATATATATATATATATATATACACACACACACACACATAATTATAAAATACACTTACAAATTACCAGACTTCATTTTATAGAAGATAATTATACCATATGATTTACTATGTATTTTGTAAAAATCATTCAGTTTGATCAAATTAAAGTATTGATTATATTTTTATTAGAAAGACAAAAATAAAACTTTATGATAGTCTTTATTAAATATACACATACTTCAGGTGACGGTAAAATATAATTATGATAAAACAATTATTAAGCATTATAATTTTTTTTTGAAAAGTCATTGAAATATGAAAAGACATGGAACTTTCAAATAAATATGGTGTTTAGAAATGTGTTTCTTTAATAATATATAAAGATAGATTCCCGACTAAAACAATCAGAAAGCGTAAATTTGTAAAGTTATATTTGTTAATAATCTTATCATAATTTAAATTTGAATTCAATCCTATCTAATTAAAGACTATAATTTTAAATACCCTCAAATTTTGTTAATCCCATAAAATCAGCATAAATACACGTATTCGGACTTTAAAGTTCATAGTTCGTAAAAGTTATTGAATCATACCAATTGTGGTACACATTCTTACAATCTTCAACCTGGTTACACTTCTCTATTGACCTATACAATTATAACCATGAAAAGTAGGTACTTACTTTCGATTTATACAGTTTTATACCTTTAAACACATATTTCTACATTTAAAAGTGTTTTTATATCTTTATATATATATATATATATATATATATATATATATATATATATATATATATATATATATATATATATATATATATATAAAGATATAAATCGAATAGAAAACTCCACAAACTCAATAATCGATTCTTGATTCTTCCCTGTGCTCTTTCGATTCGTGTAAAAAATTGTGGGTTAATTTATCCTTATTCGATGGAATAGTGATGCAATTAAATTCTATTTCATGAATTGACAGGTGGATCTTAAGTTAAAGATCTGCAGAGGCACTTCATTTCAAGTTGGCTGTCAATTGTCAAAGTATGTAGAACCAGTTTTGGAGCCATTGTTACTTATTTTGTGTTGTTACTTTGATTTATATTTTTTTGACTTACTTTTCTTTGGAATTTCATTTTAGTTTGACTTGCAGGTAAGAATCTGTATTCTTAACACTTGGATTGTGATTAATTTTAGATACAAACATTGATTGGGATGCTTACATGTCACAGGTGAGGGTCAATTTAGCTCTTCTTGTCCTTTTGGGGTTTTAGTGCCCCCTTTGTGTTAAAAAAGAGCTGCATTTGATTTCTATGACATTCTTACTTCAAAATTCATGTATATGTTCTACTTGAAAGGAACTAACTACATTTACACTTTGGGTTTGGGTGTGCCTTTTCAAAGTGATTACTGCTAATCGAAGAATTTTACATGTATTTGGTTCAATTTTGACACTTGAAATTTGATTATTTTGACAGAAAATCTTAATCATAATCAATTTTGTGGAATTCAAATAGCAAATATCAGCTTTAACGCACATCCAAACACCTTCTTTATGCCAAGTGATACAAATAGATTAATGTTGTTTCCAAATCTGTGAATTTTGTATTTGGAATAAGTATGAAAATTCAAGTTGCAAGCTTTTTTAATGGTGAATGAAGGGCGTATGTGGTTTCAGTTTTACTTAGAAATGGCATGAGTGACCGAACAGGTTGATGGATTTATTGAAAGGGGACACAGGGCCTTTGGTTTATCCTGTCGGGTTTCTTTATGTTTACTCTGCCATACAATATGTTACAGGAGGCCAGGTTTATCCTGCCCAGGTCAGAATACATTTCTTACTTGCATTTGCTATAAATTTGAATCTTTCTACTTAATTGTTCTCTTATATATGAAGCTAGATAGATCTTTGAGACATTTCTCATCTAATATTTTCAATATCTGACAACATATTTGTTTTCTTGTTATTTCAGATTCTCTTTGGGTTTCTCTACATTGTGAATCTTGGAATAATGTTATTCGTTTATGTGAATACTGATGTGGTATGAACGATTTGTGATCTATAAACAAGCAAAGCATTATTACATACAATCTTTACAATTTGGATTCTTTCTTGTTGATAGGTACCTTGGTGGGATTTGACTTTGCTTTGTTTGTCTAAAATGTTGCACTCAATCTTTGTGCTTCGTCTTGTCAACGACTGTTTTGCTATGACTCTTCTCCATGCTTCCTTGGTTCCGCTCCTTTATCAGAATTGGCATCTGGGTTTGATTATTTTCAGGTTTTGTTACTTTTCACCCATTCAACAAAAAAGTTTAATATTCTTTTTAGAATTAATTATTAAAATAGCTCAACATTTTTCAGCGCAGCTCTTTCACTGAAGATGAACGTGCTTCTTTTTGCTCCATCTTTGTTCCTTCTCATGCTCAAGGTACACTAATCAATTTAGTCAAGAATAATACCATTTATCTGTTTCTGTGTATAACTATCAACTTGAATACAGGTTATGGACATTAAGGGGTGATATCAACTTTAACCGGAGCAGCATTAGTGCAGGTGCTTATTATTATTATTTTTTGAGCTTTAACACCTCATCTTAACACTTGAGATGTTCCTTTTGGCAGATTGTGTCATTTCTGTGGTCTTATCCAATTGCGTATCTATCTAACGCCTTCGATCTAGGACGTGTCTTTATCTACTTCTGGTAACCCAATCTATCATCTTCAAAATGTTATAGTAGCATACTTTCTATTTAAAGTAAACTATAGTATATATTACATTTTTTATCAGGTCTGTTAACTTCAAATTTGTCCCTGAACCAATATTTGTGTCCAAGGAGTTTGCTCTAATCTTACTATTTGCTCATCTCAGTCTTCTTATGATTTTTGCACATTATAGGTGGTGCAAGTAAGTATGAGATCTTATTATTCAATATCTTCACCATTTAAAAGTGTTATTTATGTTATAACTTTTACGGGCATGAAGGAGGATTAGTCTCTTTCTTTCGTTCTAGATTCCTTGTTGAAACCGAAATTACCACTCTTGATAAAACTCTCTCGGGTTTAAAGCTTCTTAAAAAGAGCGTAAGCACATTTCTTTTTCAAAACTTTACAATTTGTGAAAAGTTGACTATCGGTAACTGTTGTTGACTAATCACGCAGATATTGTTATAACCATGTTGACTGGCAATTTTATCGGCATCGTATGTGCTTGATCTTTGCACTACCAATTCTACTCCCGGTAACTATTATTTATTCCATACCAACATGCAAAATCCAATGATATGATTTCTAAACATTATGATTTGCATGTATATCTGCAGCTTGCCGTATCTTTTATGGAGAACACCTTTTCCTACTATGGTTCGGTAAGTCAGCCAGTTAAAATTCGCCACTTAGATATATATATATATATATATATATATATATATATATATATATATATATATATATATATATATATATATATATATATATATATATATATATATATATATATATATATATATATATATATATATATATATGGCCTCTCATTGGTGGAGTTGGTTTTATGCAGGCTGCTGTTATTTGCAGGGGTGGAGGTGTGTTGGAATGTTTTTCCCTCGACTGTCTACTAATCCATGAGGCTTCTTTGTTTACATGTACTCATCTTGTGTTGGAATGTTTTTCCCTCGACACAAAGTGCCTTATGATTTTAAGTTCCTTATGAGACTAAATCAATATCGTGTATCAAGCAGGCGGCTGATTTGGTATTTTGCTGGATTAAAAATATATTAATGTGAGTTTTTTTTTTTTTTTACTTTTTCTGATATTTGTCTATTAGGGATGAGAAATCTATGGGCATGATCCTATTCGAAACGCTGAACATAAATGCTGCTGGATTGAAGTTTTTGCAACAATTAGAGCTGCTATTATATCCGAGGTTATCAAACTCCTGAGTTTACTCGTAAACTCTCCCAGATTTCAAAAACGATCCCGATTCTACTAAACTCGTTTTTTAGCAAACTCGTAGACTCGGATCGGGGATCGTATACTCGTATACGATCAGAGTCTACTAAGTTTAATAAAAATCTGATTTTGTAACAAACTTGTATGTAAACTCGTAGACTCGGATCGGGGATCGTATACTCGTCCGAGTCTACTAAGTTTAATAAAATCTGATTTTTGACTTTATTTTACATTTTGACTGAAAAATTAAATTCTAACTTATAAGACTTGTAACCCTAAATTTTCTTCCGTCTTTCATTATACTCCAGAGTCCAGACTCCTTGACTCCTCGTCTCCTCCCTCTCTCACAGTCTCACTCAATCCTCAGGCTCTCACTCACCCTCTTCGTCGCATGCCTGCAGTGCCAGCAAAGAGCAAGCAAAGTAGCATTCATAATTTCTATTAGCTATTTTGAATCATTGAAACTTTTTTATTTGTAACTTGTGAACTTATGGTATAATATGTATTT